>CM058230.1:6886956-7347969 GCA_030180135.1 Orychophragmus violaceus
TGTATTTGTGTTTCTGTCCACACTATTTAAATGAGGGCGGTCCACTATTATTATTACTATTTAAGTATTTATTATTATGATGAATCGATTCGATGATAATGTTTCCAGTTTTTGAATTTATTTATTTCGTAACAACTAGGATAACATTGTAACCGGATGATCCAAAACCGTTTTCTTCAATGAAATTAGGATAATATATAATTAAAAAAAAACTTTTAATCTCAAAATCAACTATACAAAACTCAAATGTTGTAGACAATTTTGTTACTATTGTTTTATAATCAAATGGCGTGCATTAGCTAATAATTAATAGCTTAGAAAGTAGAAATGAACACGAGAATTGACTTATAGGACACGGTTTAATTTATACTATAATTTTCTTGTTCTTCATTCGGTAACGGGTAACCAAATATATTAGGTGAGTAAGTGAGGATGGCATTAGATGCCAAATCTCTCGTTTTAAATTTGAGATGAGAAGAATAATAATGATAATACAGAGGAGGTGAGAGTGAGTCAAAGTAACAAGGTCGGCAATTTGTAACCAAGTCAACTTCACCGTATAATATATAGTTTTATACTTTTATTGAAGCAAATCATTCATTCTCTTATGTTATTTTCCACCAGCTAAGCTCATTAAAAACAGGTACATGTGGTAGAATTAGCAAATCGGTTTTCTCAAAAAAAAAAAACATTAAGCTAAGTAAACGGTGGACAACGGTTGTTATGTGTGGCTAAATCTTTCATTATCATTATCACTACATTAACACATTGAGATTTTATAACTCATACAAATCTTGGGATTTCATTATCGTCTATCAACTAACTTAAATAGAAACAGAGTGTAGTTACAAAAGGCTGTTACAAATGCGTCTTATAATGCCACACCATACTCAATACTATATATGATAATGGGATGAAGAACAATCCTGCTACCTAAACGTCTCAAGAAGTCATGAGTTCGATGAGAAAAGGAAGCACTGGACAGCAAAGGATTCGGATGGCTAAGATAGAGCCACAGGCAAGTAGCATTCTCGATGCAGAGCCGGTCTCTTCAATAAAGCCAGTGAGCTATGCACTTTGTGCAGTGTAGAGGTAGCAATCATCATATTCTCTCTGGCCAAAAAGCCTTTCTCGTTCGGCCATCCAAATGTCTACTCCGTGCATGTTGGACCACTACAGGAACAATACTTCTTTTCCACAGCTAAGTCAACCGCAGGAAAACACAGCAGCGAGGTGCGAGTTGAGTTTGGTGTTGAGCCAAGTGGAGGAAGAGAAGAAGAATGGTGAGGCGATGAGGAAAGCAAGTGAGATGGCCAAATGGTCGGTGGAGGAAATGAGTTTACCTCAGTTACAGGAACTTAAATCTGGGCTAGAGGAGCTGAGGAACACAATGTTGGTGCTTCCGTCTTCTTACATGAACACAATGTCTACTCGTTTTTCTTGTCTTTACAATTCTGGCTATGGATATGCTTCTTCCTGAGTCACACATGTAAAATGTAATAAAAAGGAAAGAATTATATTGACAACTATAAAGAATTCTTTCATTTTCTAAATGTAACAAAAATGTTTTGTGGTCTTTCATAATATATAAATCAGAACTGAGTGATCTGTAAATCTGAGATTTGAGCTTTAGTGATTTAAAACTGGTGGAATTTTATGGAAAAGAAAGTAAAAATTTAAAAACAAAAAGTTGGTGGTTCAGGCTGGGTACGAGCCAGCAGGCCATGGTGGTTCTGAGTGGCGTTGAGCTGTGATCCGTCCACTGCCAAGAGAGGGAGGTGATCGCTGCTCTGTGAAACCAGCCTCACGCATTGCCCTCCACTTTAGGAACCGCCTAAGCCAAGCCTTCGCTCAACACACACGGACCACTCTCGGCTTGGACTGGGCAGCTCAGAACAGTGCCACAGCAGATCCGACCTGTGGGCCGGGCCAGTGTTCCACCAACTTATTGTCCCCACATGGGTCACAAGCCCCGTTACTGAGCTCGACGTGCGATTGTCGTTCAAGGACTTATATAAACAAAACAATTTTGAGTCAAGTAACCGATGTGGGACAAAAGAAAAGTTTAGAAATGCTCTCTACATTTTCTCTCCTTCAAAAAATGCTCTCTCTTTGTTGTGTGGTTATCTGGTTGTTGTTTATGTGTTAGTGGGAGCTTTTTTTCTCTCAGCCTGTTAAGATTTGGAAGGCTTCTACGATATCAGCTCATAGTCGTACAAGTGAGCTCAGAAACTCCATTCCTATCTAACACGAAGCTGTGTTCTGCATTTTCTGACCATTTCAGAAGATCATCATCCCCTGTTGGAGATCTCTTACAAACACACGTCTCTCGTGAATTCTATTGATTGAAGGAATTATAAATATCGAGTGGATCTTTGAACGGCTGTGATGAACCATGTGGGGATACAGTAGAGGACAAGAAGACAAATGAATCCACCAAAGACCACTTACAAAGTGGTCTTATGTGTCATGTTGAATTTTTTTTTCAAGAGTTTGATTAATTTTATAGATTACAATGTGGTGTTAAATATGTAAAAAAATGACATAGATTCAACTGATGTTGAATTTATTCAACCCATTAAAATGTGAAAAGAAGAAGCTCATTTTTACATGTGGCATATATTTATTGGACACACATATTTTGCATTGTTTTTTCATCTTAATTATTTAATATCTATTAATTAGAAATATATTACATTTAAAATATATATATATATATATATATATATCAAAATTCATCATTTTTATACTTTTCAAATAAAAACTTATTTTATTTGATTTAGACATTAGAAAATCTATTTTATTTTACTATAATTTTTCAATTACCCTTTAATAAATATTTGTGTGTAGTCTCTAATAATTTTTTGTTTGCAAAATAAGAAAATTTGAATATAAAATAATAAATAAAATATTATTTTAATCTAAAAAAAATATTTAACAAATATTTAACTTAAAATCTCATTTTTAAGGTTTTTGGTATCAAGAGAACCTCATGCGTTCATCTATATCATATAAATGTTCATAGAAACTACATATACATTCATAAAAATCAATGTTACATTATACAATAATGTCATTTAACTCTTATTTATTAATTTTGCTTATAATATTTTTACTGAGGAAGAATATTATTTTTTTAAAAACAAAACTATTGTAAATAATAAAATTTAATGAGTGTTAAATTATGATGTAAAAATAAAAAGATTAATTAAAGTTTAAATAAGGTGTTAACTTTTCCATCATTGTACAACTTACGAGTTGCACGATATGTATATATAAAATATTACAAGAAAATGAAAAACACCAAACAAAGACAGACCACCACTTCATTTTGTACTATTTGCTTTTTGTTTCTACCATCTAAAAGCATGAAGGCAATGAATAGAAGAAAGCAATATCTAAGATTTGGAATGTAATATAACAGGCCAATTTTATTAGTTTTAAAAGGGATGTGTGTGTGAAGGTCACACGATCGTCCGGTTTTTCTCTCAACCCAAAAGATGTTTCTTCTTTGTTTTTCTCTGTTTTGGAGGTCTCTCCGGTGGTACTTCATGAAGATCCGCAATATCCGATTTGTACTAGAATAGTCTGGGATTTGTTTCGACGGTAACACTAGCTAAAGTTTCTTCTCGGCGGAGCAGGAGGCGACAGATCTCCCTAAGTCGATGGTTTGCATGCCGCTTGAAAACTGAGGTGGAGCTGATCGAGCACAGAGGATGGATAAGAGAAGCAGATCTGAGTCGTTACTTGTGTGGAAGTTGTCGCGAGGATATGTGAGTCAGAGCTGCGTGTTGAGGAGGTATAACGGAAGTCCGGGACCGAAGCTCGTCTGGAGATGTTCGATGGTGGTTGGTGCTAGCCGTTTTGCTTGTTGGCTTTGACAGAATGTTTTCCTTGTCCTGTGAGGTAAATCTTGAGACATGTCGTGGGAGATAGATCGTAGAATCGAGGGAGAGATAAGAGGTATCGGTGAAGGATGCTTGCTACCAGTGGCGGAGCCAGAAATAATTTTAAATGGGGGCAAAAAATATTTAAGTTAAAATATTTTTAAATTAAAAATAAAAATACATTATATATTTTTAGTTTTGCTTTTAGTTTTATTCTAAAAAATAACAATAACGGGAAAAAAAATTTAGTTAATTTTTTATTTTTGTTAGTTAGTTAATTAGTTCTTATATTTATCAAACTAGTTTTATGTATTATATATGTATGAATCATTTTATAACAATTTTAAAATATTTGGTACAACACTATTATCTTCATTTAAAATAAAATAAAAAACAATCTTATAAAAAAACAGTTTTTGCAATTCATTTGAAAAGTCTAAAGTTAACTAAAACTTAAAAGTTTGTAATTTTTGCATATTAGTATAAGAAAGAGATGGGGAGAATAGGTAAGTATTTTAGATCTGCTCGTATGTGAAAACATATTTATTGATTAAATTTATTGGAAATATGAATTAATATAAATAATTTTAATAGAAACATGTAAATAAATCTATTTATCGATCAAAATTGGATAGACAACATTGAATTCTATAGATAATTTTGACTAGGTAAAGTAATGGAACAAAGTGAAGAAATTAATGGGGGCAGATATTTGGTATGGGGGCAATAGTTATTCATTTCAATAAATTACATTAGTTAATTTATTATTATTGGGGGCAGCTGACCCCATCTCAATCAACGTAGCTCTGCCAGTACTTGCTACGGCGAGTGTTATTGGTTCAGTCTGTGATCGGAAGATTACCGACCTCGCAATCGTTTGTGTATCGGAGGTCGGAGCCGCCGAATCAATCGGCGATTTTCTGATTTCTCCCTTAGGTTATAGTTCTCCTCGGTTGGTTTATGTTTGGTTTTTTTGACTTCTGGTTATGAGTGGTCCGTAAACCCGATTATTTCTCCGGTTTGGAACGATTTTTAAAAATATATATATAATATAATATTAAAAAATATATTTCTAGGATTTCAGGATTTAGTTTTGATACCATGTAGAAATAACATATCCAGAACATAATGTGCTTTCTTATTTATCGTAGAGTTATTACGGTTTGTACCCCCAACTTAATATACACGAGGCCCAATAAGCTATGAATCATAGCCTATGATACAGCCCCATACAATCATGTATTCTCTCCCGCCAAAAAAAAGCCTTCTCGTTCGGCCATTCAAACGTCTGCTCCGTATTGGACCGCTACAGAAACAATACTTCCTTTCCGCAGCGAAGTTAACTGCAGGAAAACACAGCAACGAAGAGCGAGTTGAGTTTGGTGTTGAGCCAAGTGGAGGAAGAGAAGAAGAAATGTGAGGCGATGAGGAATGCGAGTAAGATGGCCAAATGGTCGGTGGAGGAAATGAGACACAATGGTGGTGGTGGTGCCTCCGTTAGGGAATGTTTTATACAAATCAGAACGTAAAACAAAAAGTTGGTGGTTCAGCCGGGTACAAGCCAGCAGGTCATGGTGGATCTGAGTGACGTTGAGCTGTGATCCGTCCACTGCCGAGAGAGGGAGGTGATCGCTGCTCTGTGAAACCAGCCTCACGCATTGCCCTCCACTTTAGGAACCGCCTAAGCCAAGCCTTCGCTCAACACACACGGACCACTCTCGGCTTGGACTGGGCAGCTCAGAACAGTGCCACAGCAGATCCGACCTGTGGGCCGGGCCAGTGTTCCACCAACTTATTGTCCCCACATGGGTCACAAGCCCTCGTTACTGAGCTCGACGTACCATTGTCGTTCAAGGACTTATATAAACAAAACAATTTTGAGTCAAGTAACCGATGTGGGACAAAAGAAAAGTTTAGAAGTGTCCCTCGTCACCAATTTAGGTTTATGTTTGGGTGAGAAATGGTGGTGGCATCATATTTGAAGCCTGACACTTGCTTGTTACGTAATTAGAATCAAACGTGTATACGAAAGCTTGGTTCTTACTGAATCTGTTCTTGGCTTCTTGCTGCTCTACATTTTTCTCTCCGTGTTGGAGAATCTCTTACAAACACACGACGCGTATATGGAGAATTCTATTGATTTATAAAATTCGAATGGATCTTTAGACGGCTGTGATGAACCATGTGGGGGTTCAATAGAGGACAATAGGAGATCTCTTGAGAGATGTGGAGCTAAATTAATCTTAATGCCTTGTCATATTGCGCATACATGGGATGAGGATGTTTGTGAAGGGAGTTCAGTTACTCTGCTTCACATGGGTGAATGCATTGTTAAAGAGCTGGAAGAGGCGAAAATGAAGCCTCTTGAAGCTGGGAATCCTCTGCGTGTAGGTGTGATGGCAACTAGCGCAACGTTATCCGCAGGGTTCGACCAGGAGAGACTCCAGAACAATGTCAGTATCCTTCTGTATCCATTACAAAACACGTCTCCATTACGTATATCTGAGCAAGGCTAATACTTTTTTTCTTCTTATAAACAGGGATTTGAGGCGGTGCTTCCAGACAAGGCGACAATGGAGCACACAGTGATCCCAGACATAGAAGCAATGAAGAGAGAAGACATGGAAGGAGCACGGAACCTTCTGAGGATAGCATTGCAGGTACTGTTAGGGTCAGATGAGATGCGGGACCTCTTGCCAGTCAATGATCCTCTTCTAAAGAAGTGCGTTGATCCAATGGATGCCCTTGCAAGATCTGCCATCAAATGGGCAGAGAGTCGATGATCTTTTAAGGATAAGTCCATAGTTGAAGTTTGTTTATTACATAGTTGGATTTTGTGGATGTGTCGGCTGGGTTGTGATTACCAATATCATTCTCAATACTAGACCAAAGTCTCAACATGTCTTCTTTTTTAATTGTTTGGGTCAACACAAGTGTGAACATGTCTAAAGCAAAAGAAGTTTGAACATGTGTTGCGATGCATCGTGTAATCTATACTATTATTTGGGAAGTGATTTTGAAAAAATAGAGTTTTATCATTCATTCTCATATTAAAATATTTTAATTATTTTTAATGAATTTATTAATTAACTATATATATAGATATATACAAATATGATGTTGACAAAATATTAAAATATATGTATATAAAATATGTTTTAATTATTAAATATATCTATTTTATTAATAATTTAAATAAAAAGTTTAAATTTACATAGCTTGTAATTTTTTTATAAATATATATACATATATACGTTTTAATTGATAAATATATTTATTTTGTTTATATATATTTTTTTAAATGACTTAGCTTATAACATACGTTTTTGTTAATTTATCTATTTAGAGTAAATTGACTATATATAGAAATATACGAATATCTATGATTTTTTCACTTTAAGATATATATATATATATATTTCAAAATTTAAAATGTTTTAACAAATATATTATATGGAAATTTTACTTTATCTAATAGTATAGATTATTATAGAGATATTTTATAGAAATTTTGTTAACCGTATGCAACCGACTCACACTTCGTTAACCACATGCAACCAACTCTCACACAAATATATCACATGAAAATTTACTTTATGTAATAATATAGATTATTATGGAAATATTTTATAGAATTTTTTAATCTCATTCGATTTGTCCATCATATAACATCTATAAGTAACTAAAACCGACTCACACAAATATAATAATTTACATATATATCTACATATATAAAAAATAACCATAACTATTTATAAGCTATTTATTTAATAATTGTAAAACACTTTTCTTTATTTTAAGAGGTAACCATTATTAATCTATACGTGGCAAACGATCTTAATGAAAATTCAGAATAAAGAACTGTCTTTGATTTGGGAAACATGCTTACCATTCATTCATATTATATGTTTAGAATTGTTGGGTCGAATATTTTCTTCATCTTCAACAGAAACTATAGATTAAACGACTGGTATTTTTATATGTAGATATATACAAACATCTATGAATATTTCACTTTAATATATATATATATATATATATATATATATATATATATATATATGAAAGTTTAGTTTAATAGGTTATAAATAGCTATGGTTATTTTCAATATGTAGATATATACTAATATCTGTAATATTTCACTTAATATATATATTGTTCATATAACTACGCATGAGTAAATACTAGCTTTGGAAGATATTTAGTTTAGTTTTATATTTCAGTTGCTTTCGCCATGATAATTAATAAGAGTCGTAAATAATTTCTTTAAAAAATTATGTATTTCTTAAAAAAAAAATCGTGTCTTTCAAGAGTTACAGCAAAATAGGTTGAAAATTCTAATAAATGATAAAGATGGGAAAACATTTCAAAAAACAACGAATGTTGTCTAAAAGTATTTTAGGATGTGAAACATGGTTACAAATTTTAATTTACTTATTTTGTTGAGAAAATTATGTGTCTAATATGTTTTTGTTTAATGGTTTATTTTTCATCTAAAGGTTTTAGCGTTTAGTAATTAAAAATATTTACATGTGTTTTCATAATAAAAAAAACATAAATGAAACCCATAAAAAACTGTTAATGAAATATATTATCTATCTCATTGTTTAGTGAACAAGTTTTTCATTCTATTGTTTTATGAATTATGAATTATAAATTTATGTTATTTCACAAAAATAATTTTATAAAATGAAAACATACAAGTCAACCTAACATAAAATATAACATATTTAATTTAAATTTAAATAAATCATATTACTATTAATTTTTAGAATATAATTTAAATATTTATTAGTTTCCCACACAAAGTGTGGGGCAATCACCTAGTATCCCTTATTCTTACAGACAATTATTAGTGGGATTATAAAGGAAATACAAAAGATGAGGTTTGTGGAAAAAGTTAAATATCGGAAGGAGGATGACCAGGCATGCTTGGACTGGTCGTGTTGTTAGGATTCTTCCTGTCCAAAGGGTTCTTGTTCTTATATTCATTGTTGTTGTCATTGTTCATCCCCAGTGTGTTCTTCACTGCCTCTGATGCTCCTTGGGCCATGCTCTTCACTTTCTCCCCTTTCTAATAAATCACATTTCTTAGATCTCTTATTAAAACAAAGAAAGAAACAAACCCAAGATTACAAACAACATATAGAGTTGATGTGTTGTTAGTTAACCTGCTGGAGAAAGCCTGAAGCTTGGGATGAGCTGGTGTTGTCTACTTTGCATTCATCCCTCTTCACCTGATATCAAACATCAGATCATTCCATTTTACACAAATTAATAAGATCAATCAAAATGTCGCAAGTAATGGGGAATTGAACAAGACCACTGACATGAGCTTGGCCCGCGATTTGGCCGGCCCTTACACTGAACTCCTCATTCTGTCCGCTCGCCATTTCTTTACTTACTCTCTTTTCTTCTCAAACAGCTTCCTTCTTTTATTTGCAATCATGTCTATATTCAATGGTGTTCCAGTTTTAAAGGAAAGCTTTTCGATTTTATGATCCATCATTTTCTAAACCGTGGTTGACTTTTTAGCCTTGCCACTTTTACATTTACACTTCATATTTTCTTTAGCCTTGCCACTTTTACATTTACACTTCATATTTTCTGTTAATTTCTTTTTCTTTTATGAAAAATAAACTCTTTTCTCAGTACAAAGTCTAATCGACACAACCATTATGTATTACAGAATTCGTCCGGAGACTTGTTGACGTGATATTGTGCACCTTTTAGCCCCATTCTTAACATCTAACAATCAATATAAGCCTCACACAAATCAAAACTTTTTTTTCTTTTCGTTTTCAGGAAGTCTACTCAGTCACTCATGTCGTCAAAATCTTCAAAATCATTGACACCATCAGCTGCTTCATCCGCTGAATCGTCTGCTTCTTCATCTGTCTCCATTGCTTCCTCTGGTTCTTCTCCTTCTTCTTCATCACTGTCCTTGTCCTCGTAGATCACAGGACCTTCATCTTCTTCGTCTTCATCCAAGTCGTCCACAATCTAACATTAACACGATCAAATGACAAATCAATAACATACTCTACAGTCCAAATGTCAGTGTTATCCATGCAAAGCGACCTCAAGACTTCCATTTTGTTATATAATTCCCGACGTGATTAATGGAATCAAACATCAAATCTAATGCTACCCCTACCCCTAGGCTACACATTGAAATCAAATTCTTCCACGTCACAGGGGAAAACAGTACATACCAAGTCCAAGCCGCTTGAAACTTCTACGGCAGTGTGAAGTGTTGAAACGCGTGATTCAATGAGCTGCACACACAACCAATCAAATAAACATCAATCGTTCATCTATCTTCACTTTCTGTTTTACTAAGAGCCGCTAGGGTGAGCACATTCGTACAATAAACTCATGCAGTGCCTAACCTGATACATGGAGTTAAGTGCGAGCAACGATGATTCTTGGGACATAATCCCACTGGAATGAGTAAGTAACAGACACTTTATCCACGGAATCGTACAAGCTAAAATTGCACCCCTGTAAACCAATAAGTATAAATATCACCACTTGGAAATCACCTTCAACAACACACATAAACATATCACAAAGAATAAATCTTCAACTCTCACCTTGATTGTAATATTGGTAGAAGAGCATTTAGAAGCTTGAGTACTTCTGCTGAATTCAACTTAGCAACCGAATTAGCAATCACCTGTAAAGCATATAAGAATGGAAGAATTAAGAAGAAAACAAGAATGAAACAATAAATAGATAAAAAGAAACAGACGGAACATATCTTCCGAACCTGTTCATCTCTGTTGTACAAGCAATCCAGTAGAAGAGACCGATCATCAGCATGCAATGCTTGTCTCAAAAGAACGTTAACAGAGGCTGCAGTAGGAGGCTTATCATCGACAGGATCAGAAGCTCTATTAGTCTCCTCACTGTTGAGTTTCTCTCCGCTTAATAAGTTAAGACTCTCGAATTTATCACCCATTGTTGGCTCGTTATGAGCGTCGTCTACTAGCACTCCATCTCTATCTTCATCAAAACCTACATATATATGAGGTAACAAGAACCCTAATGTAAATTAGGAGTCACGAAAACCTCTAGCTGGACTCATATATTCAACAATCTAGCCGCAAAGAAAGCTGTAGACTTCTAGCAACTAAATCTCTCTTACCGGATTCCCGCGCCTCTCTTGTTGATGGCGAATCGGGATCAGGTTCAGCTCGCTTCCTGTTCTTCTTCTTATGCTTCTTCTCTCGGGGAAGAGTGGTGTCGGCGATTTCACCTGTTGAATTCATAAAAAACAATTAGAGAAGGGTGTTTCGCCATGTGAAAGAGCTACGAGAAATCGGCCAACCAAATCGAGGATAGATGAAGCAAACCTCCATCAGAGGCGAGAAGATGCTTCGAATTTTCTTTGGCCATGGTCGGCGATGGACGAGAGAAGCTGAAAGAGAGAGAGTCGACGCGGGTTTAGGGTTCTACTCTCCACAACTTCACTCTTCACAGTTAAAAGCTGCGGGTCGGGTCAGATTATATTGAGTGGGTTGAAGTGCTTTTATCTCTAGTGGGCCGACTTAATAGTTGGGCTGAGTTTATTGTGGAATCTGTTCCATGTTCCAACATTTTTTTTTTTTCGACAAACATATTTGTATTTTCTTTTGCTTAATTTTATAACCAGAAAAATAGTACTGTCACATTTTTCTTAATAATTAGACTTCTGTGACATCGAAGATTCACACCAAAGATTTATATTCGTAGATTTGGACTTTTGTATATAGAAATATATAGATTTTCCTATGAATCAAAGATGTTTATTAAGACTGAATGTCGAGATCGAATTAACACTATCGAAAGGAAAGTATAAAGAGAGGATTTAAGCTATTCTAGTTGAAGTGTTCTTGATTGGGGTTGGAATCAATTGAATCAGCTTCTCCTCTTCTTAAAATAGCCGTCAAGCCTTGATCTTCTTGTTCCGATTCTTAGGTCTCGCATTGGTAACGATCTCCTGGATTTGCGGAGGTCGTTCTAACAGAAAACGACCTGGTCATTCTTCTTCGCCATCGTCTTCTATAGAGATCGAGCTCGATCATCTCATGCCTCGGACCATTTAAGCCTACATCGTCTTATAATCGAATGGGCCTTGGGCCATAATCGAACTCGCTTGTTAATTAGTGAACTGGACTCGTGATTATGGGCCTTTAACTCGACGAGTCGAGGATGATGGGTGGTGGACATTCTTGGAAAAAAGCATGCGCGCCTCGGGCGCTGAGACCCTAATGATTATCTTCTCCTTGACCGTAGATCCTGTTTTGATCGAACGATCAAAGTAGAGCGTGTGGGTTTTCCTAATAGATTTTTAGTGCGTTGACGGCTCCTGAAGGATAATTAATTAGGGTTTCGTCATGGTCGACAACCAACAGTCAAGATTTTAAGATCGTAACAAATCTTATCGACCTCGATTTGCGCTGAGGTGACTTGATTGATAACAGTTCGTTTGTAACCGTTGATCTCAAATTGATGGCTGAGATTACGAGAATACGAAGGATCTCTGATATCTCAATCTCTTCGCGAATGATAGCAATCATTATGAATTTGAAATTGTACGGTTGAGATCTTATGATACGAAAGATCTTGTCGATCTCGAGAGAGAGGAAGCACGAGTTAGCTTTAAATGGAAGTTATCCCGCACGATTCCCACTACGGGTCATTTTACATTTCGAGTCTTTTCTCTCTAGAACTTCTTCCTCTCCGTTATTTTTTCTTAGTCTGATACACCATAGTTCATGGCTCCGAAGAATACCACGGGGGTAAATACTAGTTCAGCGGCGGGACCGTTCGGTCCGGATTCGCCATCTAGTTTGAAGGCGGGGCATCTTCAACAGCTCCAGACGAAGTGTCGGATCCCGCCAGGGGTCGTGATGGTGATTCCGCTCTCGGCAGAGTCACCGGAAAACGTCCGGGAAGGCTACTGCTGCGCCTCCTACACTTATTTCGATAAGTTTGGACTCTTTTTTCGATTCTTCGCCTCGTTTCCTAGGTTTTGGATCAGCTTCAGCTAGCCTTCCACCAAATGACTCCGAACTCGTCCGGTACGTTATCGGACTTGGGGTCAGAGTTGTCGAGGAGGGGATCGCTTTCGGGGTCGAGGAACTTATGAGAGTCTGCTCAGTGAAGCACAACGTCTGCTTTCCGAGGACATATTACCTCTCTCCCCGTTTTGGGAAAATTCATGAAGAGATTCCGGGGAGGGATGTGTGGAAGGATTGGTACTTCTTTTTTAAGATAATCCGCCACTCAGACGAGGACTTCGACTATTCTGTTATTTCGACGCGATGGACAATTAGCGTCGGTTAGCTTTTAGGGTTTATTAATCTATTTTTTCTTAGCCTGTTTTTAGCGGATGTCGAGCTGTTGCTGACATCTTCTTTGCTTTGTTTTGTACAAGCCCATGAGTCGCTTTCTCTAAATCTCATCACAGAAAGCTTGATAGCTTGTCTTCGAAGAGGAAACATCCGCTAGTCCAACTTTAAAGACGACCGCATTCGAGCTGCTTTAGGCCATGAGGACCGTCGACCTGCTCCGAACCAACCTCGGCTTCCGCATAGCGTATCGCAAGCTCCCCGTCAGCCCCTCCAGCACGAATAGTTCAGGCTCCGCTATGTATAATCGAGCGGACTGGAGAAAGTAAGTAACTTGCTTGTTTTTTTTTATTATCGGTGTATGCTTATATCGTGCTGACTCGGTTCGATCTTTTGTAGTTCGACCTATCTCAAACAACAGTTCTACCGCTAGCACACCCCCTCACGAGAAGATATCTCGTAGAGCAAGTAGCCGTCGAAATGAGAAGAACTCGATCGATCTGGTGAGTAAGGTGAGGTCAGGTGATGCGGTCATCAGAACCAGACCAGGCCAGACGCTCACTAACTCAACAACTACGTCAGACACTACGCCAGTCAGCGCAACCAGACCCGATGGAGACCTACAGTCAGAAAATGAAGCACTCCGACCAATCAGGAGGAACCAATCAACAAATCCAATTGTTCTGGATTCCCAACTCATCAGAGGACCAAGGAGAATTGGATTCAAACCAAAAGGAGTAATGTTTTGAAAGATATTCAACTTCCAAATCAGGAAATGCTACACTTGCCTTATTTGGAAGATCATGAGGTCATATATTTCCAAACTCGAACTTGCCAACCAGGAGACTTATTACTACTCCTAGAAGCACTCTACAACACTTTCAGAAGCACCAGCCCACACAGGATCAGACGGATCCTATTGGAACATAAGCAACCTCAACCAGAGCTATTTATGGAAACTATGAAGACCAATTGGTTTGCACGTTCTCAAACCAAGACTTGGCGACCAGGAGACATTTACCACGAGCCAAAGATAGAAGACGTCCCCAAATCAGCTAGAATGCACAGAATCAATTGGAGGTTCACCTTTTTCAACTTTCCTTATTCAGATATTAACACATTCAAGGAGAAGATCATCGAAACTGCTCCTTTCCAAGAATGCAAGCTGCGAATTCTTTGCCAATCAAGATGTTCCAGAGATCCTAACTTATCCCCTAAAGCCATCCAGATACAAAGAAAATCATCCAAGCATTGAAGCCTTACCATATTCAGCCTAACAGCTAGTTTTTCATTAAGTTTCGATTTCTTTCTTGTTCAAGGTCAATATGACCGTTAGTCATGGGTCCTATAAAGGCTCATTGTATTCTTCACTTATAAATTACCCTTTCAGTCTCTAAAGTAATAGAACATTTCGTTTCTCTTTCAAAGTTATCTTTGATTCATTTTGTCTTTAGAACTCTTGAGTGATTCAACCGGTTCTACAGATTTTGTCTTTAGATTTCTATGTATGTGAAGCCTTAGTGATCTGTTGACAAAGGATTGAGTCCTGCTTTGAGTGATTCAAGCAGCCTTGATTCCCCACAGATTGAGAGAGTCAATCATCCCATCGAACAAGTGAGTTGTTCATCATCCATTCAATCCATCCATTTCAGTCAAGTAAGAGAGCTTTTAGGCCAGTGCTTGTCCTCCGTCAATCCATACATCAAGTCTCATCCCTTGGGGCTACATCATCTGGTGATCTAAGCAACGCAATCCCCTTCGCTCTCGTCCATGCTAATCCTTCTCCTTCGGCTTGTTCTTCTCCTCCTTCGACTCAGGCCTCCCTTCCTCCGGCTCATGGGTTTGAAGAAATGATTTTGGAGGGTGAGAACTTGCCTCCTCCTCCCCCAGCAGCAAGTGATCTTTCTATCTTTCTTCTCCAACCTTCTTTTTCTTACAATATTTTGAGGAAGTGATTGCCACTTTTCCACTTCCTAGACCCAGATGTGTTGCTTGGAAAGACTTATCCTTCTTCGAGAAACTAGCCGACAAGTATTTTTAGCCGGAAATCGTTCCAACTCAATCTCGAGATCTCGCTCTCCACGACTCTCATTCGAATGGTTCCATGGGGTCGAATGGCAGGAGTCGAGGAGGGTCCCTTCCTCCCACGTCGAAGCTTCGAAAGACCGACGTGGTGGTGAGTGATATATCATGGTTTTTACTAGTTTTAGACCATGATATAAGTGTGTTTTAGTGTCTTTTTGTGTTCTTTTAGAGTCTTTTACAGGTATAACCAGGTTTGGAGCATATTTGGTGATTATGGCACTTTTTGGAGATATTTGGAGTGTTTGGCCGAGAGATAGAGTTCACTGTCCAAAACAGAGAAATGTGTCGATCGTTGCACACATGCACCGATCGTTGCACCAGCGAGATGGGCCGAAACTCGGCGGTTTATGAAGAGTCGAGATATTGCACTCTGATCCAGAAGTTCCTGATATTTACAAAGAAGCCCTTGGCCGAGATTAGACCTATATAATTAAGTTTTTGGTGTTTTAATTACCAACGCTTTCATAATTAAGAGCAGAGGATTTTTAGAGCTTTTGGGGCTGATCTGAACCTTTACTTCATCTGTATTTGGAGAAGATTTCGAACCCCTTTAATTATTTATCTTTTATGCAATTTATTCTTCATATGATTATGTTTTCATTATCTATGTCTGAGTAGATTCCTTGTTAGGTTTAGGGTTTCTCACATAGGATTTCATGACTTGCTAGACTTGTTTAATTCATTTAAGGATTCATAACTATATCTGTTCTTCAATCTAATTGTGCTTAAAGCTAGTTCTAACCTGAT
Organism: Orychophragmus violaceus; assembly: GCA_030180135.1. Taxonomy (NCBI): domain Eukaryota; kingdom Viridiplantae; phylum Streptophyta; class Magnoliopsida; order Brassicales; family Brassicaceae; genus Orychophragmus; species Orychophragmus violaceus. The sequence continues at coordinate 6,903,014 of CM058230.1, forward strand.
CAATTAGAATCTAGATCTTAGGTTGCTAAATACGACACGGAAGTGTGGTTTAGGAATCTGAACTAATTAGGTTGAGCAATTAAACTTCTCGCAAATGAAAGTTTGGTTTAGGATAATTGTGAACATATCAAACTTGGAATTAATGCTAGTTTAATCTGTTAGTTCTCGCAAACGAAAGTTTGGTTTGCTGCACTTAGACTTAGAGAATTATCGCAAAGGAATTTGGTTAATTCTATATCTGTGTTTTGAGTTCTAGAACTGTGCTTAATTAGATCCTTGCTGAATGAACTGTCTGCTTGTCTGATTTCCTGAGAACGCCCTAGACTTAGCGCTCTTAATAACTTGCTTTCACAACCAACAATCTATGCTTTCTGTTTACTTTCTCGCATTGCTTTTAATTCAATCACATTGCTTTCTTCCTAGTTTAATTTCATGTTCTTGAGCTATTGAATACCGGAGTCCCTGTGGATTCGATACCTATATACTACAACTACTGAACTGTGCACTTGCAGTTAGATATATGATTAAAACCTGACCCTATCAGTGAGCTCAAGGAGGTCGAACTAAAGCAACGAGGCAAGGCATACCTCTTCCCGGTCCGCTGGGACCTTCAACTGGCGCTTTAGGCACCAGAAGGAATGCCCGATCGTGAATGATCCGACGGACGTGGCTTACCTGCTAAGGCATTTCAAGCCTGCAAGCTTGCAGCTCCCAGCTATCGGGTATATGGCCTTTGGAGAGGCTTATACCGAGATGATGGCGGCAATCGGGAAGGTAAGGATTTTATTCCTTAGCTTTCTTGACTAGAAGCATGTTATGCTTCAGTTTTTAACTGAGTGCTTTTGATGCGTGTAATCTCTTGAGGCCAGGAATAGGTTTTTGGCCAAGTCTGAGCGCGAATTGCGCGATGTCCCCCAAGCTAGCGAACTCGAGGCCGCCAAGAAGGCGGTGAGTGATCTGAATGTCGGGTTGCAGGAATCCTTGGCCAGTGAGGAGGCGTTGAAGAAGAAGGTGGCCGAGTTCGTTGGTGTGGAAGCTCGGCTGATGCTGCTCGATAACCAGGAAGAGGACCTCACGCAGAAGCTTAATGTGGCCGTAAATCGAACCTTGGCCGCTGAGGAGGCAAGCCGGGATGCGGCAGCGCAGGCCGCTCATGAATGAGCTGATCAAGAGAAGGTCCTCGCGGGGAAGGAGTTCGATCTCAAGGTTGCGGTCCATGAGGCGAGGAAAGAGCTAAACGGTCAGCACTTGGAGATCCTTAATCGGATCAAGGAGAAGGGCGAAAGGCGGAAGGTTGAGACCAGTGCCGAGATCCGCCTCCATGAGGCCTTGGTCAACATCGAGCTCATCGCTGAGCTAGCTTCCGGCGAGCTGGATCTGACTCAGGAAGTCCTGAAGCTGGCCGAGAAGAAGCGAGTAGCAATGGAAGAGATGAATGATGCAGCGGTGTTTGACTTCAGCATCAGCAAGCTTAATCTGCCGGCGATGTTCGACGACTCGGTGATTCTGCCAATCCTCCAACGCATGCTGCTCCTCATCTTGATCAGTACAGGTCGAATCTTCTGACTGGGATTAACTCGAGGGTGAGCAATGAGGTCGAAGGCCAGTTTGATGGGGAAGCGGCGGCGACGGGCGATCGGGCGGAGGATCGAGGCGAGGCTTCTTCTTAAAAAAATTTAAGTATTTTGTTGTTGCCCAAAAGAGCTTTTAATTTTATTTTGGAACTCTCATTGCCCAATGGGGATTTTTTATTTTGGTGTTTTCCCTTTAAGGGCTTTTGAATGGATTCGAGGACATTACGTCCTTTCTTTTTATTTGGACTGCCTTTTGTCTTTCATGTCTTAATTGTTTTTGGCATAAAATTGCTTTGCAAGAGCTCGAGTCAATCGAGTCACCATGAATTTTGATCCTTGTCTTTATAAGGATCGACCCAAAGAACTTAGCTCGATCTGCCTCGTAAAACTTTCAAAATAAGCAAAGTCGGACTTAAGCCGTATAAGACGAACTGCATTAAAAAATTTGAATAGAAAACTTTTTAAATAGGCAAATGTCGAACTTAAGCCATATAAGAAGGATGTGACTCAAAGTGTGAGTCTTTTAGGATGTTGTATCTCCAAAAGCTTAGCTCGAGTTATCTTGTTCAATGTATTCGAACTTGGTTTAATCACCCCTTGGTAAAATAAAGAGAATTTTCTTAGTTGCGATCTCGGACAACGACATGTTTGTATTAATGCCATGAACTGTTTACGAGAGCTCGGAGCTTGGTGTGGTCGATGTTGCATGCGGGGATATGTGCCCCCGTTTCTTCTAGTCTGTGTAAGTTAGAAGAATTTTCAGAGTTAGGGAAGTTTCAGCTTCGAAACTTATAAATTATGTTTGGGTTGTTTGGATCGATTGTTTTGTGGAGATCATTTCAGTTTGCCTATTTTTGGAAGATTCCATTTCAGGTCACTTAGTTTGAAGAAATCATTTCAGATCGCCTGTTTTTTTTGAAGAGACCATTTAGGTCGCTTGATTTGAATGGATCATTTCAGTGTTGGGAATGTCCTGAAATCTACCGTACTATCTCTAGAAAGTATGATAAATGTCGAGATCAGACATAAGTCATAAATACTGGGTGATCATGATGACTTGCTAGAGTCCGCTCTTGATCTATAAGTTTAGGACTTATTACCAGTATTGTATGATCCCAAAGGGTCACACACCATAGCTAACGGGAAAGTTAACATGGAATGAATACGGTAAGATGCAAGACATTTACTGTATTTGTGCAGAGAGTTGGGCCGTTAGTTTAATCACTTGGGCCCATATCGAGACAAATGACTTGTGTCGATCGACACAAGTGTATGTGTCGGTCGACACAGTTGCGAAACCGAGACATCGGTTTAGGTTTATGACAGAGTCGATATTTATATGAGTCGTCTTATAATTTCGACTCCAAAAACAATAGTCTGCGACCTAAAAACCTGAGCCGTCTCTCTTCTCTCTCTGATCAATCCATTGCTTTGGTCTAGCAACCATCCCGGCTTGTAAGAGTGTGGATACTGAAGGAGGAACAGGCATCTGATCTGTTCTAGCTGATCTCATCATTACCATCCATCAATCCGCTGCAATCTGAAAGGTAATGATCAGGTTTGGTTTTGTGATTCGTTCTGCAAGAACCTAGATCTGAGTTATATGTGCTAGGTTGCAATCTGTTAATTGAACCATGAACACACATATAATCCTACAGTGGTTTCAGAGCCAGGTTATTGGTTTTTGCTTTATGAATCTGATTTAGGTTGTTCTTACTGTTTAAAATCGAATTTGGTTAAGAAATTTGATCAGAAAACATGAAAACCTAAGAATTAGATCGCATCAATCCGATTGAAAGCCATTGGTGTGCGATCTGGTCGCCCGTGTCGATCGACGAGGGAGCGAGGTATCGGTCGATATCGATCGATCCGATTGACATCTCGCGGTCCTGATGACCCGATTGACCCGAGCTGATACTCGCTAGTATCGATCGACATGAAAGACTCATATCGATCGATACGAAGGCGATGCAGATGATCCGCGAGTAGCCAATCGGTTCAGCCGAGCTTCGTGGTTCATCTTTCCCTAAACCGAGACAATGAACCGATCAATCCGATTGTGGTTCATTGTCTACTTTAGCCAGAACCGCAAGTTAGGTCAAAATTGGCTAAAACACAAGGTGTTTCTTCCCGGTTTTGGACTTAACTGAACCGATCCAATTTAATTGGTGGTTCAAGCGGTTAACCCAAATCGCGGTTTGCTGGAAATAATTTTATTTCTGGTTAAACCGGATTGAAATTCATAAAATTGAATTTTAACCTAAACCGAAGGCTGGTCTAAGTTTGATTTGGTTGGACCAAATAATTTAGAGCTGGTCTGGTTTAGTAAATAACTGATGGTTTTGATAGTTAATTTGGTCTTGGACCAGAATTAATAAACCGGATCGGTTATGTCAAATTATTGGGCCAGCTGGAATTCTATGGTCTTGGGCCAAGAATTGGGCCTATAATTTGTGACCCAACCCAAAATATTTAATGAAATATTTAAATTAGAAATTTCTAATTTTAGTAAGTTACTAAATTTAGAAAGTTTCTAAAATAAGAAAGTTTCCCAAAATAGTAATCTTCTATTTTTGGAAATAAAACTTAAAATCCTCAAAAACAATATCAAGCTTGGATGTCTTTCCAGTCTTGTCAGCTACTTACCGCTTATTTGATTACAGACATGGCTTACAGTGTGAGGTGTCTGTTTTCGCGTAAGTAAAGTAGTATATAGTCACTAATTTCATTGGGAGTCCCAGATTTTAGTGATTATTTGGCTGTAAGAGATTGGTTTCCTTGACTGGGCCATCGGGAGTCCCGGGCCTTGAGACATCTGGTGAATTTGGGCCTCGGGTCCAATTCACAACCGAGAGTTATTGGTTATAACTAGCTGTGTGTATGCTTACCAAGTAAAGCTAATTCCGGGTGACGGCCAGTGGCCCACTTTGGATTTAGCTGAACATGGGTCTCGGAATCATTGCATTCTTATGAGGTTAAACAAAGAAATTTTGAATGCAATGCGAGTTTTCTTATAAGTTGTTAAGATTACTCTTTTATGAACTTAATAACTAAAACTCTATTTATCTCTAAATTTCAGCTATGACAAGCACAAACAATCAAAACACTTTCTCGATCCGGTCTGTCCTTGAGATGGACAAACTGAACGGATCAAATTTCTTGACTTGGTCACGGAACCTGAGGCTAGTCCTCAGGCATGAGAGAAAGGACTATGTCCTTGAGAAAGCTCTCCCCGAGAGGATCGGATCCAAAGCCAGTCATGCAGTATATAATGCTTGGAATAAGCATTATAATGATGCGGTAGATGTGCGTGGTCTGATATTGGCTACCATGGAATCAGATTTGCGGAAGCAATATGAGAACATGGAGTCGCCAATAGAGATGATCAGCAGCCTGAAATTGAAATTTCAGGAGCAGGTAAGAGTGGAGAGATACCAGTTGGTTAAATCTCTCACTAGCTGCAAGCTACCGATGGATCATCCAGTAAGTCCTCATATCAGTAAAATGATGGGTTACATTGATAACCTGAGGAAACTGGATTATCCAGTTAGCCAAGAATTGGCAACTGATATCATTCTGCAGTCACTGCCGTCAAGCTATGACAAGTTCGTAAGGGACTATATCAAGAAAGGCTTAACGAAGACGTTGACTGAACTGCATGATATGCTCAAGACAGTTGAGCCAAACGTGAAGAGTACCCTGTACAATCTCATGAATGAGAAGGGTAGGTTTACTAAACCTAATGCTGACAAGGGTGAAGACAAAGTTGTCCAGATTTTGAATCATGGCAAGCGTGTGTCTTCTGAGCCAGAGTCAGATACCTCTTACGTTGGTAAGTGTTGCTACTGTAATGAGACTGGGCATTGGAAAAGAGATTGCATTAAATTCATGGAAGATTATGAGGAGTTGAAGTCGATGTATGAGACTACTTCCTCAGGTATTCATGTTATTACTTCAAGTTATACCTTAAAGGTATTGGATACTGGTTGTGGCACTGATATTTGTTATAATATGCAGAGCCTGAGCAACAGTAGAACGTTGAAGGAAGGGCAAGTGAAACTGCGTGTCTAAAAGGAGCTTGGGATGCTGCCTCAGCCGTAGGGTTTTCACTTGTAGATGCCTTTGAGGCTTGGTTTTATTAAGTAATTGCTACAATGTACCTGCTTTAAGCAGAGTTGTCTTTCATTTTCTTGTAAGAATTTGAATGTTTTTCGTTTTGATAAAAGACAAGTTTTGTTCTTTTGATCTTAATGAAATGATAATTGTAGCACCCTATTCAAGGAATGGGTTTTATATATTAAACCAAAGAGTGCCTAAATGTAACATAAATACCGAATTGGTTTAAATCTGATGAATTAAACCTGATTTTTCTTGGCATATATGTTTTGGTCAAAAAGTAAGTCGGATTCAGAAACCCCATAGTTATGGACTTTTGGGCTCATTTGAATGGATATCTTATGAGACTTGAATTCTGCTTACTGGACTAAAAGACAAAGGGCCCATCTTAGCCGAGCTAGAGAAAGGCCCAAAGGCTTATTGGAGATTGAACATACTCATGTATGTGGTCCGATGAGCAGTAATGCCAGAGAAAATATCCTGTACTTCATTGTCTCTACTGATTACTTCAGTGAGTGTGAATGTGTTCATTTGATGAGACACAAGTCGGAATTCTTTGACATGGTCGAAAGAGTTCCAGAATGAAGTATAGAATCTGAATGACAGAAGTATTAAGACTCTGGATTAGATCACGAGTGAGAATACTTAAGTCATTGATTGTGTGATCATCTGAATGAGTGTGAAGTCGTTTCACAGCTCATTTCTCCTGAAAACCTAGAGGTGTTTCTGTGAGAATGAATCAGATCTTATAAGAAATGATTAAAGATGTGAAGTCGTTTCACAGCTCATTTCTCCTGAAAACCTAGAGGTGTTTCTGTGAGAATGAATCAGATCTTATAAGAAATGATTAAAGATGAGTCACACGAATCTTCCATGATATTCTCTAAAATAGCGCTCAAGAAATATCTAAGTTTACGCTGAAATAGTTCCACCAATATCAGTTGAAAGACACCACGTAAATGTGGATTGGAATCGATCCAAATTCGTCTTTACTGAGTATTTGTAGTTGTGCTACTTCGCTGGTTGTCCTAGGGAAACCAAGGCTTGTTACTTTTACGTCCATTCTGTTTTCTAAGAAGGGAAGTTACTTTCCAAGAAGAACAGTGGGAGTAAAAGTATAACTCGAAGAAATTCGAGAAATACAGGAGGCTGCTCAACCTGTTGAGGGAGAGCAACGGATGGATTTACAGATTTCTGTAGAATCTGCACCTGTAAAGCCTGAAGTTCGCAGATCTGAATGAATCAGTTACTAATCCGAGAGTGATTTCTCATCATTAGTTGAATCTGATGATCATTGAAAGTTCGCATGATCTGATGATCATTGAAAGCGACGAATCTGCGAAATTCAAAGAAGCGAAAGTGAGCCCGGACTCCGAAAATTACACTATGTGTAAGTTAGCTTCATTGATCCATTCATGGATGGAAGCAAACATATCGGAGTTGGAATCTTCGTTCTGTTGAAGTAGTCAAGGTTTTGACTTGAACAGGAACGAAGAGGAACTGTGCGTTTACTAAAAGATAAGTGGGAGCAATATTGCATTTCTCATAGTGTATGTCGATGACATACTGATTCTCGGAAATAACGTCCCAATACTGCAGTCGGTAAAGGGAGTTGGTTTTATGATTGACATGGGTAAAGCCACGTAGTTCTTGGATTTTGGATCTAAAGATAGAGATCCAAAAGAGCTGGTAGGACAAAGTCAGAATTCTTAAATTGACAAAGTCCTACACGTAATCAGCAATCCAAGAAGGGTTTTATGCCAATGTCACATGGCAATACGTTAAGCAAGAAACAGTATCCTACGATATCTGCTGAGCTTGAATGCATGGATAGGATTCCATATGCGTCGGCAATTGGATCTATCATGTATGCCATGACACGTACTTGTTTTGATGTTGCTTTAATGTTAAGCAAGACAAGTAAAGACCAGTCAAATCCAGCAAAGAATCACTGGATTGCCGTAAAGAATATTCTGAAGTATTTGAGGAATACTTAGGATAAGTTCTTGATTTACGGTGAAAGTGAGGTGCTACAAGTCGATAGAGTCTGAAATGCAAGTTTCCAATAGACAAAGATAATTCCTGGTCACAGTCCGGCTATATCTTGTGTCTAACTGGCGGTGCAAGGCACTGTTGCTGACTCCATGACTTAAGCTGAACATTTCGCAGCTTGAGAAGCGGCGAAAGAGGTTGTTTGGATAGAAGAGTTCATCACTGAACTTGATGTGATTCACAGCATAGATGAGGCTAGCTGCACATCAGAGGTCCAAACACCTTGAGGATAGGTATAACCTTTTCCTTGAGATAAATGACAGAGGTGTTAAGTAGATAAGCAAGTTTCATCGAATGAGAACGTTGCTAATCTATTAACGAAGCCACTCCTTATGCCTAAGCACGAGTCGCGGACTGTAGTTGTAGGATGAGTGAAATTAAGATGTAGTCTTAATTTCAGTGGGAGTTTGTAAAGGGCTTTACTTAGTTGTTTTGAAAGGTTCATGTAAACATAATATTTTATGTTTATGAAATCTAATGATTTCTGGATTATTTTAACTGTGATATAAATAATCGTTCCAAAATGATTCATGTCATTATATATGGGCCATCGAAGTACATGAGTAGACTTGATCCTGAAACCCCATATTTAACGAAATGACATAAATCATAGTGTCCATAGTCGAAGGTTGTTTAAATTGGAACACCAACAACCACTTGAGACTAGATTGTGTTGAGACTTATGACCAAGTTTCGAGGGGTCATAGATGCGCGGCATCAAAGTCGACACATAGGTATATGTAGGGGAGCATATGACCGGACATGGCCCGCTGATGAGAACTCTACAAGATATTAATATCTGTGTCATGAGAGGTTCTCATATACGACTATAGAGTATAGTCCTTAGACCTGAGTTCGCATGCATGTGGCTGCACATGGAGTAATGCGCTTTGATCATTGTCTAACGCTGTTTCGTGACTGGGAGCTATAAGGACCTTGGTTGGGTGTATTATGAAGTATGTAGTTCATAGTGATGGAACAAGATGGGATTTGTCCCTGCCGTTTAACGGAGGTAATATCTCTAGGCCAATCGGAGAATTGATAGCTGGTAAGAGAATGGCCATTCCCAAACGGACTTGCCCAAGTCGTTTGCATTGTCAGTATCAAATCTGGTCCGATAAACATGGTCTGGCTATATAAGGATGACACGCATCTTGCCTTATGCCAGATCGAGATATTAAGACAAAAGGACTAGGGAATGTAGGATTCCAGTACAATCGGAAGATTGTTGGGAATGTCCTTTGTAGGATTCCAGTACAAGTGGGAGATTGTTGGGAATGTCCTGAAATCTACCGTACTATCTCTAGAAAGTATGATAAATGTCGAGATCAGACATAAGTCATAAATACTGGGTGATCATGATGACTTGCTAGAGTCCGCTCTTGATCTATAAGTTTAGGACTTATTACCAGTATTGTATGATCCCAAAGGGTCACACACCATAGCTAACGGGAAAGTTAACATGGAATGAATACGGTAAGATGCAAGGCATTTACTGTATTTGTGCAGAGAGTTGGGCCGTTAGTTTAATCACTTGGGCCCATATCGAGACAAATGACTTGTGTCGATCGACACAAGTGTATGTGTCGGTCGACACAGTTGCGAAACCGAGACATCGGTTTAGGTTTATGACAGAGTCGATATTTATATGAGTCGTCTTATAATTTCAACTCCAAAACAATAGTCTGCGACCTAAAAACCTGAGCCGTCTCTCTTCTCTCTCTGATCAATCCATTGCTTTGGTCTAGCAACCATCCCGGCTTGTAAGAGTGTGGATACTGAAGGAGGAACAGGCATCTGATCTGTTCTAGCTGATCTCATCATTACCATCCATCAATCCGCTGCAATCTGAAAGGTAATGATCAGGTTTGGTTTTGTGATTCGTTCTGCAAGAACCTAGATCTGAGTTATATGTGCTAGGTTGCAATCTGTTAATTGAACCATGAACACACATATAATCCTACATTCAGATCGCTTATTTTTAAAGAGAATATTTCAAGTCGCTTAGTTTGAGGAAATCATTTCAGATCGCTTTTTTTTTGAAGAGACTATTTCAGGTCGCTTGATTTGAAGAGATCATTTCAGATCGCTTAATTTGAGGAGGCTGTTTCAGGTCGCTTAACTAAAATGACAGAAGACAAAGAATTTTATTAAAGTAAGTTTAGCTTTACAAAGGTAATAAAAGGTCGATCTCGAGTGAGAACTTATTTTGATTTTACAAAGATAAGCATATTTGACTTCTCTCGAGATTGTAAAACTCGATAAGAGTTTTTGTTTAGGGGGTGGATGCGCTCGAGGTCGAGCTGCCTATGTACTTTTTTGAAGGGGATCAAGTCATTTCCTAGTTCGATTATGGGATACACTTTCGGTGAAAGTACTTTTTGAGGTTGATGATGTTCCAGGGTCGTAGTTCAGTTTTCTGGGTTTCCACCGACTTGAGTCGGTAGACCCCATCCTTGATTATATTGGTGACCTGGTAGGGACCTTCCCACTTCGCCCCTAACTTTCCAGTGTGCTCTTCCTTTTTATGGTCAAACACTTTCTGTAAGACGAATTCCCCTACCTGAAGCCTTCGGGTTTTAATCCTGAAATCATAGTAGCCAGCTGCGGCTTGCTGGTAGTTCTGGATTCAGACTAATGCGAGGTTTCTCCTTTCGTCGAAGAGATCGAGCTCATCAGTTATCATCTGATTGTTAAGTTCCTCTTGTTGTGGGCATTCTTTTTGGCGAATGATGGACACGAGGATCTCTGCTGGTACTACCGCCTCGATATCATAAGCTAGCGAGAAGGGAGTCTCGCCGATTGATTTGCGGAGAGTATTCCGGTAAGCCCAGAGTACAGTTGGGAGTTCATCGCTCCAGCTTGATTTTCACTCGTCAAGTCTTTTCTTGAGATTGTTCGTGATTGAATTATTGGCTGCTTCTGCCAGACCATTCCTTTGAGGGTAACATGGTGTTAAGTAAGTCAGCTTGATTTTCCAAGTTCTATAGAACATTTTGAAAGTGTTTGATATGAACTGGGGTCCGTTATCAGTGACGATCTCGTGGAGTAGTCCATGGCGGAAGATTATGTTACGCGAGACGAACCCCTTTACATGAACGTCTTTGAATTTCTGATAGAACTCTGCCTCGATCCATTTGGTGAAGTAGTCTGCCATGACCAGCAGATGCATGGCTTTCTTTTTGCCCGATGCAACTAAGGCTCCCACGATATCCATTCACATAGCATGAACGGGTAAGGCAACGAGATCGAAGAGAGTTTCTCCGATGGCTAGTGGATAATCGGGGTGTGTTTTTGGCACTTGTCACATTTGTTGGAAAAAGTCTCGCATTCGGCAGCCATGATCGGCCAGAAGAAGCCTTGCCTTTTGATCCGTATGGTCAGGGCTCGTCCTCCGGAATGACTTCTGCAAGATCCCTCATGGGCCTATGTGATCACAGTTCGAGCTTGTTTGCCATCGAGGCATTTCAGGTATAGAGCAGAGAGATTCCTTTTGAAGAGTTCTCTTTATGTGACACAGTACCTCGCACTTTGTGCTTTAAGTTTCCGTGCTTCCCATTTTTCGTGAGGGACCTCGCCATTGGTGATGTACTAAATGATTAGAGTTCTCCAATATTTTCCAGCATCGGGCTCAGACCCCTGACTAGTGGATGCGGTTTAAATAGGTATTTCAGGCACATTTGCTACGTATACAACATTTCTGGGATCGATGTCATCATCAATCTCGATGATATCGTGACGTGTTTTCTCGTGTGTTGCCTGATGGTCGACGGCTTCCTTTAAGGATAGAGTTTTTAAGGCTATGTCGATGCTTGGTTTCTCGATCCCTTCCACTGGTATGATCCATTTGAGATTGGGATCGGATGTTGATGCTAGTGCGGCGAGAGCATCGGCTGCAGTGTTATCGCCTCGTGGTATTCATGTTAGGTCGAAGAACTCGATCTGACCGGCGAGGCTGTGAATCACTCGCAGGTACGCTTCCTTGCGTTCGTCTTTGGCTTCGTAGTCGCCATGGTACTGTCTTGTGACCAGTTAGGAATCACTGAAAGCGTCCACTTCCCGAGCTCCTATTGCTATTGCTAGCTTGAGCCCGGTTATTAATGCTTCGTATTTGGCTTCATTGTTTGATGTGGAGAATCCTAGCCTGGATGATTGTTCCAGTACCTCTCCCATGGGAGATACCAGTTTTACCCTGACTCTAGACCCTTGCCTCGAGGAGGCACTGTCGACATGAAATTTCCATCTCTTCGCGGAGGCTGGATCGAGGTCGATGGTAGGTGGGAATTCAATTACGAAATCAGCCAATACTTGTGCTTTTAAGCATGTTCGAGTTTTAAACTCAATGTCATATTCACTGAGTTTGATAGCTCATTTAACCAGTCGACCTGACTGGCTTGGACTATGAAGGATTGTTCTTAGTGGCTGGGAGGTCATGACTATGATTGAGTGCGATTGGAAGTATGGTCGAAGGTACAGCTTTCATACGTATATCCAATGTCGACCTAGAATGGCGTTATAAGGAGCTGGTCGATCTACCACGACGAACTCGGACATTCTTCGAACTCCTACAGCTACTACTGGGGGGAATACATAGCCCATTGAGTATGTTGATTCGCCAGCGAACCCTACTAGGGGTGTATGTCCTTTGACGATCTCGGAGTCTTCAAACTCCATCTTTTTGAATGCTTCATAGAAAAGGATATCTACCGAACATCCTGTGTCGATCATTATCCTTGAGAGTTCGAGTTTTAAGCATGTTCGAGTTTTAAACTCGATGTCATATTCGCTGCGTTTGATAGCTCATTTAACCAGTCGATTTGACTGTCTTGGACTATGAAGGATTGTTCTTAGTGGCTGGGAGGTCATGACTATGATTGAGTGCGATTGGAAGTATGGTCGAAGGTACATCTTTCATACGTATATCCAGTGTCGACCTAGAATGGCGTTATAGGGAGCTGGTCGATCTACCACGACGAACTCTGGCTTTCTTCAAACTCCTACAGCTACTACTGGGGGGAAGACATAGCCCATTGGGTATGTTGATTCGCCAGCGAACCCTACTAGAGGTGTATGTCCTTTGACGATCTCGGAGTCTTCAAACTCCATCTTTTTGAATGCTTCATAGAAAAGGATATCTATCGAACATCCTGTGTCGATCATTATCCTTGAGAGTTCGACATCACCAACTACTAAACACACAAGGAGTGCGTCGTCATTTGTCTTATCGTGTTCAAGTGTCTCGCTCTCGTAGAAAGTGATATTATGGTCGGGACCTTGCATTGGAATCTTCTCCCGTTTATCGGTCTCGACTCTTCTTCGGAGGGATTTAATCAAACTAATCGAGTCTCAACATAGCTTGTAGCTTGGAGCCACCGAAAATGAAGTCAACTCGTTTAGGGGGTATAGCCCGTACACACCTCCCCCCCCCCCCCCCCCCCCCCCCCCGCAGAGGCGAGGGAGATTGATTCGTGAGCATAAACTTTTCATAGGCGTTGGAAGCGGGGATAATGCCGAGCCTCTCGAAGTACCGCATAAACTTAGTTCGCCAAGGATGACCTCGACTCGTTTCCGTGATCCTTGGGGGAGAGTTTCGAGAGACCCTAAATTCTGAGAAGGATTTTAGTGTTCGACTCTTTGGTCGATTTAGTTTCCTTTTTGTAAGAGGGAGTTTCCTCCTCAACTTCGGATTCTTGGTTATTTTCGGACTCTTGTTTTTGGGATTCGACTTTGGCTCGAATATAACATTCTTCCGTCGAATGACCTCGTTTGTTGTGAAAGTCACATAATTTTTATTTGTCGAGCTCAAATTTTCTCGAGCTCTTTGGGCTCTCGACCACGTTAATGGTCCCATATTTACGGGAATCCTTTTTGGTGTTCGAGTTCTGTGAGTCCGACTGTTTCTTTTCTTTTCGGTGTTTCTCTCTGAGGCCGTAGTTTTATCCTCGAGGCGAGCGAAAGCCGATGCGCGATGAAGGACATCATCGAGGGTGAGCTGTTCGCAGACCGTTATTTCCTCGCGGAATTTGGTTGAGTACCACAGTCCGCGTCTTAGTGCCTCTATCGCCACTTCGTCATTTGGGTTCGCGATTTTGGATTTTTATTTCCTTGAATCGTTCGATGTATGAACGAAGTGTTTCATCGGGTCGTTGGGATATGCAAAATAGGGCTGCTTCAGTTGTTTTGACCTCGATAAAGACAAAATATTGTTTGAGGAATGCCGTCATGAACGGGGTGAAGTCATCTATATATTTCTCCTCTAGTCCGGTGAACCATTCTAGGGCTCAACCCGATATGTTCTCGGCGAGGAGTCTGCAGAAAGCAGGTTCCCTTTCCTCGTCGGTTAGATATACCCTTGACATCGATAGTGTGGATGCTCTGATATGGGCTCTGGGGTCCGGTTTTCCTGAGAATTCTGGGAATTTCGTTTTCTTGATCTCTCGAATTCTTGCGAAAGCGATTCGATCTGTAAACAGAGTTTGATGCGTTTCTTCGATCATTCGATCAATGTCGAGGGCCGCGCTCGTGTCCATATGAACTTTCGTGCTCAGACTCATGAACTGGGTGTTGGCCTACTCAATATATTGCCTTAGCATATCGTGATCGTCACCCGCTATGGATGCGAACTGTGCTTGAGGCTGAGTTGACGGTTGCCCAAGAAAGATCGGGTCTATTAGATCGATTGTTGTAATCGGTCTTGTTTGGTCAACTTGAGGCGTTTGGAATGTCATCGGACTTGATCCGATGGGATATCCAGAGCTCGAAGCAAAGGCTGAGCCCCCGAGCTGCCTCAGTCTATTGCCGGAATCATTCGGCAGGGGAGTGGTCCAGGTAGTGGCTGGTTTCCCGATCCGCTTGGATCTGTGACCATGGAGCTTGAGCTGAATGGAGTCGGTTTCACCGTAGGGTTCATTATAGGGCGAAAATCAATATTCGACTTGCCGGCGATATTTCCCGACGTCCCAGGAGGTGATATCACCTGAGAAAAGTTCAGGCATGTCCGGGCGGAGGACTTATGGGAGTTCATTGATCATGTACTGATTGATCTCCTTGATTTTGGCTAGCGAGCTCTTCGAAACAGGCGTTAATGCGCTGTTCTTGTTCATTGAGTTGTGCGCCCAAAGCGCGATTGACCATTTCTTGGGCCCAATAGTTAGCCTCGTTACTTCTCATTCCACTTACCAATAGGGTAAGCATTGAACGGATCTCAGCGAGGTTGTCTGGACTTTGTCGCGGAGGCGCATGGGGCTGTGGCGGGCTAGGTCTGAGCATTCCAGATCCGCCTCCCGATGCGAAGGCAGAAGTCGAATCGCTCCTCATCCACACCTTGTTCCTGCTTGGATCGTTGGTTCCTGACAGAACGTTTGTCGGAGTCTGGCTCATCGCGATTGTTTGAGCGATTGAGCCGGCAGGTGCCGAAGTCGTGGAGACAGAGGCTGAGCTCGTCAACAAGCCATCGGTCTGACCCTTGATACTTACCCCGGTTGTGTTCTGAGGAACATTGCCGACCATCTGCGGGTGGTCGACTGGTGGAACGGCGTTGGGAGAGCCATGATGATCGGGATTCATTTCGATCTATCGAACCTTAGATATGATTCCTAATATAGGAAAACTACATATTGTCCCCACAGACGGCGTCAAATGTGAGATCGAAGATTCACATCAAGGATTTATATTCGTGGATTTTGACTTTTGTATATAGAAATATATAGATTTTCCTATGAATCAAAGATGTTTATTAAGAGTAAATGTCGAGATCGAATTAAGACCATCGAAAGGAAAGTACAAAGAGAGGATTTAAGTTATTCTAGTCGAAGTGTTCTTGATTGGGGTTGGAATCAATTGAATCAGCTTATCCTCTTCTTTAAATAGCCTTCAAGCCCCGATCTTCTTGTTTCGATTCTTCGTCCTCACATTGGTAACAATCTCCTGGATTTGCGGAGGTCGTTTTAACTGACAACGACATGGTCATTCTTCTTCGACATCGTCTTCTATCGAGCTCGAGCTCGATCATTTAGGCCTACATCGTCTTATAATCGAATGGGCCTTGGGCCATAATCGAGATCGCTTGTTAATTAGTAAATTGGACTCGTGATTATAGACAAGTTTATGGGCTTGATTTTCTAAAGAGAAATCCAATACCAACAACTTCTCCCTAATAAAATTTTGAATGGAATATTTGACATAGGCTAATTCTTCCTTACAATACCAGCATATCAGTGGCAACTAGAAAGATTTGGGATTTGGACTATGGTACATATATTTTCTACTAAACATGTATTTGCATATATATAAGATAATCTTATCTACCTTAAAATGTTAGATAATATCAAAATGAGAAAGTACAGCATGTAACACACATATGACAGCTATATTTTATTTCTTTCACCCAACTTAATAAGAGATACTCTATTTTTAAAAGAAAAGAGAGAATAAAGAAACATAGTTATAGAAATAAGACCCAGTTTAAAAAAAAAAAAATTAAAATAAGAAATAAAATCCAAAAATAAATGTTATGATTTGTTCTTATCTTATCTTTTCTTTTCTTAAAAAGATATCAAACACACATATATAGACATATAATATATACATACATGATGTTTTTTATTTGATATAATATATATATATAATATATATATATATAAATATGATTGTTTTTATTTAATTTATGACTGAAGTATCTATATGAATTATATAAATATTTTATTTTCTAATAGATTTGAATAAAAAAATACCATAATAGCTTATTATATCTAGTTTATCATATTTGACTGAAATATATTTTTATCGATATATTGTAAAATACGTTGGTTAATATCAAGTGCATAAGTCTTTTATATTTTGTCGCTTCGTGTATATTTATAATTTTAATATCATTTGGTTTCTTTTCTCGGAGATCTCTCGTTCTCCATCGGTTTTAGTGGAGTTTTTTTCCGTCGATGTAGTCCCGGTAAGTTTAATGAAAGTTTAAGATGAAAAAAAACTTAATATATCTATGACTTAAATTTGTTTTCATCGGTTTCTCGATTTGTCGGGATTTGATTTTCTGTTTTTTTTTTATTTCTTGTTATACGTCGGTTTTAATGGAGTTTCGTCTTTTGCCGATGTAATTCCGATAAGTTTAATAAAAGTTTAAGATGACAAAATTTTTTTATCATATTTATGATTTTTTTTAATCAGCAAAAACACCATATATTAAATCATTGTTGCTCATATTTATGATTTAAATGTGTTTTTCTACGTTTTTCTCGGTTTTCCGATTTATCGGACTTTTGTTTTTATTTTCATTGTTCCGATATCAGTCTGTTATCATATGGATAATCACTTTATTTTCAGCCTATCTATTTTTTTGTCAAATCTAATTGGTTTTTAGTCTCTAGATTTTATTCTTTTCTAATAAAAACATAGATGAAACAAAAATCTGTGACTGGAATGTGTGTTTGTGGTGGGACGACACGTATTGAATGTTGGCAAAAAACAACAAAACTTTACAAGCAAAGAAATCAAAAAGACAAATGTGGTAAAACAGGGAAAGGAAAAAAGTAGAAGAGGTTGGACTTACAACAGAGCAGTGAGGGCATTTTCGTCATGTATAAAAATGTCTCTGGACGCCTATAAAAACCTCACCGGCGATCACAAATTCATCCATCATCTTTATTCCTCCTCATCTTCACAGTTTCATAGGAAACTCTGAGAGGCACTCTCAAAAGAGGCCCCTTCATTTCTCTGGGAGAGGTAATATTTTATCTGCTCAGCATCTATGGATCCAACTATTCTGTCATTTGGCTGTTTGTGGATGATCAAAAAAAATTATGGGCATTAATTTTGCTTTTGATTTCGTTTTATTTTCTTCTTAATTTCATCAACTCTTAAATTGCAATCGAGTTGATCTGTTTTCTGTTTTAAAATCTGCTGCAAATGTGAATGTTAATCGTTGATTAGATGATTGACAAGTCTTAGAACTGTTTTTGATAAGTGCATAGTTTTCAAAATGTTTTATTGTCTTGTGAGTTTAATTCATCTGTGATAATAATGTTCAGTAAGACTAAACTCGTGTTCAATCACCTTATAATATAGACTGGTTTGAGCTCTTCCTTGTCATGTTGAATATGCATTTGGTTGTTCTTGTATCCATTTGAATGTAATAAACAGATTATTGAGTCTTTGGCTTTTGATATTGGGCTTTTGTATTATATTGTAGAAACTGTTCTCTACAACAGTTGACAGAATTTAAATTTTTGTGTTGATTTCAGTGTGAGAGATGGTGAATGAACGACAAAGTTTGCCGGTTTCAAGCAATAGGGTATCTCCTTACCCGATTCGCTCTTGTAGGAGGAAGAAAGAAAAAGAAGTCGTTGAGTCACCTCTTGAGTCCGAGAGTGTAAGTGAATGGGAGGATGTGAGGTGTGTGATCTGCATGGAGCCGCCACACAATGCTGTTCTCTTGCAATGCACCTCCTTCTTCCAAGGATGTCGTGCTTACTTGTGTGACACAAGCTCCCGCCACTCTAACTGTTTGAAGCAGTACAGCAAAAACAACAACAAGAACACAAGCCGCTTCATTGACAAGACTTTGAGTTGTCCCTACTGTAGAGGAGAGGTTTTAGGGACAGTGAAGTCTACCTCCGCACGGAGATTCATGAATGCTAAGCCGAGAAAATGTTCTGTTGACAAGTGTGATTTCTCTGGGACCTTTTCTCAGCTGAAAACTCACTTGAAAGCTGAGCATTCGGGTTGGACACCTCTAGAATTGGACCATTCGGAGCAACACATGTGGGAAGACTTGGAAAGAGACGAGGAGCAACCAATGTTGGAGGAGTTGGAAAGAGCCCAGGAGCAACTGAACAACACTCGTCAGAGAAATGAAGCAGAACGGAGATTGATGAGTTGCCCTCACTATCAGAGTCCGCACCGCCATCCCATGACGAGTGATCTCAACTCTAGTGCTTTCATGCCCAATCCTGTTACTGGTGTGAGGGGCCAAGCAAATGCTGCAAGTTACCCGGCTCACATGCCCCGATTGGAGTTCCATGGGACCATTTGTTATCCGAGGGTGTTTCCCGATTTTGAACCATAATGTACCCTCAGTGGTTTGATAGCGACACCAGCTCTGGTTCTAAGCATAATTTATTGTCTGTATTTTGCTACCTGCGAGCTCATCTTCGCATAATAAAAAGACTTATCTAAATCAAAATATTCATTAGCATTTTTCACTTTGTTAGATGGTTGCAATTTGCAAGTCTGCATTCTTGTAGAATGATTAAGTTCTTCTGAGCTTGATTTTGTTTATCCATTCAAAACTCTCATATATCAAAAGTGTTTCCCCCAAAAGGAAGATGAAATTTTCTGGTGACAACAAATAATTCCGTCCGTTGATGTGCATAAAACATAATCAATGATTGTTTGGAACAGAACACAAGTAGCGAAGCGTGTACTCATTGGAAGAACACATGTCTGCCAGATCCTGGTGGGCTCTGGTTATTGCCTTCTGCAGCGACTTCAGTGCAGGTAGTAGATTTCTGTAGCTTCGCTGAATGGAGCTTCCGTGTGCCTTGCAGATTTCCTGAACATATACAAGAAACACACAAAAGTTTGATCAGCTAAGAGCAGGTTTGGGTTGAGATCATCAACGGAAATAAAAAGAAAACGAGCATACCTGACACCAGCGAAGTAAGAACTCTAGATGAGGACAGTTCTCAAGAAGATCCACCACAGCTTCCATAAGCCTTTCTAAGTATTTATGAGGGACAGAGATTGCAACAGCTTTTATGTCTGCAGGAGATACAGCAAAGATGCATTTTTTGATGAGGCTGTCTTCGTTCAAACGCATACTCAGAGCAAGTGCTCTACTCACTTCATCCTTCTTTATCGCATCCTCAATCGCCTACACAAGCAACACACTACCTTAGCTTTTCAAACCCAATAATCAGTAACTAAGAACATCACCCGCTTATAGAGCTAACACATACAAGAAACCTAACACGTTAATTCGATTAACAAAAGGCTTACCTCCGGTGTCACGTCTATGTCAAGATCAGTTGGATCAAAGATGAAGGATTCGTCGATTGAAAAGATGAGAACTCCTTCAGTTGTTGCAGCTGCAAAGCTCCTCCCAGTTGGGGCTATGCTGAGGCTTTTTGTCCGGATAATGGGTCTGCCGCGGTTAGGCCTGGATCCAGGCAGATCATAACCCAAATTCCCACGAGACTGTTTGTCAATGCCATCTTCTTCATCGCTGTTGTCATCATCAATCAGATCCATTGGTCCTGCTTCTGTCATCTTCTTGGAGCTCAGGAAATCAAGAGCCCCATCTAACGAGAGATTATGGGATATTTGGAAACGACACAACAGAACCTGAAAAAGTAAATATTGCAGACCTTTTAAGTTTCTTTGATAAGCAAATCATGAGCTTCCAAAATCTGCATCAAATTTTGAGGTAAAAAAGCTGAAGTTTAAGAAGAGCTAATTAGCTAACCTGATCCGAGATGTCATACATGCAAATATATCTGCTATTTCCTGCGGCTAGAATATAGCTTCCATCAGCGGAATAGCACAATGTTGTAAAGCATTTTCCAGAACTTGAATTAGCTGCAGACCGACGGTCAGTAATGTTGCGACCTCCAGCAATATCTCTCCGCCCCTCAATGGTGTACATCAACACACCATCAATGGTGTCCCAGAAATGGATCTGCCCATCTAGCGTACATGAGGCTAACTGCTTGCCATCAGGACGGAAAGTAACAGTTAAAACATCGTGGTTGTGTTGAAACGTCTCCACTGTGCCTTTGCTAGCAAACACATCCCACAACCGAACCGTATTGTCCCATGAAGATGAAGCTAAAATTTGCTGCAGAGAAAGAAATATGGATCTAGATAAGGCATGGAATTTATAACACCGTAAGCGAGAAGTATACATAAAAGCTCTGCCTCATTAGCTAGTTCTCACATAATTTTTGTGAGTTAAGAGACTATATATTTGGACCAAAAGAAATATGAGACTACTTACCGTTAAGGGAGAAAACATTAACCCATGAACAGGAGCCTCATGCCCATTCAGAATATCCTTTATTTGCCCAGTCTTCTTAGACCATACAAAAATCTGCACACAGGATGCAAGTAAAAAAGTGATTCACCTTATCAACAGAGAGCGATTTAGAATTTGTGATTATCTGACTGGAAGCAGCAAATGCCTAAGTTGAATTACCTCAAATGAATCTAGGGTCCCAGCACACACTACATCACCACTAGGGTCTGCTGTTAAGGAAACAAACTGCCGGGGTGTAGGGGTTGTATATGTTTTGTAGTTCTTGTATCTTCGAAAATCCCAAGCACGAACAGTGCCGTCCAGAGATGCACTTAACAGGGAGTGGTTGTCAGCCATAAAATGAAGAGCAGTAACTGCATTAGTGTGCTCTGTGAAGGTGATGAAACATGATCCTGATGAAACGTTCCACACCTGCAAAATGCAACATTAAAAAACAGGGGGTGGTTAATTGGTTATCTTCAGAAGTAGATGAGAATCAAGCTAAAGAACATATAAGTTAAGTCTTTTGAGATTTTAATACCTTGACTTTGTTATCATCAGCACCAGTTGCCAGGAACTGTGAATCAGATGAGTAAGTGACACAGTTTACATCAAAATAGTGTCCTTGTTGCTTCAGTATATAGCTTTCAGATCGCCACTCCCAGACTAACAACTGCCCAAGCTTCGCGCAACCAAAGGTCAGCCAATTACCACGCTCATTAAAAACAGCTGTTGTTAGCTTCTCCCTAGAAATAGACAGCAGATGGATACAGATGAAATCTGGCATCTGATAAAGCCCGAAGACACCATTTGAGAACCCCACCACAACCATGTCGAGCCCCTGGTGATAATCACAAGCTGTCACCTTTGCTGATCCCTGATTAAACCCATCCTTCCTCAATAAAACCCATTTCCCTCTATGCATATACTCTTCATCATCTTCTTCTTCATCCTCTGAATCATGACCTCGACCGTCATACTCTTTACGTTTCTTTAAATCAGTGCTAATAGCACCGCCGTTTTCCACCATCACCTCATCAGCCCCCTCTGGAGTATCAGGAGACGGTGGCTCAGATTGGTCTGATTCATCCAATTTGATATCCTTTAGCACTATATCCCCAACTAAACAGGTAACCATCCCGGGCAATGGTGAAAGCCCTGTTGATCTTGTTAGTCGTTTTATCAACACCAAAGAAGCAACCCACAACAGAATCTCTGTGACCCAGAAACAAATAAGGCTTATTTAAAACACCCTTCAACTTTCTAACGCAAAACAACCTAGCAGCTAAATCCTTTGCACCGACGAGCAAATAATCAGAGTCCACGCTCCACTCCAAGGATACAGCTTTATCATCAGAATTAGCAAAAGTCCTAACCCGCTTAAAGGCGAAAGCCGCTCGACTGAAACCAGGTGATTCCCATATCTCGACCAACCTACCTATCCCGACAGCGATAAACTTACCATTAGGGCTGAACTTCATGGGGCCAACTTTTCCAGTGAACTTCATTCTGTGAAGAACCACCCTTCGAGGCACGTTGATGAAGAGGCATCGGTTATTTTCATCGACGGCCATTAGGAAAGTACCGTCGGGAGAGGCAGCAAGGCGACATATGTTGGAAGAGGTTTTGAGCTCAAGAGTAACCGTATGGTGCTTGATGAGGTCGGTGACGGAGACACGATTGCCGACCGGTGAAATAAGCTGTGTGTTCTTCGTGATGACGGCGTTCCCGCCTCTATAGGGGGCGCCAAGAAGGTTCTCAAATTTGTAGTTCATGGCTTTCGGATCCTCACCAAAGTCTGGAGAGAAGGGTAGAAATGCCGGCGGTGAAGTTTGCGGCGTTAGGGTTTAACGAGCGAGGGTTTCAATTATTTTCTTTCAGTTAAATTATTTTATTTAGAGCTGCAAAAAGGAAAAGAAGAAGCAAAAAAACAAAAAACAAAAACTTTCATTGAAATGAATTTCATGGACAATTCGCGCAATATGCAGGTCCATGGGCTTGTCTAAAAAGGTTAAATTGGGAAGGTGGAAGACTAATGGGTAATCATTGGGATTTTGAAGTTTTTGAGGGACGGAAAAGGTTAAAAAAAATTGAAGGACCAAGTTTCGGGGGTTTGAACCCGACGTGAATCGAACACGCAACCTTCTGATCTGGAGTCAGACGCGCTACCATTGCGCCACGGATCCTTGGTGCTAAGCATCACATCTTTAAGGATTATAACTCAATTTTAATTTTGTGCTCATACAATTTATTGGAAGTCTTAAATATTTGGCGTAGGGACAAAGAGATCGTAGTTGGTACATTTTCTGTATTACTGCTAAAAACATGAGTCTTGACAAACACATCATCTTCGGTTTAGGACAAAAAGGCACATCATCTATACTTTGATCTACAAACAATATTGTATGGTCTAAAAAAATGCGTCTTCGATTGTTTTTGTTGATAGATCACGTTCCTCTCTCGTCTTACTCATGTTCCATCCCCTGCTTCTTCTTCTTTTTCCTTGGGATGAATCTGCAGGTTTTCAACAGCGAAACATGAGTGTCAAATTTTTTTCTACAAAGTTAAGATTTATCTCAAGGATGATCATCAAAACATAACAAACAAAAAAGAATAAAACCTGGTTGCCTTTGTCTTCATTAAGACTGACCGTACGGACTTTGAGCTCCCCTCTGCTCGTCGTTAACTCGTCTAGAATCTCAGCATCATTCTCTTGGACGCCTTTCGTTGAATCAGTTGACTAAAAACAAGGTTAACTCAATCATTAGTTTGACAAAACTTAGATAGTTTTAGGTCTACTAGATGTGGACTCACCCGGAAAGACAGTTCAACCGGGTTTCTAGGAGTGCCGGGGATTTCCTCATACTCAGCCGCATCGAGTTCTCGGAGATCAGACGGGTAAAATAGCTTTGGGAGAATGTACTGTCTGATAGCTATTAAGAGGAAGAATGGAACAGGAAACATTATTCCGGCCACCGGAATCCACGTCACTCCATAACACAGCCCAAAGTATAATATTTGTAAGAGTGTGAACGCAGCCATTGACTTGTAAGGGACTGTCTCCACGAACGACGCGTGCGCTCCCTCCAAGACCCTGAAAAGAGAATTACATGATCGATCAGTCCCATGTCTTTCAAGATAATCTTGAAAAACAGAGTATTTTCAGAGTACATACTTGAATCTCCGGCTTGGTAGAACGAAAAGAAGCATTGTACGCTCAAAGAACTGATTTCCCGGGAGGCTATCAATGGCCATGTAAGCAAAATATCCCCACAGAATCGAAGTTGGTATGAGCTTAATGGCTGGCATAGCCAACACTGCACCTGCCACTAGCAGTGACTGCAACAGGTTGCTCACTCTCTGTTCGTTGACTCGAACAGGCAAGTAAGCGTCCAAGTGCTTCTCTGGATCGAAACCACTCTCCTCGTTTCTATCTCCGTTGTCTTCCTTTCTATTCATCACTGCTTCTTTCAGATCTTGCAGCTCAATTATCACTGTTCTGTCTGTTGGAGCCTGCACTTCAACAAGCAAGAGATTATTTTTTTTTCACCGAAAGATTTCATTCATCATAAAATAAACCGAACATATACACAAACTGAAAGAAAAAAAATACAAAGCAGGCGAGTTACACGAACCCCAGAATACTAAAGCTAGCGGATAAAACACATTTCTAGAGCCATAAGCCAGCGGATGAAGAACAATCCCCGGAGACAAAAACTAATAAGACGAGAGACTAAATACATAAGACCGCTAGACAGAACAAGATAGCAATATATTATATATGATTATGAATTTTGCAGCTCAAATTGAATAATGATTTTATTACTTACATGTGAGCTTTTGTCCATTTCTATGAAGACTTCTTGCATATTCTCAAACACTTCAGAAGAAGTTGCTCTCTTCTTTATGCTTTCTTTGGCTGTCTTCACCATCTTCCTCCGGATCAACTGAACAGAAACCAACCCATCAATACCAGCTTAATTTGAATACATACTGTTGATTTTACGTGTATTAACTAAACCTGTCGTTTAAGAACAGCTAGGCTTTTGGTATGCATAGGAGACTGAGGGAGGACTCCATTGGAAGGAGGCAGACCGAGCAATCCACAGATCAACGTCTGAAAAAAACCACACATATTTGGAGATTTTTAACCATAAGATTCAATGTTGGTGAGCTTGCAGAGAAAGAAAGGAACTTGATTGAGTATACCATGAAACCTAACAAGAGAATGTCATAGTGATAAGCAGAAGGGTTCTTGAGGTTGAACTCTTTCTGCTGCGCTAGCTGCGAGGCAACACTATGATCAAAGAAGTATAGCCCTGCAATCATCAGTGCAGGTATAAACGCCGCGAAAATGTAACCTGGAGAGACTTTCCCCATGTCCTGTTACAGACAAAAGCCAGGTCTTAAGAGAGGTTCAGAAGATGAAATCAAGAAGTATGTTTGTGTTGTAAACCTTGATGACAGTCCAGTGTTCTAAAGAAGCAGAGTCCCATGGAAGAGGACTAAAGAGTCTTCTAGGGACACCAGTGGGGAGTTTTGATGGCGTAGTAAAAGACAATGCTGTCCAAACCACAACCATCAAAGGAACTCCATAGTCTGCTATGAAGCTTCTGTACCATCCTGTTCCGTATCGCCAAGACCTTGCTTTTCTGCTCTTCAAAGCTGTGTAGAGAAGGCCAAAGGTGAAAATGAGGCCGAGAAGGCCGTTTGTGTATAGCCACTGAAACTGGTACTTTTCGAGTTTTGAGTCCCCTTCTTTTGGCATCCCAAATTCACCAACCATACCCTGCAAATTCATTTGAAAACATATGTATATAAGCTTTGACTTATCATCATAATTCAGAGGTGGCTGAACTTAGGTCTTCATATACCTTAATGGCTTGTTGGATGAACAGAACGGAGATCAACATACCAAACAGCTCACCAGCAACCCTTGTGAACCGGTTAATGATATCAGCCGCGTTGAAGATCGCCATTAAGAACAGTAACAAAGCCGTCCACACACAAACCCTTCAATTCAACAGTCAATAAAACCACAGTCATAACTAAAAAACCATAACTTTACATTAAAAAAAGGAGATTTTTCGAAGTAATTACCAAGCAGCCCAAGCTAAGTAGAGTTCTTTGCCCAATTCTGGTATTCCTTTAGCGAAGTTGTACAAGTAAATGTACATTAAGACAGTTGGTTCTGCAACTCCAAGTATCAACAATGGTTGTCCTCCCAATATTGAGTGAATCACTCCACATAACGCTGTTGATGTTAACGTATCTACTGTGCTCAACGCTCCCTCTGTAATTACACCCAAAAACAATTATTGAATTGGGTTTTTATCAGAGAATGCAAAAAGCTAAAACCCCATTAAAAAGCAGACCAAAAGTGTGTAACTTGAAGACTTTTGTTCCATCAAATAAACATGAAAGATAAGAACTTTGAGACCTGTGTCGCGGCTGAGTTGCTCTCCAAAGGCGATAACCGGAAGAGCAGATGCGAAAAAAATGTACGTCGTTGGTGCTAAAATACTGTATAACAAAAAAAAAAAAAAACTTTCACAATTTTGTTTTGTCTCTGTAAGAATCTAAATCTGAGTTGAAATAAGGTCAAAGTACCCGAAACCAGAACAGAGACCAGCGACCCAGTCTTGCTTGTAACACAAGGCTCTTCCTTTGAGATCTGCTTTGATCCCTCGAAACGGCCTCTTCGAGTTTCCCACTCTCCATTCCTCCATTACCGGAACCACTCTGACAATTCTTTATGATTTTTAGTCTCTGTCCGGGTTTTTAATTGCTGGTTTTAATGGCCTAAACCAAAAAGGAAGGTAGATATTTATAAGTAGTAACATATAGCAATTACTTCAAATCTTGCATTTAATTGATTACTTTAATATTAAAACCAATTTTCATATTACATTTTTCTCTAATGAATTGAGTCTTTTTCCACAATTATAGAAGAGGAACTTCACAGCTTTTATTTTGTTACTTGCTAGTAACGGTCAATTTTCTTTGCTATTGTGAGAAAAGGAAAACTCAAATGTGTCCAATTCCAATTGAAGAAACACCACGATACACAAAACTAGCACAAAGTAATGAATTTTTCTTCATTTTGACAAAGAACTAAGTCTCTTGGCTTCGTCTTCTCTCCAATGAATTGCAAAACGTATTGAAAAGAAATGTTGATTCAAATTCAAATTCAAATCCCGCAAGAAAATAACCAGATAACAATATTAGTTATAAAAATATGAATCAATTATACCGTGGAATCCGAGTAAAGAGAGAAGTTTGATGCTGAGTCGTCGGAACTGGAGTAACTGTGTAGCGATTTATAGGGTTTTTGGTATACACAACGATCGTTTTCTCATGCTCTATTATAGGCGTAGCAATTGAGAGGGAGTCCACTTATACGTATATTTTTGTTGGGCCTGCGGACATGCGTCAAAGATCTAGTCGTGTTCTTACACCGGTGATCTTGACGTTTTAACTCCCTATGTTTATTTTTCTTTATTAAAATACTTCATATAGAATTGTTTATTTTTTGTTTTATATATTGGTTTCTTTAGGAAAAATTTAAAGCAATATATTTCTTTGTGATTTGTTTCCTTCATTTTTATTTTCCCATATTCTTTCCAGTTATCAACAATGTATTTTACTTTTAACATCCTCTATATCATCATTCTCTATTCCACATCCTCTCTTCTTTTATTCATCTAATAATTTAATATTCAATTAATTTTTTTATTTTACAATGGTTTGTTTAATAAAAAAATAAAAAGAAAATTGTTGTTAACAAAATAGTTTTTTCTGTGTTCAAATCAAATGAAATAAGTCTCTATTTATAAACTATAAAAATTGATAAATTTTGATAAAAATTATATATTTATATATAATAATTATGAGATAATTATTGTTAATAAATTGGATGAGAAAAAAAATCCAAAAACTAAGTTACCAATCAATATATGCCATGTGTACTAAAGGATTCCACTCAATGTTCGGAAATGCGCTAGGCGCTAGTCGGGCGGCGAGGTTGGGCATAGCGCCTAAAAATAAAATTGGGGATTAAGCGAGAATTACGCGGAGCGGAATTTTAGAAGTTTTTACACATATTTGAAGTATATATATTATGTTTGTTAATAACTAAGGAAAGAAGAGCGTGGTGTAGTGGCAATCCTCATCCACCCGATTTTTTCGGCCGACCAGGCCTAATTCCGGAGGTTCGGTGCCACCCACCGCCTCTTCGGCCACTAATCGGACGTGGGTGGCGCATTTTTGAACATGGATTCTACTATTAAACTTTCAACAGTGATTTTGTTACATTAATTTTTTTTTATTCAACACACCATTGTATCTATTCAATAGTTGAAAAACAACCATTATAACTAGTCTTAGAAACATATCATGAACATATCTTCCCGGTTTAAATTGATTTAAACTCTAGTCAAAATATCAATGTTCCAAATTGTTAATTTCCTTTTATGTTGTCTTATTCATAACCAAAAACATTCATCATTTTCCCCAATTTCCTCTTTATTTCCAGCATTCAAAAATTTATAACAAAAAAAAACTAATACATCAAAACTTGTCTCAACCTTGTGGTTTTTGTTCCACTATTTCACCATAATAAATGAAAATATACAATGTATTATAAAACAAAATTAAGAATCATACTAGATTTTGACCCGCACTTAGAAAGTGCGGGTTTAATTTTCCTTACAAATTTTACTTTTTATTCATTTTGTTAATAGTAGTAGTTAGATTTTTAATTATGTAATCTAATTTTGATTATAATTGTTTAACCAACATTATAAACAGTGAGTTAGCAATTTAGTTTTTTTTTTAAATGAATTATGTGTTATTTGGAGGAGATATATCGTAAGGATTAAGAGATTAAAATAACGATTTCGCATTATATATTTTAATCTATGTTGTATCGTAAGATCATAGTTTGGAAAAAATATATATATATATGTGAAAACAACTATTGTAAAAGTTATGTGGTATATGTTTAATTGTTATTTTATTTATCTAAAATATTATTTTATAAAATACATGTTGTAGTCGTATATATAATTTGCAAATTTGATGGAACTATCCGTTAAAAACTTCATTCAAACATAAATCATAATTTGACACTCAAATATTTGAATAATATAAGTATGAAATCATTTTAATATTTTATTAATTTTAAAATATATCAGTTGAAATTATTTACTATATGCGAATTTTTTTTAGAAAATTTATAATCGAGATTGGCTAATTAATTTTTCAACCCGTTTAATTAATTAAATATTTTTCAGTTTGATGGAAAAACCTGCTAAAAAGTATAATCGTAAAAACATCAATCGTAATATGTCTATATATATATATATTTGAAACAAAATAAAAAGATATTAAAATATATTATAAATATATTTTGAATTAAATCATAAATTAGAGAATCTTAATTTATATATAATAGTTGATGTATAAATTATTCATTATATTTATCAATTAATTTGTTTTGATTTTAATTAATTAGGAAAGTGAGACCCATTATATTTTGGTTGTTTGGCTACATGTTTAATAATTGTCTTGTTTGGAAATATGGATTGTAGAGATAATGTTATATTCCCTAATTACCCTTAATGAAGGTTACAAATCCTAATAATATCAAGGGCAAATTCCAGGAATAACATTTATATACCATGGCAAACCTTCCTGTTTTAATAGATTAGATATGTTACATATACCACATACGGCAGGTAAGCACTTTACCCAGACTGAAGAACCGAACTGAACCGAAATCAATTTGAAAAAAACAGTTTGGTTCAAATCTGGTTTCTAGAAAGTACCCGAACGTGTCTTTGTTCTAAATATTTTGGATATACATTTGGTTCGGTAATACTCGACAACCGAATAGATATATACCTGAAATAACCATACTTATAATTATATGTAATATATATATATATGTAGGTTTGATTATTTTGGGTAAACGAATATTTTTCAAGTAAGCCAGATTTCTTTTATAATATAAAACTTGGGTAAATCGAATATTTCGGATAAATCGGTTTATTTTTCAAGTGAATCGAATTACTTTTCGGGTAAACCGGATCAGATTCAGATAGTTTGGTTAGAGTTTGGTGATTTCAGATACAAAACACCTGAACCAATAGAATACTTCGGTTAGAGTTTAGTTACTCTATGTCTAAAATACTCGAATTAATTGATTACTTCGATTACAGTATGGTTATTTCAAATCTAAAATACTTGAAATACTAAAATATCCAATTTTCCGGGTACATCCCATTTTCTAAAGTCCAATATTCAGACGACACGAATCCGAAAAATACCAAACCGAATCCGACTCAAAAATCTAAAGTATTTAAATGGATCTTATAGTACAAAACCGCAAAATTCGGTATCCAAAAAAATCAAACTCTAACCTAAATGGATACCCAAATATCCATCACTAGTTGGAGTGGGTGGAGATGGTCTTTTATGTGTAGAGACGGGCACGCACATATATTGTAATAAAGTTACATTGTTTGTACCAAAACTCACTCCACGCCCATGACACTTTCCCATGCAAAATATTGTGCCAGAATCTTTGATCAGTCAACCCGCGTGTATTGTATATATTAGTTCAATCCGCACTAAACCAAACGAGCAAATGAAGTTTTAGGTTTCAAATGTAACAATGTTTCTGTTTTTGCTTTATATACTTCCAAAGTGGCTAAATTTCTAAGTTGTAATGTATTTTATGTCTCTCAAGTAACATTTTTTTCTTTCAGGGGTGGGAAGATTCGAATATATATATTTTTTAATTTTATGTTAAATTATATTCAAAAAAAAAAATTACAAATTGTTTTTCATACTTTTTTGAATCAACAAAAAAAAAAATTACATTCATCTCATTGAAAACCAAAGTTGTAGAGCTTCTCCAAATTTCAAATCCCCTTGTCTTGTAATCAAGAAGATTTGATTTCGAATTGTTTTATCGAATCTGTTGAAAATAAATAAGTCAAGATTTCATTGTTAAAGCCCATGTATAATTACGATGTGAGTAAAGATATAAAGCTACATCTCATACAAAACATATTATGTGAAAACAAAAGATTCAACTAAACATAATAAAGTCAGGAATTATAAGATTTCAATAATAAAGTCATTAACATGCACATCGTTTGGGAAAAAAAATCCAATGAAAATCCAGGTTTGAAAAGTACTCAAGATTCTAAACGCCGTACCATGAGATCATTAGGTATGTTTTTGGTCGGTGTGTTGTGAAGTTGTGCATATATTTACGTATATATCATTTTATATTGATGAATCATTGACATTAATTGGGACTCAAATATCAAAATCATATATGAAATAACACATTTCGTAAATAAACAAATATGTTTCCGTCGATAAATTATCCCAGTCAGAGATTAAACAATAGTTTTGTGACTTTGTCAGTCGTTGAATAAAATGTCTTTACCAAGAATAAACTAATGTTGGTTGCAATTCTCACGAAACCCTTCAAATCGCACGTAATTGTGGAAGCGACTGACCAAATTTGTTTTGAACAACTATTGTTAAAATATTAAATTGGTAAAGGAATAACTTTGAAATTACGGGGCCATATACCAAATAGTATAAACTAAAAGCCTTTACTCGTAAATTACGAAACGTTTCATGTTTCTGATTTATGAGCGTAAGAGCACATACATTGAGGGATTCTTAAGGGTGAGTTTCTTAACTATTCACGTGGGTCCTACGTGGGGCCCACATGAATAGTTAAGAAACTGTCTCTTAAAATCCTTATCTAAGGATCGATCCTTACACTATTCATGGCACGTGGCGCATTCTTATTGGTCAATTTTTTTTTTTAATTTTTTTTTTTTTGACAGATTAAAAAAAAAAAAAAAAAGATGAATAGTTAAGAAACTTAGGCGATAACACGGATGGACATGATCTTAGACTTAGGCGATAACACGGATGAATAGTTAAGAAACTTAGGCGATAACTACCCAGTTACAAAAAAAAAAAAAAAAAAAAAAGAGCGTAACTACCATCGTCGTCTCTGCTTCGAGAAAAAGTTGTTTCTTTTACCAATTTTTTTTCCAATAGGTTCCTTTGAGAGTAGTCAAGGAAAAGATGGGGGTTCCATTAGTTTGCCACGGGCATTCTCGTCCCGTCGTCGATCTGTCTTACAGTCCGGTTACTCCAGATGGGTTCTTCCTCATTAGCGCCAGCAAAGGTATGATCCTGTTTTTATGATCTTGATTTGATTCAGAGTCGATCGATTAGTATATGATATCCATGATCTTCACGTGGAACTGCGATAATCTTGTCGTGTTCATGGATTATGGGCTGCCTCTTATTTACCGTCTGAGTTCAGTTCTGATTTTTTGCTGATCTGATTGAGAGAAATTAGGATAACTCTGGCTGACGTTTGATATTTAGATTCGAACCCGATGTTGAGGAACGGGGAGACTGGGGACTGGATAGGGACTTTTGAAGGACACAAAGGAGCAGTTTGGAGTTGCAGCCTTGATAAACATGTTGGAATGAAAATTTTATAAGTGTGGAGAAAGTGTTTAAGAACTTAAGAGACAAAAGATAATTTTTGGAAGAAGAAAGTTTTTATTATTGCTTAGAAACAACTTGAAGACTTTAGCAACTTGGTTACAAATGAGAGTGGAGGGAGGTATTTATAGCCTCCAAAACACAAAATATCTAGAATATTTTAATCCTAAATCTAGAGAATTCTACCATAGTATCTAGATTAAAATATTACAATTATCTAGATTTTTCTATTGAAATATCTAGATTTTTATTCTTAAAGAGGTGGGTGATTGTTCTAGAAACCTTCTAGAACTTTGGATCATATTTTGGGTTTTATCCAATAAGGATCATTAGCCCAAAACTAAATTGACCCAAAATCAAGTTTATATTTCAACACCCCCTCTTAAACTTGATTTTGTTACGCCACGTAAAACTCCTCAACTTGATAAAATCTTCTCGCTTGAGAGGCTTGGTGAAGATATCAGTTTCTTGGTCATTTCTCTTCACATACTTCAATGGCGCATCCCTTTTAAACCTCTTAAAATCTTCTTTAGCATATCCTTCTTGAGTAATGAAGATTCCAGCCTTTTGACTAAAGTCTTTTTCCACCAATCTTGCCTTGTATCTTTCAACTTCTCCTTTAGAGTTCTTCTTCGCTTTATACACCCACTTCACACCGATTTCCTTATGCCCTTTTGGAAGTGAAGCTAACTCCCATGTATCATTCTTCTCTATCGCCTTAATCTCTTCATCCATTGCATTTCTCCATGTCTTCTTCTCCATAGCTTCTTGAAAATCCATGGGCTCGGAATCCGAAAATAGACAACATAAAGTAAGATTGTCTTGATTTTCAGTTACCTCATAAAGCTCTTGTAGACTTCTAAAACGTGGGGCCCTTTTGCTTGAGCTTTCATCTCCTTGAGAGCTTGTTGTTGGTGAAGTTGGTGGGGTAACTGGCTCCTCTCTTGGTTGCTCCAAGACTTCTTCTTCAACATGAGGAAAGAAGTTGTATTCTTCATTATTAGATCTCCAATCCCATTCTCCTTCTTCATCAAAGATGACATTCCGACTAATGATTGTCTTCTTTGTTTCAGGATTATAGAGCTTGTAGCCTTTGGAGTTAGCATCATACCCAATGAAGATGTACTTCTCGCTTTTATCATCTAGCTTGCTCCGCTTCTCATCTGGTACATGTGCATGAGCAAGGCTTCCAAAAACTCTTAGATGTGAAACACCGGGTTTTCTTCCACTCCAAGCTTCTTGTGGTGTTTTCCCCAAAACACTTCTTGTTGGAGATCGGTTTGATAGATAAACCGCACAAGCAACTGCTTCGGCCCATAACTCCTTTGGTAGCTTCTTACTCTTGAGCATGCTTCTTGCCATCTCAAGGATCGTCCTATTCTTCCTTTCGGCTACTCCATTTTGTTGAGGGGATCTAGGCACCGTCAATTGTCTTCGAATGCCATTATCTTCACAATACTTCAGAAATTCCTTGGATGTGAACTCTCCTCCACGATCAGATCTCATGGCTTTAATCACAAGGCCACTTTCCTTCTCAACATGGGCTTTGAACTTTTTGAAATTTTCAAACACCTCTGATTTTTCTTTCAAAAAGTAAACCCATGTCTTTCTTGAGAAATCATCAATAAAGAGAAGGAAGTAGTTACTCTTACCGAGTGAACTTGGCTTGATCGGGCCACATACATCTGTATGTATGAGTTCTAGTGGCTTCCGCGCTCTTGTCTCCGACTCCTTTGGAAAATTAATTTTGAATTGTTTTCCAAGTAGACATCCTTCACACACTTGATTTGGATGATTGATGCAAGGCAATCCTCTCACCATTTCTTTCTTGGAAAGTAGCTCTAAGCCTCCAAAATTGAGATGCCCGAACCGAAGATGCCAAAGCCAAGACTCCTCCTTGCAACACATCTTGAGACATTGTGCGATGTCATTTTGAATGTTTAGGACAAACATTCTATTCCTCGCCATCGGCACCTTGGTGATGAGATTGTTTTCGTGATCTCTTATAGAAAGGCTATTATCCTTTAGTTGGATATCATAACCTTTCTCTAAGAGTTGTCCTAGGCTCAAGATGTTGGTCTTCATGCTTGGAATATAGTAAACATTGGAAATGAATTGATGATCTCCATTCTTCAGTCGGATGAGAATGTTACCTTTGCCTTTTACTTCCATCTTTGATTCATCTCCTAAAGAGACATCTCCTTTCACCGATTCATCAAGCTCCACGAACAAGCTTCTTTTACCGCACATGTGATTGCTTGCACCACTGTCGAGGTACCATTTGTGAACCTCATTTGGTTCATCCTTCTTATAGGCCATCAATAACATATCCTCTTCTTTGCTCCTTTCTTCAGCATAGTTGGACTTCTCTTCAACTCTTGATTTTGGACTTCCTCTCCCACGGCCTCTTGATGAGTTTTCTCCTTTTTGGTTGGTATGTTCTTCATATGGTCTCCAACCACGTCCACGACCTCTTCCTCGGGCTTGGCCACCTCGTCTTGGATGACTAATCTGCATCTTGAGTACTTGCTCCGTGATGTCTTCCTTCTTCTTCTTCTTTTCTTCATAAGCTTGTAGTGATCCAAGTAGTTGCTCAATTGTCATAGTCTCCAAGTCTTTTGTCTCTTCAATCACAGTGACAATATGCTCGAATTTTGAATCCAATGATCTAAGAACTTTCTCCATGATTCTCACCTCATCTAACTTCTCACCATTTCTTTTTAGGTTATTAGTAACCGTTAGAACTCTTGAGAAGTAATCAGAGATGAGTTCACCTTCCTTCATTTGCAATGCTTCAAATTCTCCTCTTAGAGTTTGAAGACGTACCTTCTTAACTTGCTCCGCTCCCTTGTAAGAAGTTCGAAGCTTCTCCCATGCTTCTTTGGCCGACTTTGCTCCTACGACCTTCTCGAACGTGTCTTCATCTAATCCTTGATAGATTAGACAGAGAGCCTTCTTGTCTCTCTTCCTTGAGCCTCTCAAACCATCCTTTTGAGTTTGAGATAGACTAGCATCATTCTCCGGTTCAATGAAGCCTTTCTCGACTATCTCCCACACATCATGTGCTCCTAGGATAGCCATCAACCTTAGACTCCAATTGTCATAGTTGCTCTTTGTGAGCATCGGGACTTGGAAGGGAACACCATTACTTGCCATCTTTAAGAGAATCTTATGGCTCTGATACCACTTTGTTGGAATGAAAATTTTATAAGTGTGGAGAAAGTGTTTAAGAACTTAAGAGACAAAAGATAATTTTTGGAAGAAGAAAGTTTTTATTATTGCTTAGAAACAACTTGAAGACTTTAGCAACTTGGTTACAAATGAGAGTGGAGGGAGGTATTTATAGCCTCCAAAACACAAAATATCTAGAATATTTTAATCCTAAATCTAGAGAATTCTACCATAGTATCTAGATTAAAATATTACAATTATCTAGATTTTTCTATTGAAATATCTAGATTTTTATTCTTAAAGAGGTGGGTGATTGTTCTAGAAACCTTCTAGAACTTTGGATCATATTTTGGGTTTTATCCAATAAGGATCATTAGCCCAAAACTAAATTGACCCAAAATCAAGTTTATATTTCAACAAAACATGCTATGCGCGCTGCCTCTGCTTCTGCAGATTTCACTGCGTATGTTCTTCTTCTTTCTTTCGTTTCAAGAAATGTAGTTAACCATTTATTCTTGTAAGTTTCATAGCCACTAGTGATGGGTTGATGGTTAAGACTGTTTGTTTGTGATTATAACACATTCCAGGAAAATATGGAATGCATTGACTGGAGATGAATTGCACTCCTTTGAACACAAGCACATTGTTCGTGCATGTGCCTTCTCAGAGGTAAGCTTTAGTGTTCTGATATAAGGGATATGGATGGTAGGATCTGAGGGTGAGGAGTCGTTGGTGTTCATTTTTGGTTCTATTGAGGTCTTAATGCATAGGTCTTTACTTTCTAGGACACTCACCTTTTGCTGACTGGTGGAATGGAGAAAATTCTTCGGATATTCGATATGAATCGGCCAGACGCACCTCCAAAAGAAGTAGGAACGTCTCCTGGTTCAATCAGAACCGTCGAATGGCTTCATAGTGATAATACTATCTTAAGCTCTTGCACAGATACCGGTGACATTAGGTATGTCACTACATCGTTCCTGGGTTTAGACTCGGTCCTTACGTATAATATTCCTGGTCTCATCATCCTTTTGGTGTATAAATGTCCTCTCTAGGTTATGGGACATAAGAAGTGACAAGATTGTTCGAACATTAGAAACGAAGTTCCCAGTTACTAGTGCTGAAGTTAGTCAGGATGGGCGATACATAACTACTGCTGATGGATCTAGTGTTAAGTTTTGGGACGCCAATAAGTAAGTTTCACAAGGCATCCTCGTTAATTACAGTTTTATATATCGTTTTTCTTTGTCTCCTTTAAGCTAGAGCTTTTTGTCCTGCTCTCCCAGTTTTGGATTACTGAAGAGCTATGAGATGCCATGCAATGTTGAGTCAGCATCCTTGGAACCGAAAAAGGGGAACACTTTTATTGCTGGAGGAGAAGATATGTGGGTTCATAGGTTTGATTTCCAGACTGGAGAGGAGATTGGTAAGTTTCTTGATTAGTTGGGCTTCATTTTAGAAAACTGTGGTAGCTTTTTAAGCTAATCCGGTGAATGCAGGGTGTAACAAGGGTCACCACGGACCAGTGCACTGCGTGAGGTATGCGCCAGGAGGAGAGTCATACACGTCAGGCTCAGAAGACGGGACGGTGAGAATATGGGTGGTGGATTTAGTGAACCATGAGGAGAGCAATCCGAGTGGTCATGTGAAACTTGTGGCAGAGGAAGTTGTGCGTAAAGCTGAAAGTCTGCGTATCATTGAGAAAGCCACAGAAGCTAACTGAAACATCGTTTAGCTTATGATTCCACATAGATTCATACTCCCTCCGTTTCTCAATATAGGAGGTTTTAGAGTTTTAGATTTTTTTCAAAATATAAGAGGTTCTCACATTTCTATGCAAATGTTTGTGTTATTTTAATATTAAAAAATTAAAAAGCTATCATACAACTAAAAAGTTTCTTGGAAATCTTGAAAAATTAAATTATTAAATGATATTTTTTGTTTAAAGGTAAAGAAAGTAAATTTTCTTAATATGTGTGCATTACCCTAAAACCTCCTATATTGAGAAACAGAGGGAGTAGTTGTTTTTTGCATCACTATAAGATGTGACAGAGAATTTTGTCTTTTATATGTCTCTTGACGAAATAAAAGGAACATAGAAGTTGAGCAGTAACATCAATATGATAATCTGACCAAGATTAAACTGACATCACTGATTTGGATGCCACGTGGAACTTTGAGAAAACAACTAATCAATCAAAGGATGGGCCCCAGGTTTTGGAGTTTTGTTTGAGGGAAAGGGTGAAAGATATTTCTTCAGTCTCCCAACACCTCCACCAATTGAGCCATTTACCAAGTTGGTGCACGTTATTCAAAGCCCCTCGTTTTCTTCCAAAAACTTTATCGGTTTGAATTTTTGTTTTAGATCTCTTAATGTTCCCTTTGGTTAAATGTGAACATTCATTCATGATGACTAACATTTACTGAAACGCAAATTGATTTATACCAGTTGGTAAGATATGGGAATGGGATGCTCGTATGTAAGTTTTACACACATAAGCTGTTTTAGTTGTTGTTGCAATTTATACAAAATAAAGTGACTGTTATGAATAAACAACACAAGGGTGCTGATAAATAGTTTGTCTTAATATTTCAACTAAATAAAGCAGCAGAGATTGATGCATGCCAGTGGAGTATATTCATATGATGATAAAGTTAGTGTCCTAGACTCTTAGTGGGGGAATACATGCCTTTTTCTCAAAATACAATACAATTATAAGATTAGAGCATCTACATCTGCGAGACGCAGGTAAGTCTCTTATTTCTAATTTTTTTATTAATTTTTTTTTTAAAGGCGAAAAAACAAAAAAGCGACCAATAGGATGACGACACGTGGCGAGACCGAGGCAAGAGGCGTCTCTTAAATAAGGGATTTTGGAGACGGTTTTTTTAAAAAAATGTGGACCCCACGTGGAACCCACATTATTTTAATATTTTTTTTTGCGTAAGAGACCCACCCACTCTCGCTGATGGACGTGCTCTTAGTAAGCATTCTTTAGCAAGTTGCAAACTTTATAGGAAAGGTACGTCGTAATGCACGAAATCTAATATATTAAGGCCATTTGAACAAAGGTCGGTTCTATGCCTAACCAGATAAAATATTGGTTTTAGATAGGGGTGGGCGTTCGGGTATCCAAATGGGTTCGGTTCGGGTTATTCGGGTTTTTGGGTTTTCGGGTTTAGGCTCATTAGCCCCATTCGGATATGTAGCATAAACGGGTTGGGTTCGGTTCGGTTCTAGCCGGGTTCGGGTCGGTTCGGGTTAATTACTGGAAACCCATAATCCGATCGGTTTTGAACGGGTTCGGATAATAACCGTACTATTATCTATTATGCATAAATGTTCAACGACCAAATTTTGAACTTCAAAATGTAAAATATACGGTTGATGGGATGGGGTTATGTCGAGATTCTAACATGTACTCACCTTGATGGACAGTGGACAATGAACAATGGACAATGGACAGCAAAGCAAACGATATTCTAACATGTACTCACCTTGATGGACAATAGACAATGGTCAATGAACAAACCAAAATCTACCGTAACTCACCTTAGAAATGGACAATGGACATCAAAGCAACGAGATTCTAACTTAGACTTATCTTGCTGCTACAAATGTATATCTCTGCATAATGTGTATTGTGTAACAAAGTTATTTGAAAACCAAGTTCTTCAATCAAATAACATAAAGCAACAACCAAATTCCAAAGCTAAAATCGCAAACTGCATCTTGTATAACACCAAATTGAAAACATGAATCAAAAGACTTCAAACTAAAAGAACTAGTAATCCATCTCTGGACATTGATCTCCACCTCCCTCAAAACAGACATCTCTTATGCATACTTTTCATCATCTCTGCAAAACAAAACAACAATAACAGTTGAATAAGACAAATTAAATATAATAGTTCAAATAATGTTTGTAAAACTGTACAATATAACATCTTAAGCAAAATCATAAAACTAGCTCACGTATAATATAACAGGAACTTATAAACCAATTCTTGGAATTAGTTCCTAAAACTAGCTCTGACCACTAATTCATATAAGAGAAAGATGATGAGAAACGATTATAACAACAACATGAACAAGCTTAGACGCACACTATAATAAGAACACGAATTAAGGGTGATTTGAAATCAGATCTTCTCTAGTTACCTTATCTCTCGAAAAGTTAGCAAGAATTAAGAGATTTTGTAACCAAATCAGGATATTTGGGATTGAATTTACTTGTTACCTTATTCTTCGAAGAGTATTTTTTTTCCTATCAATACTGGATATGTATATAAATTTGGTTTATATGGGTTTCGGTTTATATGGGTTATCCAATCGGGTTTCGAATTTAACCCGAACCGATCCATAACCCAAAGTATTATAACCTATGTTCCATTCGGTTATTGTAAAAGATCCGAACCCGTACCGAACCGGCTTTTTCGGGTTTCAGGTCGGGAAATTTGCCCACCCCTAGTTTTAGACTCTCAAAATTTATAGAACTAATATATAAATTTTATGGCCTCTAAATTGTAAAAGAAAAAGACTTATTAAGATTTACTCTAAAATATTTATGGTCTTCATCTATAAATCTCAGAGCCTACTTGATTTGAATTTGTATTTGAATCAACTAGATTTTGATCTGCGCTAAGCGCTGAATATTAGTTTGAAGATTTTTTGTTTGTTTTTATCGTTTTTATCGGGTTTTTTTTTTTTCAAAATCGTTTTGTTGTTTTAAAGTACTAAATATTGAAATATTATATGTAAGATTTGTTTGTTTTTATACCTCAACAAGTTCCTCGAGATCATTTTGAAGAAGTTTTTTGTTTGTTTTAGATTGTATTTATCGAACTTATCATGATAATGTTTATTTTACTTATTTTTCATATATTAGTTTATATTATATATTGTTACGATTTCCCCTTAATATGTAAAATTACTTATTATGTTGAATTTGCCTTTAATGTCTATATTTTGAAAGTGTAAACTCTTATTTTATATATATGTTGAATTTGTAAATTATTAGTAAACAGTTAAAACCTCAAATTTTATGACTATACAATTTATTAAATTTATGAAGATAACAATATTAATTACATTTGACAATAAAAATTTGAAAATATGAGTCCCATATTAAAATTTTGAACATTACTGATGTTATAACTAGGAAACAGGTCAAACCCGTCCCGTTTGACATGTCTTCTACGATCCATAAATTATTTTTGATCAGTTAAACATGTCACATATAACCCGTGAAAAAACATTATATGCGCACAAATCTCGCCTAAATTTACAGTTTACTCGTGACATCTGCAAATATTTTTAGTCACTCAAAAAATTATTTCAATTACTTTAAATACATATATTATTTTTACTATATTTTTATTTTAATTCTTTTGGTAACCTACATGACCCGCAAATATTAAAAATTTAATTTATTTACATATATTTAGTTAAAATTTAGTTTTAATATAAACTAAATATTATAAAAATAATGTATATTTTGAAAATTTTATTAATTAATATATACATTATATAATATATAGATTAAATATTATATAAATATTTTAGTTTACTATTTAAATAGAAAAATTGCGAGTACCCGTCAACCCGGTACGTCGAAAAAAAAAAAACCACATATGTTCGTCAAATATAAGAAGTATACTCATAAGGTCTGCGATTTAATAGTTTTTAAGTTGGACAATCCACATATTATCTAAAAGGTACGAAATTTGAACTAAATTCTCAACCTTAACTAAAATCTACTTAAGTATATATTTTCTATTTTTTTAATATAAAAGTGATATATATTGTCATTTTTAATTCAAAATTAAAATTTTTAGAGACTTCTTTAATTATAAAATCCAAATTTATAGGAAACAATATTTAATAAGGAATGTAGTAGAATATTTTTAAAATCAATTCAATTATATAATAGTTTAAATTTCCCATAATTAAAAAAACTAAACATGATATAGAATATTCAATAATTTCCTTGATTTAGTAAAAATATAATTTATTATATACGAAATTATAGAACATGTCACGTATAACCCGTGAAAAAAAATTATATCCGCAAAAACTTCGCCTAAATTTACAGGTTACTCGTGACATCTGAAAAATTTTTAGTCACTCACAAAATTATTTCAATTACTTCAAACACATATATTGTTTTTAGATCGTTTTATTGTCTTTTATTTTAATATTTTGGTTACCCACATGACCCAAAAATATTGAATAAGATTTTTTTATATACATATATTTAGTTAAAATTTATTTTTTAATAATATAAACTAATTATTATAAAATGTAATGTAATTTTTTGAAAAATTATTAGTTATATATATATTATATAATATATCGATTAAATATTATATAAATATTAAAATTTACTGTTTAAAAAAAATTGTGAGTACCCATCAACCTGGTCCGCCGAAAAAAACCCCGCATCCACTCGTCAAATCTAAGACATATACTCATATGATCCACAATTTAATGTTTTTCAATTTGGGCAGTCCACACATTATCTAAAAGGTACGAAATTTGAACTAATTTCTCATCCTTAACTAAAATCTACTTAAGTATATATTTTCTATTTTTTTATAAAAGTGATATTGTCATTTTTAATTAAAAAAAATTAGAGACTTCTTTAATTTGTAAACTCCAAATTTATAGCAAACAATATTTAATCCGGATTGCAATAGAATATTTTTTAAATCAATTCAATTATATAATTATTTAAATTTCCATAATTAAGAAAATAAACATGATATAGAATATTCAATAATTTCCTAGATTTAGTAAAAAAATAATTTATAATATATGCAATTATAGAACATGTCACCTATAACCCGTAAAAAAAACATTATATGCACACAAACTTGCCTAAATTTACAGGTTACTCGTGACATTTGCAAATATTTTTAGTCACTCACAAAATTATTTCAATTACTTCAAATACATATATTGTTTTTAGATCATTTTGTTGTCTTTTATTTTAATTATTTTGGTAACCCACATGACCCGCAAATATTTAATAAGTAAAAATTTATTTATAGACATAAATTTAGTTAAATTTAGTTTTTAATAATATAAATTAAATATTATAAATTAATGTATATTTTTGAAAAAGTTATTAATTAATATATACAATATATAATATATAGATTAAATATTATATAAATATTTTAGTTTACTATTAAAATAGAAAATTGTGAGTCCTCGTCAACCCGGTACTTCGAAAACAAAAAACCACATCCGCTCGTCAAATCTAAAACATATACTCATATGATCCACAATTTAATGGTTTTCAATTTGGACAATCAACACATTATCTAAAAGCTACGAAATTTGAACTAAATTCTCAACCTTAACTAAAGTCTACTTAAGTATATACTTTCTATTTTTTTTTTTATAATAAAAATGATATTGTCATTTTTAATTCAAAATTAAAACTTTTAGAGACTTCTTTAATTATAAACTCTAAATTTATAGCAAACAATATTTAATCCGGATTGCAATAGAATATTTTTTTAAAAACAATTCAATTATATAATTAATTAAATTTTCAATAATTAAGAAAGCAAATATGATATAGAATATCCAATAATTTCCTAGATTTAGTTAAAATATAATTTATTGTATACAAAATTAAATACGCATAAATTATTAAAGAATTTTTGTTAATTATTATGCATATAATGTTTTTTTAAATGACACCCAAAAAATATTTGAAAGTTACCGAGTTTTAAGCTAATCAATATATTCTTAATTGTTTGTTATAAATTCTATTTTTTATGACCGTAAGCTCCTCGACCCGTTAAGATTTTTAATGACAAATTTTTGGTATGCTGCCAAAAAAAAACCTCCATAAACAACACTCTTACTCTCTACACAGAGCAATGGAGGTCTTTGTGTAGAGAATGTCTTCCTCATCACTTGACATTGTAAACATCTTATTAAGGAAACAGAATGAGTAACTTCCTCTTTCACAAAACCAAAAATGCTTTCCTCATCACTTGATCGCTCACTGAAAGTACTCTGCCGTAATCGACTTCCTTTCGTTGTTTGGGTTAGCCCAGTGAAGGAGTTCTTTTATTGAGAGTGCTTGCTGAATGGTCCAGAATTCTATTTTTTATGACCGTAAGCTCCCCGACCCCGTTAAAATTTTTAATGACAAATTTTTGGTATGCTGCCAAAAAAAAACCTCCATAAACAACACTCTTATTCTCTACACAGAGCAATGGAGGTCTCTGTGTAGAGAATGTCTTCCTCATCACTTGACATTGTAAACATCTTATGTAAGGAAATAGAAGGAGTAACTTCCTCTTTCACAAAACCAAAATGCTTTCTTCATCACTTGATCGCTCACTGAAACTACTCTGCCGTAATCCACTTCCTTTCGTTGTTTGGGTTAGCCCAGTGAAGGAGTTCTTTTATTGAGAGTGCTTGCCGAATGGTCCAGAAATCTCTCCATACGAAGGAGTCTTCAAAATCTCTATGCATTTCCCTCCGGAGTATCCGAATAAGCCACTGAGGGTAAGGTTCATCACTCTAATCTACCACCCAAACGTTGCAGATACCGGTTTGGTCAAGCTAAAATTCTTCTATACGTCTGACTGGAAACATGCTTTCACTGTGGCAGGTCTGATTGAGACGATTTGGAAGATGATGGCAAAGCCGAATCTCGAGGACCTAGTGTACGTGGTGGAAGCCAAACCGGTATCTGCAACGTTTGGGTGGTAGATTAGAGTGTTGAACGTTACCCTCATCGGCTTATTCGGATACTCCGGGGGGAAATGCATAGAGATTTTGAAGACCCTATTCGTATGGAGAGCCTTCTGGACCATTCAACAAGCACTCTCAGTAAAAGAACTCATTCACCGCGCTAATCCAAATGACGAAAAGAAATGGATTATGGCAGAGTAGTTTCAGTGAGCGATCAAGTGATGAAGAAAGCATTTTTGATTTTGTGAAAGAGAGTTACTCATTCGGTTTCTTTACATAAGATGTTTACGTTGTCATGGATAAGAGTATAATAAAACCTAATGTTTACTTGTGCAATACTCCAACGCAATTGCTCGAAGTTTCTCAAACAACTCTCATTAAAAGAACTCCTTCACCGAGCCAACCCAAACGACGAAAGGAAGTGGATTACGACATAGTAGTTTCAGTGAGCGATCAAATGATTAGGAGATTTTTAGTTTTGTGAAAGAGAAAGTTACTCATTCGGGAGCAAAATAAAACCTAATGTTTACTTGTGCAATACTCAAACGCCATTGCTAAGGAAGTTTCTCAAACAACTCTCACAACAATTAGAGCTATATTTTGATGAGAATAAAAACCAGCT
The DNA here is from genome assembly GCA_030180135.1 of Orychophragmus violaceus. Classification (NCBI taxonomy): domain Eukaryota; kingdom Viridiplantae; phylum Streptophyta; class Magnoliopsida; order Brassicales; family Brassicaceae; genus Orychophragmus; species Orychophragmus violaceus. Next base: position 6,947,845 of record CM058230.1, read on the forward strand.
GAAAATTGAAAACTTCAAACAAATAAGCCAAGCAAATCAGGCAACCAGTAAAGAAGGTAGATCAACAGATCCGGAACAAGTCTTGTTCTTCCGTAAAAGGTCCATCAAACTTACCACAGATTGGATCTAACATTAATTAAAACTATTACATAACAAAGCTAAGAACTTGAATCAAGGTAATTAAATATCTAAATGCTCAAATATGTTTAAAAAACATATACCCAAAACGATTGATAAATCGTGTTAATCTTACGAAAATCATAAAATGGGAATATAAGGGGGAAATCACGCAACAGAAAAGTAGACATAAATAAAAACGAAAGCAAGCTATGTGCATTATCAAATACATCAAATCGAAGGTATAGATTGAGTATATTCTGACTTACTGAATCCATTTTCAACAAAGGTAATTGAATGTATGACCATCGCAGTTGTAGGTAAACTTGTTGTTTGAAGAAGGAAGCTTGTGGAGGCACTGTGCAGCGATGGAGGTGAAATTGCCTTTGAAATCGGTGAACTCATCACCGTGCCGCGAGCAATGAAACCTATAGATCAATGATTGTTGCGCCATTTCCCCCCTCAAAAACAGACGCGGTCCTATTGATTTACCGACCGATCAGAGAGTTATATGGGCGTGAAGAAAGAAGCTAGAGATATAGAAAACTAATGCTGAAACGCGTAGAGAATCGAGGACTAAGTAGGAGAGAGCTAAATAAATAAAGAAACGGTGAGAAGAAAGAGCATCTAACGTAACTGAACAAGAAATATCAAAAGAGAAATAAGTAGAGAAACGGTAAGAAGAGAGCATCTAACGTAATTGAACAATAAATATCATTGAGAAAGCCACAGAAGCTAATTGAAACATCGTTTAGCTTATGATTCCACATAGATCCATAGTTGTTTTTTGCATGACTATATGATGTGACAGAGAATTTTGTCTTTTAAATGTCTCTTTACAAAATAAAAGGACATAGTCTTCTCTCTAGCTATTTGGCCCAAACTGAAAAAAGTAGAACTGAAACTAGAGAAGACAGAGTTACAGTTCCGAGGTAAGGACAGTGCGAGAGGGCAGGAAGGTCGGAGAGTGAATAGATACATGTTCACGAGTGATATAACTAATGAGTGTCTTTAAAAGAGCAGTCATCAATCATGCCATCCAGGAGTGCTTAAATTCAACACATAGAGGTTGAGCAGTAACAACCAAAGAACAAAACATCAATATGATAATCTGACATCACTGATTTGGATATGTGATAAGTGCCATAGCTTATATGAGCTGTCAAGGAAGACTGGTTGACTGCTGAGCTGGAGCAGGGAGAGTTGACTGATGACGTGGATCAAGAAAGAGCTTTACGTGTAAAAGCATTTACATATATAGTTAACAGAAACATTACTTGGGATCTATCGATTGTTTTGATTAGATCAATAGGCTTGACAGAGATTTCTCTTCAAGAAGATAGATTCAAGAACCTGATCTTGAATTCTGAGGATCGATTTACATTTGGAATTCTGAATTCTCGGTGTAATCGATATTGTTTCCTTGTTAATCTAGTAAACAGAGTTATTCGCTTAACAATATGCCACGTGGAACTTTGAGAAAACAACTAATCAATCAAATTATGGGCCCTCTTTTTTGGAGTTTTGTTTAATTGAGGGAAATGGTGAAAGATCTTACTTCACAGTCTCCCAACACCCCCACCAACTGAGCCATTTCCCAAGTTGGTGCACGTAATTCAAAGCCCCTCGTTTTCTTCCAAAATCTTAACAATTTGATTGTTTAGATCTCTGAATGTTTCCTTTGGTTAAATTTGAACATTCATTCATGATGACCAACATTATATGAAAAGCAAATTGATTTATACTAGTTGGTAAGATATGGGATGCAACCAGGAGCTCGTATCCTAGTGGTAAAGGGAGTGTTAGTAACCTCCCGCCACTCAGGTTCGATTCCTGGCCACCGGGGGATTAATCCGAGGTCATCGCCGGCTCACCAGGACAACGCGGTAATGTCAGAATTGACCGTCCGCACTAGTCGGGACCCACCTAAGGTGGGGGCCCGGATACCTGGTTAAAAAAAATTTCATTCAAAAAAAAAAAATAAGATATGGGATGCTCCTATATCCAGTTTTTACGCACACAACCGGTTCTTTTTTTGTTGTTGCAATATCTACAAAATAAAGAGGCTGTTGTAAGTAAACAACACAAGGGTGCTAATAAATAGTTTGTCTTCATAGGTCAATTAAATAGAGCAGCAGAGAGTGATGCATGCCAGTGGAGTATATTCATATAATAAAGTTAGTATACATGCCTTTTTCTCACAATACAATACAATTATAAGAGCCTTCGAGCATGTACAATGGGAGTTTTTAAGGAGAGTTTCTTAAGAAAAATTAATAAAGTATTGTGGATCCCACATGAATAGTTAAGAACCGAGTTCTTAAAATCTTTATTTAAGAATCCGTTTCTTAACTGTTAATGTGACGTGGCGCATCCTCATTGGTTATTTTTTTTTTAATTTTTTTTTTCATCTGCAAAAAAAAAAAAAAAAAATTTTTTTTTGTAAGAACCGAAAGGGGAGTAACACCATGGTCTTAGGGGGATTAAGAAGCATTCTTTAGCAAGTTGCAAACCTTTTTTAATATAGTAAAGGTACGTGGTAATGCACGAATTCTAATATACTAAGGCCATTTCAACCGAGTATTTGAAATTTGAAGTAAGCAATACAAAAGCTCCTTACTTGCAAGAATATAGTTATAGAAAAAACTCAACAACTTTTCAGAACACGTCATCTTCTTGACAAACCCACTGACGATTTTCCCGGTGACTTCGCCGAAAGCAAACAAATTTGTCTAACTTTCCCAATTAATTTCAAGGCTTAGCTTCCAACTTTTATTTAGACGGTTGTAAGCTCCCCGTTAGGTTTTTTAGTGACAAATTTTGGTCTGCTGCCAAAAAAATCCTCCCCTTTGTCTGTGATATTTTACTACTAAATTGTTAATAAACAACTCTCTTCTTCTCTACACAGAGCCACCTTATCATCTCTCTATTCCCCTGCTTCTTCCTTTCTCTCTGGGTTTTGCTGGAGAGTGTGCAGAGAGATAGAGAGATGGAAGGTCTGATTCAAGCCAGAGGAATCCTCTCATTACCCGCCAAACCAATCGGAGCGAGAAGTTTTCTTCTCCAGCCGTCTCATTGCTTAAAGCAAAGACTTTTCAACAGAAACTTATCGATTTCCTCTAATGGGCATAACAAATTTCAAACCTTTCAGTCAAACCCACATGGGATTTCGATCTCCCACAAGGAGAGAAGCAGAGGTTTCATCTGCCAGGCGGAGGCCGCGGCCGCTGGAGACAGAAATGTGTTCGGCGAAGGAGACTCACCTAAGATTTTCGGTGTGGAGCTTACGACTCTGAAGAAGATTATCCCTTTGGGGCTAATGTTCTTTTGCATTCTATTCAATTACACAATCCTGAGAGACACCAAAGACGTCTTGGTGGTGACGGCGAAAGGAAGCTCTGCTGAGATTATACCGTTTTTGAAGACATGGGTGAATCTTCCTATGGCTATTGGGTTCATGTTGCTTTACACCAAACTTTCCAATGTTCTCTCCAAAAAGGCTCTATTTTACACTGTTATTGTCCCTTTCATTGCCTACTTCGGAGTCTTTGGTTTCGTCATGTACCCTCTCAGCAACTTAATTCACCCTGAAGCTCTTGCTGATAAGCTTCTGGCAACACTCGGCCCCAGATTCATGGGTCCTCTCGCAATCATGCGGATTTGGAGTTTCTGCTTGTTCTATGTCATGGCTGAGCTTTGGGGTAGCGTCGTTGTTTCAGTTCTCTTCTGGGGATTTGCCAATCAGGTGATTACACTCTTGATTCTGCTACTTCTAGTCATTAGACTCATAGTATTAGGTTGATAGTCCATGAAGATTGGAACCATTGACTCATAGTTTTAAGTATGCAATTCTTTTGGTGGCAGATCACAACTGTTGATGAAGCCAAAAAGTTCTATCCTTTGTTTGGACTAGGTGCCAATGTTGCACTTATTTTCTCAGGAAGAACTGTGAAATATTTCTCTAACATGAGAAAGAATCTTGGTCCTGGAGTTGATGGCTGGGCTGTTTCTTTAAAAGCCATGATGAGTATTGTGGTGGGGATGGGACTCGCCATCTGTTTCCTCTACTGGTGGGTCAATAGATACGTCCCTCTCCCAACCCGTAGCAAGAAGAAGAATGTAACAATATGGTTAAACATAAAAAAATAATAAGGTTCTTTGTTACTAAATGCATAGCTTATTAAGTTTCTTGTGATTTGTTATAGGTGAAACCACAGATGGGAACAATGGAGAGCTTAAAGTTCTTGGTGTCATCACCATACATCAGAGATCTTGCTACTTTGGTTGTCGCATATGGAATTAGTATTAACCTTGTTGAAGTCACATGGAAATCAAAGCTTAAAGCTCAGGTGAGCAAAAAGTTTCTAATACTACTATGCTTTCATCTTAGCACCTAAATCTTCTATTCTTTGAACGCAGTTCCCTAGCCCGAACGAATACTCATCATTTATGGGCGACTTCTCAACCTGCACCGGTATTGCAACATTCACAATGATGCTTCTCAGTCAATACGTATTCGACAAGTATGGTTGGGGAGTAGCTGCAAAGATCACGCCAACTGTTCTACTATTGACTGGAGTGGCCTTCTTCTCTCTGATACTCTTTGGTGGCCCATTCGCACCGCTGGTTGCCAAGCTTGGTATGACACCATTACTCGCAGCTGTGTACGTTGGAGCCCTCCAGAATATCTTCAGCAAGAGCGCCAAGTACAGTTTGTTTGACCCTTGCAAAGAAATGGCGTACATCCCATTAGATGAGGACACCAAGGTTTTGTGCCTTTTCTCTCTCAAGAAGTAACATTCTTTGAACTTAGTGTTTTACGAGTAGCGGTTTGTGTCATTGGTTTGCAGGTTAAAGGCAAAGCTGCAATTGATGTGGTCTGCAACCCATTGGGGAAATCAGGCGGTGCTCTAATCCAGCAGTTCATGATCCTTACGTTCGGCTCACTCGCTAGTTCCACTCCTTACCTTGGAGTCATCTTGCTTGGTATAGTCACTGCTTGGTTAGCCGCGGCTAAGTCTCTGGAGGGACAGTTTAACACTTTGATGTCTGAAGAAGAGCTTGAGAAGGAAATGGAGAGAGCTTCACTCAAGATTCCTGTTGTGTCTCAGGAGGATTCGGCACCAGGAGAGTCCACGAGCCAACTACCTGAGAAATCTGCTCCGACCAGCATTTAGACGATGGCGGATAGAAGGATTTTGAGATTTGTTGGTTTTAAGGTTTTGGTCGGAACAAGATTTTGATAGTGAGAAGACTATAGTCAACCATTTAGTCATATGTTTTTTTTTTTTTTGCTTTCTTGATACCAATAGCAAACCAAATTTATAAGTTCAATAATCATTTGATTATATGAATAATTTCTGTACTTTGGTGAAGGGAAAAACCCTTTAAAATACACCACTTTAATTTCATTTGCCAGAAAAATACACCGTTTATTTTCGTTGCCATATAAAATCCTGAAGTATTTTTGGTTGCATTTTAAATACCCCAACATTCAAAATCGTGTATTTCGACACCGTTTTTTTAACCTTAGTTAACTCGATTAACGGTCTGATTATAACACCGTTAAGTGACTAATCCGTGTTAATACGAAATGTTGTTTTTACTCTTGTCTTAATTTGCCATTATAATGGTCAAAACCCTAAGGGAAAAACCAGTTTCACTTTCTTCTTCTTCTTCTCTCTTCATCTCTGTCATGCCAATGGAGAGAAGTCTTAGCTGTGGTTCTGATGCAAGTTCCTTTTACCAGAGTTGCGCACAGATCGAGGGTCCTCTTTGTCACTGCAGCAGAGCAACGGTAGTGACGAAATCGTGGACAGAAGAGAATCCGGGAAGAAGGTTCTTCAGATGTGATTTACATGGATTTCTCTTATGGGCTGACAAAGAAAAACCAAATGGGTGGCAGAAGGTCAGTTTGTTGGAAGCAAGAGACCAGATTCGTCGCCAGAAAGAAGAAATCCGAGATCTAAAAGATGCTCTTCGAACCTTTAAGCAAGGTTTTAGTGGAGGAGGTTCTGGATCACGGTTAAGATCAATAATGACGTGAATTGCATGTCGACAAGGGATCCCGGTAATATCCCACTGATTACACGCACAATGCTTATCCGGCAGACACACTGTGTAGCTGCAATCACTCTCTATGACCTCATACAGACTTTCACTACTCTGGATTATAGTACAAGCTTCACTCATCTTCCTGTTATGCTCAAACAAATCCATTACATTCGGTGTGAACTTGCTGTCACACTTACGCGTCATCTCGCGCCTACGAGATATCCGCTTCATAGCAAGCCTCCTGATCTCCTCAAGCATGTTAATCACAGGCAACTTACGAGCGTCTTTGATAGTCCTATTAAAACTCTCAGACAAATTGTTGCAAACATCTTCACACCTTGCTTGTGGACTGAAGAATGCCCTGCACCACGTCTTTGGATTTGTCCTCATCAAGTCATTATACGCGTCTTCGTCAAAACCTTTCAGAGCGTTCATGTTGTACTTGTAGTCACCTTCACATGGACTATGTGCAATAGCCCAGAAATAATCCTCATATTCACACATCCCATAGACCTTCTTCCAATTTGCGAATATGTGCCTTGCACAGTGTCTGTGTTCTGAATCTGGCAAGAGGTTAGCAATTGCATTGATCAAGCCCTTTTGCTTATCAGAAATGAAGGTAAATCCTTTCTCTAAACCAAGTCCTAACTCTTCTTTCAGATTTCCAACAAACCAAGCCCATGAGTCATTGTCTTCCACTCTCACTATTGCCCATGCAATAGGATATATCCTGTTGTCAGCATCTCGACCAACAGCAGCTAGGATCTCCCCTTTTAGCTCCCATTTCATAAATGATCCGTCTAAACCAATAATAGGCCGACAACATCTCTTCCATGTATTCCTCAGCTTCTCGAAACTAATGTAGAACCTGTCGAAAACTTGCTTACCATCATGTCGAGGAATGGTAACAATCTCAGTCGATGTGTTTTCATTTGACCTCCTCAACTCAGCCTCATAGTCCCATAGCTTCGAAAACTGCTCTCTCTGAGTTTCTATAACCATATCTAGTGTCAGTCTTCTCGCTTTGCAACAAATCCATTTTGAAACCGAGAGATTATATCGGATCATGATCTCGTCCTTGATGTCAGTCCATTTAATTCCAGGCCTTCTTCTTGCCTCATCCTTGAACATGCATGCTACTGTGTTCTGCTTCAACATCCTTGCCTTGCTACTCTTCAAATGGTTATGTTTATCAACATAACTCTTCACCATCCATTTCCCTATCCTTTTCTCCACAGAGCAGTATATCTTCCACTTGCAGTCGGCCTTAGTACAAACTGCAGCTAGCTTATGCCTCTCCCATCTACACAACTTGACATCGTAATTGGTCTTCAACACATATCGTAGTAACTGCTCTTTGAACTCATCTCCGGATTTGAACTTCTGCATTAACCACAAATAAGGAGGATTCTCGTTGTTGTAGTTGGCTCTTGAAATCTCTCTTTCCTGTCTGTTGAATCCTTCCCATTCGTCATCAGTATCCACGGCTGGAGCAGGATGATTGTCGTCCACACATTGCCTCTCAAACTCAGCCTCGTCTGGTCCTTCTTCCTCAGCATTACCCTCTTGCTCCCCAACCGCAATATCTTGCTCCCCAACAGCAATATGAGCTTCATTCAAACCTGGTCCGAGAATTTCTTCATTTTGGATTTCATTCCAAAAGGCCTGAAATTGATCATCATGTCCCAAAACTTCCTGAACAACCTCCTCCTCCACTTGTTCTCCAACTGTCTTATCTTCTTCTCCTCCTTCCGCATTACACTGTCAGTCTCTCCTTCTCTCTCAGATTGTTCTTCTACCACTGTTTCTTCTTGCTCAACTGGTTCGCCTCCTCTCTCAACTGGTTCTGTTTCTGTCTCGCGGCCAACCTCTGTTTCTTTCCTCTTATTCTCCAAGTAGATCTCAACTTCTCCATCTACCATAGCTGCCTTGCACATGTTGTTAATTTCCATATTTGAACTGTGCTCAAAAATAGCCAAAACCGAATCCATGCTCTGCTTTGGAAGCTTGTACCAAGCTCTTACGACCATGCCTTCTATCCCGTAATCCTCGCAAAACCCATCGAACATTGACCATGTCATGTAGTCGGGATCTATGACGATTCCCGACTTCACTGTGCCCCCAACGTATCTGTACTTCATGTCCACATGCGTCATCGACCCACCATAATGAAGGTGCACCTTAATCGTTTCAAAGCTGCAAAAAAAATAACCGAGAATCAAACATTGAAACCCATATGTTATCATCTCAAAGCTGCAAAAACCCATGAACCCATACATGATTTCGATTTTATAACCGTGAAAATTGTTTTCATCTAAGCATAAGATACATAAACATCAAATAAAACGAGCAAATACCTCATCTTCCTGAAATCGTTATCACCAAAATGGAAATCGCCTTCGTCAGTATCGATTCATTAAACTCTCTTCAAGTCACTCGTTTTGTTTAGCTACGACGAATCGATGATAGAAGGGACTACAACCAAAGATTGATTGAAGGCAAACCTATAATCGGGAAGATGAGAGTAAGAAATCGAAATTAGGGTTCTTATGACTGAAATCGACTTGGGGAAAAATGCTTTTGTTTTATTCGATTTAGAGTAGGGATATAATGGTCTTTTAACGCTAGTTAACCTAACAACAGTTAATTAACCCAAAACCCAGTTAATCCTGTCGTTTAACAAGTTAACGACGGTTAAAAAACGGTGTCGAAATACACGATTTTGAGTGTTGGGGTATTTAAAATGCAACCAAAAATACTTGAGGGTTTTATATGGCAACGAAAATAAACGGTGTATTTTTCTGGCAAATGAAATTAAAGTGGTGTATTTTAAAGGGTTTTTCCCTTTGGTGAACATTGAAAAGATCAAAGATATTTGAATTAAATAGTAAGCTATAGCCAAGAGGGGACCTGGACCGTACGGCGGATCCGACTTTCTCTCTCTGCAGAGAGGGCGATTTCCGGTTCACCGGAAATCGTCTCCGATTACGGGCGGTTTTCTTCTCTCTTCTCCTCCGCCCGCCGAGTTTTTTCTGATTCGCCCCTCTTCTCTCTTCTAAATCTTTCAGAGGTGGCGATTCTTTTTCTCGGTGCTTCCGGGGTCGGTTTTTTGGTTTGATTTTCGGAGCTGTCGGTTCTGTAACTCCCGACCCTACGACCAAATAAGTTCCGGATGCTTTCTATGGCTGATGTTTTATATCCGACTAATCGGACCTCTTCGGGATTTCTCGATTTCTCGCTTAGCGAGCATCGATCCTGCTCCTTTTCTCTCTCTTCCGGCGCCGTTCATCTCATGGGTTTCTCGGCCGGGTTCTTCTTGTGTTCCTCCGGTTTGGTCGGTTTAACATCTTCGCCGTGTCCCTGCTTTAGAGGACAAGCGTCTGGGAATCTGTGTAGAAGTTTCTTCTACCGGCGGTGGCGCCTCCGGCTTCGGCGGTTCCTGTCGAGCTTTGACTGTTGATTTTCTTTCGATGCAGGTTGGTTTGGGTGGCGCTTTTGGAGTGAATGGATCGGCAAGCGGCATTGGCAGTTACGGTGAAGTTGGTCCGGTGGTATCGGCGGCGTTCTCCTCCGCGCTGCATGGTGCGTCTCCGGCGGTTCCTCTTTGGTCTCCGCGTGTCCCGTTGGGTGGCCTCGGTTCGAGCAGCCACGTGGCAATCTTATCCGTGTGCAGCCTCATCCGCGCGTTTCTTTCACACGCGTTTTCCTCCTTTGTTGTAACTGGGCTCAGCCCGTTTGTAATATTGGCCTCGGCCCATGAATGCATCTGTTGACAAAAAAAAAATAGTAAGCTATAGCCAAAACGACATAGTTTGAAAGCGTATGATCATCGTTAATTAAGACATTTTTTGTCCATTTTATCTTCTGGCCTTAAAACCCCACTGTAAAACCTCTACCAGTGTGACCATGTTCTTTGCTTTCTGTATCTCAGACGATGGCATCTTCTGCTCAAAATCCTCACTTTTATCTCAATCCAGTCAAGTCGAATTCTTTCCAGAGAAAATTTCGTAAGCATAGAAACGTCAATTTCTATTGGAATTTTGGAACTCGGAAACTCGTCTTGAGAAAATCTCAAGGATTATCAGTTCTTAGCTCGAGTTCCAGTAGTACCCACTTTTCGAATTCTCAATTACATGGGCTTTGCGCGAATGGGAAGCTGGAGGAAGCTTTGAAGCTTCTCAATTCTATGCAGGAGTTGCGGATTGGGGTAGACGAAGATGCGTTTGTGGCTTTGGTCAGGCTGTGCGAGTGGAAGAGAGCACACGAGGAAGGCTCTAAGGTATATTCTATTGCTATGAATTCCATGAGCAGCCTGGGTGTTGAACTCGGTAACGCGTTTCTCGCTATGTTCGTGAGGTTTGGTAATTTGGTTGATGCCTGGTATGTATTCGGTAAAATGTCTGAGAGAAACTTGTTTTCTTGGAACGTGTTGGTCGGTGGCTACGCAAAGCAAGGCTATTTCGACGAGGCGATGTGTTTGTATCACAGGATGTTGTGGGTTGGTGGTGTTAAACCTGATGTCTATACGTTCCCCTGTGTATTGAGAACCTGTGGAGGTATACCTGATCTAGCTAGAGGAAGAGAGGTTCATGTTCATGTGGTTAGATACGGATATGGATTGGAGATTGATGTGGTAAACGCTTTGATTACTATGTATATGAAGTGTAGTGATGTGAAGAGCGCGAGGTTGGTTTTTGATAGAATGCCTAGAAGAGATCTTATCTCATGGAATGCAATGATCTCTGGGTATTTTGAGAATGGGATGTGTTATGAAGGTCTTGAGTTATTCTTTGCTATGCGTGGGCTTTCTGTTGATCCTGATCTGATGACCATGACTAGTGTTATCTCTGCTTGTGAGCTTCTTGGAGATGGAAGATTAGGAAGAGATATTCATGCTTATGTGATAACCTCAGGTTTTTCTGTTGACATATCTGTCTGCAACTCTTTAACTCAGATGTACTTATATGCTGGGTCATGGCGTGAAGCTGAAAATTTTTTTACCAGAATGGAGCGAAAAGACATTGTGTCATGGACCACGATGATTTCAGGTTATGAGTATAATTATCTTCCCGAGAAGGCCATAGACACTTACAGAATGATGGATCAAGATTGTGTGAAGCCAGATGAGATAGCAGTAGCTGCTGTTCTATCTGCTTGCGCTACTCTAGGTGATCTTGACACAGGTGTTGAGCTCCATAAGCTTGCGATTAAGGCAAGGCTCATATCTTATGTGATTGTTGCAAACAATCTCATTAATATGTACTCAAAATGCAAATGCATTGATAAGGCCTTGGACATCTTTCATAACATCCCCCGCAAGAATGTTATATCTTGGACATCGATTATTGCAGGGCTTCGACTCAACAACCGGTGTTTTGAGGCGTTGATATTCTTCCGGCAAATGAAAATGACGCTGCAGCCGAATGCAATTACATTGACAGCTGCATTAGCAGCTTGTGCTAGAATAGGGGCTCTGATGTGTGGGAAAGAGATTCATGCCCATGTACTGAGAACAGGAGTGGGGCTTGATGATTTTCTTCCAAATGCACTCTTAGACATGTATGTACGGTGCGGGAGAATGAACATTGCTTGGAATCAGTTCAACTCCCAGAGAAAAGATGTCTCATCATGGAACATTCTTCTAACCGGATATTCAGAACGGGGTCAAGGCTCGGTGGTGGTGGAGTTGTTTGACAGAATGGTTGAGTCCAGAGAAAGACCAGATGAGATTACATTCATCTCACTGTTATGTGGTTGTAGCAAATCTCAAATGGTGAGAGAAGGTTTGATGTACTTTAGCAGAATGGAGGAGTATGGTGTTACCTCAAACTTGAAGCACTACGCTTGCGTGGTTGATTTGCTTGGCCGTGCAGGCGAGTTAGAAGAAGCGTACAGCTTTATACAGAAAATGCCGGTAATACCCGATCCAGCGGTATGGGGAGCCTTGCTTAACGCTTGCAGGATTCACCGCGACATTAAACTCGGTGAGCTATCAGCTCAGCATATATTTGAGCTTGACAAAGAAAGCGTTGGCTATTACATTCTGTTATGTAATCTGTATGCTGATTGTAACAAATGGAGAGAAGTTGCAAAAGTGAGAAGAATGATGAAAGAAAACGGGCTAACCGTTGATGCAGGATGCAGTTGGGTGGAAGTAAAGGGTAAAGTTCACGCCTTTCTTAGCGATGACAAGTACCATCCTCAAACAAAAGAGATCAACTCTGTTTTAACCGGGTTCTATGAGAAGATGAGTGAAGCTGGGGTTGCTACAACAAGTTCAGAAACTAGTTCTATGGATGAGACTGAGATTTCGAGAGATGAGATATTCTGTGGACACAGCGAGAGAAAGGCAATTGCTTTTGGTCTGATCAACACTGTCCCAGGTATGCCAATTTGGGTGACAAAGAATCTCAATATGTGTGAGAGTTGCCATGATACAGTGAAGTTCATCTCCAAAACAGTAAGAAGAGAAATTTCTGTTAGAGATGCTGAGCATTTCCATCACTTTAGAGATGGAGAATGTTCATGTGGAGATTAGAATACATACATAATGTTATTACAGGAAACATGGATCATATTTTGGCTTTGTTTTGTTTGTAATGTTTTCTAATGAAATAGGAATTGTTCTATTATGTAATGTTAGCTACAGATTCAATGTAATCCAGTGTTGTTGTGTTGTTGACCAACCTTTTATTGATATCATTACAAAAATGAATGTACTTTTTATGTGTTTACAGGAAATAGAATGCTAATTGTATAAATTTCAAATAATTAAAGAAGGAAAAACTGTTCATCTCTTCTGGAAATTGAAAGACTTGATTCCAATAGCAAAGATGATGGCAAAGGCCAATGGGAAGATGACGTTCATGGCGGCCACAACTCCTAAGAAACCTTCTCTGAATCCATAGAAATCTCTAAGAAATTGCTTCACACTCGTACCATCTGACATTGGTTCGGTAATATCACCGAACTGTGATGTGATTAGTCCGTATAATGTCCATGAAACTGGGCAGAGCCAGTAGTACCATTCCCACCATACTGGCATACTCTGTTTTTAACCAAACAAAAGTATAGGGTCAAAACTTAATAATAAAATAAATCTAAGGCCGAATTTGAAATTTAATAGTAATAACAGAGGTTATATAAGGGGAGATTGGTGAGCTTACGGGACGAGGGATGAGGAAGCCGGAGAACAGATTCCAGATGCCGTAGAAAGCGGAGGAGACGACGGAGGCGATATGGTGGTTAGGTGTCATGGCCACAGCCATCATACCATAGAAGGTGAAAGTTAAGAACGATCCGTACATAAAGAAGAGGTACCAGAAGAATTTCACCGCCGTCCATTCGAACCCTATCATCGCATACACTATGAGACCGTACACCACCGCTTGCACAAGGACGTATGGCATCTCAATGAACACTTGAGCGAAAGCATACGGCATGGCGGAGTACATTCCAGCGGCTTGTTCTCGGTAAAAGACTGTTCTTTCTACGTTGACGACTGGCTGCACTGAAGCAGCGTTCTGTAATCCGAGGAACAGAACAGCTGTGTACATGGAACCCATTGCATTGGATAAGTCCTGTCGCGTTCTCCTGCAAGTGAAAGTTCGAATTAGGTCAATGATTGTTTATCTGGAAACTTGGTATTCAAAGGTTTCTTGGGAGGTACGCTTACGTTTTTCCTCCAAGGTCCCAGAACATTGTACCGAACATGAGAGCAATGCCGATTGTGAAGAGGAATCTCACGGCGGTGTAAGGCGGGTTTCTCCAGTAAGACCAGTGTTGTTTCCATAGAGAAGCCATACATTGTGTCCAGAAAGATTGCGAGTATTGTGTCGGGAAATACAGATCTTTTGATCCCGGAGCTGGTTTGCTTAGCTCCTTGATAAGCTCTTTGTTTCTCCTACACAAGAGAAAGTTATTGGTGAGATCAGATTCTGCTGCGATCATTTTGTAATGTGTTTGACTGTGGATATATACATACTTGTAAAGGTCTGAATTTTTGTAGAGTTGGGCGAAGTCGACTCCTAAAGCTGCTTCTTGAGAAGTGGTTGAAACTTCAAGCATCCAGGTTGCTGGATTGTATCCTTCTGTGATCTTGCTGATTCCTTGAATACTCTGTTGATAAAGTTAACATATTCAGTTCATGTTTACTTGTGTTCCAAGCAAGTGTAGATATAATGTGATTAACTTTATGTATTACCTCAAAATAGTTGATCAAATGGCTTGATTCGTGGCCAAGAGGTCCAACGTATATCTCCTCACCTCCACGCTTTAGCAAGAACAACTGCATACCCAAACATGTTAAACAAATGTTTAAAGTTTTTTTTCTTCTCATGTTAAACAAATGTTTAATACCTCATCGAAAGCTTCGAATATGTCAATGCTAGGCTGGTGAATGGTGCAGACGACGGTTCTACCTGTGTCGACAGTGTTCCTCACAGTTCTCATAACGATGGCAGCAGCTCTTGCATCTAATCCTGAAGTAGGTTCATCCATGAAGATGATGGAAGGGTTGGCAACCAGCTCCACTGCGATGGTCAGTCTCTTTCTTTGCTCAGTTGACAAACCACTCTCACCTGGTAGTCCCACTAGTGCTTGCCTTAGCGGCGTTAACTCCACCAGCTCCATCACTTCATCTATAAACATCTGCACCAATACAACAAAAAACATTTGTTAGTATTATTTCGGTTTCCACATATATGGCTCATGGAAATGTTAGTACCTTTCTCGTGTTTGAGTCGACTTCTTTAGGTAATCGGAGCCAGGCTGAGTAAACCAAGGACTCGTAAACAGTAACATGTGGGGAATGGATATCGGTTTGTTCACAATATCCTGAGATACGTGCAAATGTTTGTTGGTTCTTAGGATAACCGGAAATAGTGATGTTACCATCAATATAACCGCCGGTTTTCCTTCCGGCAAGAACATCCATTAGAGTTGTTTTGCCAGCGCCAGAGACACCCATGAGAGCTGTTAGCACGCCTGGTCTGAATGCACCATTCACACCTTTCAACAAAACAAGTCTGTCTTCTTGTGTGCCTTGCTCTATCATTTCCTGTTTGAACGAATCCATAACAAAGATTAGTAGGGTGTTTCTTGGAGTGATGAGACGAAATCCTTGGGAAAGGATATTACCTGAGGCATGTCAACTGAGTATATAACATTGTCAAAAGTAATTGAATGTGGCTCAAATGGAAGCACCATTCCTCTTTTCTTATTACCATTGGCTTCAGTCCGAGCAGACTGAAGTTCTGTCTCGTTTTTCAGGTTTTCCCCAGGTTCTTCCGTCAACACAGCTTGTGGCTTTCCCAAGGCTGTACACAAAGTAAGCTCACATGGTTAGAAGATAAAAAACAGCTTTGTGTCAGAGATATGATCAAGAAAACTGATTGGTTACATACAATTGAGAAATGTCAGAGCTAGCGTGAAACCCAAGTTAAACAGAACGACGAATCCGAGTAAGGCTCCAGTTCCAATCCAGTACCAGTATGCATGAGGTAAGAACCCACGAGACTTTAGGACAGTAACTCCAAGTGTATCATTTGAATTTGGAACAGCCTGTAATACAATCAACACATCAGTCCCGTCAAAAAGAAAATACCAAAACCATGAAAAGGGGGATACTTACTCGACTCCAGCTGTGTCCGAAGAACTCGTTGGCCACGATCGCGTTCTGTCCGTACATAATGGGCGAGATCCAGTAACCCCATATCCACCACTTCTTAATATCCTCTGTTTTTACAAGGTTAATAGTAAAATAAATGATGAGCTTTTGATTTGAGTATGTTAGAAACTTATATGCATGAACACATACCTCGTGAAAGTACCACACCACCCAAGGCAAAGAACACAAGCATCGCAAATGCACCAAATGTGTTTGCAACGATCATATTTCTTCCCAATGCTGCCACCATCTTAAACAATGCTGAAGCCATCTGGTTCATGAGCACTAGCAGAATATACTGCTTAAACAACCTGCAAGGAACCAAGAGCATTGTTCTTAGAAACTCCTCCAAATTCTCAACGAGTATTTATATTAGGACATAAGTCCCACATCGGTAGTTAGAAAGGATCATTAGTACTATATAAAGTATATGAGTCACTCCACTTACACTAATTGATTTTAGGTTGGAAGTCCATATAACTTAATAATCTACATTTTTATCATCTTTAGTTGTTTGGTGTATATATGTACCTTCCAATGTTGGGGTCGAAGCCGATGACATAGTAAGTAATGAATGCTGTTAGAGCGGCTTCGATGAAGCTTATAGGGATCTTGAGGAGCCAAGGAGGCAGAGAGTATACCCAAGCTGGGTAGAAGAGGAGATCTCTTTGTTTGTAAAACACAGGAAGTTTTGCAATGGTCATTGAAAGTTCTGACATTCCATTGAACATGAGCATCATAAGGATGAAGAACAAGGCTCCTGTGTAGAGACTCCCATCTACTTCAGTCTTCTTTTGCATCTCTGTCCGAAAGAACAGAGTCATTGTCGCAAATGCCATTACCAGCAGCTGTAAACACATGAAAACAAACAACAACATTTTCATGAATCTTTCTTTAAGACATGGAGATTTTAAACATGAGAAGATTATAAATCAAAATAAACCGATTTTAACCAAAATATATTAAAATTTTGAACCGAACCGACCTGAACCGAAATAACCGAATATATCCAAAATTAATCGAAATTATCCGACCCAAATAACCGAATATACCCAAAATTAACCGAAATTAATCAAATTTACCAATAATTTCGGTTAATTTCGGTATTAAAAAAAATAATCGAAAAAACCGAAAACCGAACCGAAAAAATTTCGGTTAGTTTTGGCAAAAAAATAGAAAACCAAAAAACCGAGAAACTAAACCAAAACCGAACCAAAGAACCAAAGTCCCATGCCTAATCGATCACTTACTTGTCCGAACTTGAAGTAGTAAACAAAGGAGTTTCTTTTCATGAGTAAGTATTCTCTAGAGAAGCTGGTCATGACAAGTTCTTTAACCCCAACTCCAAACTTCTTGGTGGTTAAAGCAGCCGGATGGCTCTTTTTCTTGTCAAAGGGCAAAGCAAGCTCATCTCCCATTCTCCGGCCAACATGGAATGACTGAAACGCCTCTGCAAACTCCCTCACTCTTATGAACCTATAAGGCTCATCAGGTCGTGCCCAGTACTGCATTTGGTCTTTCTTTGATGTCACCTGCAAAAGTAGTACTCTTTTTAGTACTGAGACATGAAACAAAACCGCGGATACGATTATGTTCTTATGATGAAACAAGCCTTACTTCTTGAAGGAAATCAGCAACACCTTTCCTTGGAGGACATTTGAATCCCATGGTCTCAAAGAACTCCACGACATGATCACGAGGGCCTTCATAGATGATCTCACCTTCCGCAATGAGAATAATATCATCAAAGAGATTGAATGTCTCTGGCGCAGGCTGAAGCAGAGAGATCAGAGCTGTCCCGTTGAAGATATGAACATAGTTTTTGAGAGAGTTCACTATCTGGTACGTCGTTGAGCTATCTAAACCAGTCGATATCTCGTCCATGAACAAAGCCCTAGAAGGTCCAACCAGCATTTCACCAGTAGTGACACGCTTCTTTTGTCCTCCGGAGATACCTCTTAACATATCATCACCGACCATAGTGTCTGCGCAGACTTCAAGCCCTAAGATCTATAAACAGAGAAGGTTAGATGATTTCAGGTCTAAGACTTTGATAATTTTCTTGTAAAAGAAGTTTGAACCAAACTATACCTTAAGGATATAATCTGTCATCACATTTGTTTCTTCACCAGCTGTTGACGTCGCCTGTAATGTAATAATGAAGTTATAACCAATGAGAATATTAGTTGAAATGTTTTAGGGAAGTAATGTAGCTAACCTTCATGAAGACATCAATATCAGGGTCAGGTTTGATGTTTGCTTCCTTCTCACGTCTTGCCAATTCCGTTAACATATCTAAATGCAACACCAAAACATTTATTATCAGCAAAATCAACATATAGTGTTTTGAGAAAACTGAAACTCAGAAAATGTCAAACCCTAAAACTCACCATAACGTGAACCAACGCCTTGGAAGCGAGCTGCGTAAGCAAAAGTCTCACGAACAGTCATTTCACCGATATGAACATCGTTTTGACCGATGTATGCAGCTGCTCTTTGTGGCACAAATTCATTCATTCCATGACCATTATATATTTATATGTCACTCTTCCAGTTTCCTACATACCAGATAATGATATTATTTACATTTTGATGCCATTAGAAGACAAATCTTAAAGTTAAAGAAAACACACATAACATGAAGCTGAAACAGAGAGAGAGGCAAAGTTGGTACCTTTAGTTCATGATCAAGCTTTCCCGCCAAGGCAAGCAAGAGTGTCGTTTTCCCAGAACTTGGAGGACCCAAGAGCAGAGCCATCCTGAATAATTCAAATTTGGTCAACAAGTTCAAGAATTTTAACAGTTTCTCAATAAATAAACAAACTAAAAGATTTTTCAGAATAGTTATGGAATCTGAAAATTCACCTGCCGGGCTTGACGATTCCATTGACGTCGTTGAGTATAGTGAACTTCTTCTTCCGGTTGGGAACAAGGTGCAGAGAGTTCAGGAGCTTCTGTTAAATATTATCGAAATAATACTCTTAGATCTTTTGTTTTATTTGTTTGAATATAAAAGAAAAAAATGAATCGAAAAAAGCATTCTTACATCTGCGAAATTTGAGATGAAATTAACGAACGTGGGTAAAGCTCTGCCTCCGACATGAACCTCTGCTTCAACTTTTAGATGATCAAACCGAACTTCTATTGTCGGAAGATCAATGCCAACTCTGTAATTTTAGCGATCAAATTTAATTTCAACAAAAACATCAAACAAAACTTATCAAAGTCTGGGTGGTGTAGTCGGTTATCACGCTAGTCTCACACACTAGAGGTCCCCGGTTCGAACCCGGGCTCAGACAATTTTCTAAATATTTTAACACTTTTGGCAGAAAAAAAAAACATCAAACAAAACAGAGCTCCTCTGTTTCTAGTGGAAGACAATATGAATTTTTTTTTTACCTGTCGATACGGTTCTTGAGTTTCCAGAGGAGCTTCTCATGCTCGTCGTCACCAACTTTAATAAGCCTCTCGAGCAGTTTCTTCGTATCCTGGAAACCAAGCTTCTGAATATCGATCTCGTTGATGGCTCCGCCATGAGAGGCAGTGAGGAATCCTTTCCTAAGACGATCAAAGGTTGGAAGCTTCTCAAGAGCAGCCCATTTCAAAGCTTCTTCATCGTCTTCTTCTCTAGATGACATGGAGAAAATCTCCCTTCCTGAATCTCTCTTCCACACAGAGGAGTTTCTTCTCAAACTGTTACTCGCTTTCTGAAAACTAGTTCCCTCCATTATTCAGATCAAGAAGAAGATGGTTGATGAAATGAATTTAGAATTTGTGTTCTCGTATATATATACATATTTGGGAGGAGAGATTTCACTATACATGCATGTCTATTGATTTACCAAAGTAGACAAATCAGAGACGGAACGTGACGTTCTATGCTTTTTCATTGTGTACTTTGACTTTACAAATAGTAAAGAGAGAAAGCTTACGTCAGCTGTGACTCTGTCTGGGCCATCTAGAAGAAGCACTGTTTCATTAATAATTTAAAGTAATTAATTGATCCCACTTTAAAAATCTAAACTTTTCTCAAGAAGGATATAGTAGTACAGTGTGAACTGAATTAAAGGTGAAACGTATTCATGGCTTCTTTCATCCATAATCTATGTATGCATCAATGATGTTTAGTTGGACAGTTTTCTTGTCTCTGTCATTATAGATACAACCATAAAACTTAAAATTGGAGTACGAAAATCTCGTATAACACATGGTCCAAAGTCCAAACACCATATAAACACGCGCATTGTTAACAGAAACAAATTACATAGTAAATTTAGTTACACACAGGATACAAAATTGTGAAAACAAAGTCATTAACTCATATTTTATTCTCTCGATGGTACAAGTTAATTCTATATATTACAAAATACAATCGTTTTATCTAGTTTTTTTTTTTTTTTTTTTGTCAACCTAATTCATTCACGGGCCAAGGCCTTAAGCCCGAATGGGCCAAGTAACAGTTACAATAGCAAATGACGGAAACAAAGCCTACAGGCCCAAATGACCAAAGATAAGCACGACGCAACGTGGCGCCAACCGGACATGCAAGCCACACACGTGTCCCCGCCGTGAAGCACCGCCGTGAGAGGACATCTAATCGTGGAGGAGAACGAAGCTGGGCTCACCGAGCCAACACACTGCAACTGCCGTGGACCACCCGCCGATCAAACCTTCCCAGAAACACCGTCGATTCACCTGCAAAAGAAGAACCCCGTTACTACGAATCAGCCGGAAATCACCCATGCCAAGAGGCGCCGTCGCTGAATAGGCAGAAAAGCCCATCGAATGCCACCATAAGCTGCTCCTCGAAGCGGTAGCACGACAACGATATTAATCTCGACGATTGAGAGATCTGCAACAAGACCGTATAACAAAACAGAGACTGACGGCGAAAGAGAAGTGGGGAAGGAGGATCGAATCGCCGAAGCGAGAGAGAACCGGAAAACTCCGGTGAAGTCCGATAAATCGGAATGAAACAGCCAGCCATAGAATGAATCGGGACTTATTCGATCTAAAACCGAAATAAAATTCGATCGAGAAGAAACGAACCAAAACGAAGAACACAAGACTCGATCGGGAACAAACATAAGGGGAAAAAAGATTTTCCTCACGAAAGATAAGAAATGAAAGAGGGGAGAAAAATCAGAAAAAAAAACCCTAACTCCGGAAGCAAGCCATCCTTCTGAAGAATCAAAGTCCGAGAAGAAGGAGATGGAGCTTCACGGAGAGAAGCTTTCTCTCTCTAAGGAAGAGAGAAGCTCTTTTCGAGAGAGAGTATCTAGTTTTTCTTTTATTTACTCTATTGGTTGATTCGGTCAATTTCAATTCTTGTAAAAGCACATCTAACTGTTATAAAGTAGATTAGTTATTACACTGTATTTTTTGAATTAAAATGTTTTCTGATAAATGATAGGGATAGCCGAATTACTTGTTATCAAGCTATCAGATGAACTACTTGGACTAAAATTCAAACATAAATTTCTCACACTATTGTTAAATTTGTTTTTAGAGAGAATGGGATGGGAGAATAGGCATTCCCAAGTCTCCCTAGACCACAACCGTGTGGGCTCTATATCTAGTTTGAGAAAGGAAAAAACATCATCAAATATTTTACCATTGGTTCTAATATTTTATTTGATGCTACATTGGTCATACCTCTCTTCTATTATGAGACATTTGGGTTTTGACCCAAAATGGATTGGTTGGATTATGTATTGTGTGACTACAGTCTCATACCGCATCCTCCTCAATGGAGTGCCTAGTGGACATATTAGACCATCCTGTGGTATACGCCAAGGCGACCCTATTTCCCCATTCCTCTTTGTCTTATGCACCGAAGGCCTTATTTCTCTTATCCGGAAAGCGGAGATGAATGGGAGTATCCAGGGACTTCGGGTAGCTAGAGCCAGCCCTCCGACGTCACATCTTCTCTTTGCTGATGATAGTCTATTCTTCTGTAGAGCGGAAATACAAGAGAGTAAGGAGCTTATAGACATCATTAGAACATACAGAGAAGCTTCTGGACAACAAATTAACTTCTCTAAGTTTTCTATCATGTTCGGTAATGATGTCCCTCACGAAAGGAAAGGTGAAATCAAAAGAATCATCGGTATTTCTCAAGAAGGAGGGATGGGTTCATATCTCGGTCTACCAGAGCAGATTAATGGCTCGAAGGCGCAAAACTTTGCCTTTGTCAGAGATAGAGTGCAGAACCGGGCTAGTACTTGGTCCTCAAAATTCTTGTCTCGGGGAGGCAAATAAGTTCTTATTAAATCACAAGCCCAAGCGGTTCCGAATTGTGTGATGTCGTGTTATCTTCTACCGAAATCGGTATGTTCCAAATTAAGAAGTGTAATTTCCAATTATTGGTGGAGCTCCAATGCTAATACTAAGGGTATCCATTGGGTGGCATGGGATAACTATGTTGCCCAACCTCTGAAGGAGGCCTAGGGTTCCGAGCATTGGAAGAACAAAACCTAGCTCTTCTTGCGAAACAACTTTGGAGAATTCTCAAATTTCCAGACTCACTTCTGAGTAGAATCCTAAAAGGGCGATATTTCAAGTACTCAAGCCCTTTAGAGATACAAGTCTCAAATAGACCCTCTTACGGTTGGAGAAGTTTGATGGCAGCTAAACCCCTATTGGTATCAGGTTTAAGGAAGACTATAGGATCGGGATTTGGCACTAGAGTTTGGAGCGAACCTTGGATTCCCGACTGTCCGGCTCGTGCACCGAGAAGTATCAATAATGAGACTGATCCACATTTATATGTGAATTCGCTTATTAATTTTGAAACAAAACAATGGAAAGTAGACCGTCTTCGAGAGCTCTTTCCACCAGAAGACATCTCCCTCATTTTGGGCTTACATCCGAGCAAGTTAGTCTCGAGAGATAGTTATTGTTGGACCTATACCAAATCCGAAAACTACACTGTAAAAACCGGTTATTGGGCCGCGAGAGCTCTCTCTCGCCCGGCTTGCGAACCCCCTTCTCAGGGACCAAGTACTACGGTACTTACGGCGCAAGTTTGGAAGTTAAAAACCACTCGAAAAATTCAACATTTCGTGTGGCAATGCTTGTCGGGTTTCTTACCCACTTGTTTCTCTCTTACATATCGCCATATTGGCAGAGATTCCACTTGCCCCAGATGTGGTGCAGAGAAAGAGACTATTAACCATGCTATCTTTGAATGCCCCCCAGCTCGTCAAGCGTGGGCACTTTCACCTATTCCATCTGCCCCTCATATCTTTCCATCCTCTTCGGTGTTTACTAATATGGACTTCCTCTTTTGGAGAGCGAAAGAGATGATGGGTTCTGAGGATTCCATAAGCTTCTTTCCATGGCTTATGTGGTTTATTTGGAAGGCTCGCAATAGGAAAGTATTTGAGAATTTAAATGAAGATCCTAGACTAACTCTAGAGAAAGCTATACTTGAAGAAGAAGCATGGCGAAAGGCTAATACGGTGGAAGATGAAAATCTTCTCACAAATTCCTCGCAAAGGATTTCTTCATCTATTACCCTTTCACGAGTATGTCTCTCATGCTTCATTGATGGTTCTTGGGTTGAATCGGATTCGATAAGCGGACAAGGGTGGATCATCCAGCAAGGACTTGAGATTGTACATTTGGGTCTTAAGGGATCCAGAAGAAGTCTCTCTCCCCTTCATGCCGAGCTCGACGCCCTCCTCTGGGCTATGCAGTGTCTTCAGAAACTTCAGCTGACTAGCGCTTGCTTCTTCTCGGATTGTGTAGAACTCATTAGTATGCTCGAGGATCCAATGGAGTGGCCCTCCTTCTCGTCGGAATTGGAAGACTTCCGCGCTCTTAAGATTTTCTTTCCTAGTTTTTGTATTAAGTATGTTAGTAGAAAGTTTAATACCCGTGCTGATAGTCTTGCTAAAAAAACTAGAGCATGTGGCCTTTTATTTTCCCATGTAAGTTCATCGGTTCCCGATTGGCTTTCCCTTGAGGAAAGTCGAACACCGAATCCTTAATAAAATGGAGCTTTTGATGTCAAAAAAATAAATAATATTTTACCATTGGTTCTAATATTTTATTCGATGCTACATTGAACTCTAACCATTTACCCAACAATTAATAGAGGTAGCTAACATATCGTATTATCGTATTAGCATGAACTGATTGGCTTTAATAGGCTTATCACTTATGGTAGAATTTAAGTGCTCTAAATAAAGAGTAGAGGGTTAAATATAAAATATTAAGACGACATCAGCTGTAAAATAGTAATCTGAAGAAAATAAACGATTGCTAATAGTGAGTTTAGAGAGTTTAGACGTTGACGATTCTCGTTAAGCTGCCTTAGCATTAGCAGCCCTTTGTTACCAAACCGCCATCGTTAATTGAATCCGCCTAGATTTTATCTTATTTTCTTCTAAATATACATATTTTACAAGTATATTTTCTTTTGATTTTGTAAAACTAAACCTGCATTTTAAAAGATAATGTCATGTGCTTCTAAAAAGCTAAGATAAAAGATAAAGTTTTTTTCCACGATAAAGATAAATTTATGTGTTAGATTTTAATATCATAGAGTCAAAACTTTATTTGATTAATTACTTAACCAGAATAGCACAGATATTTTAATCGGCCGTACAAAAACGTGTAGTCCGTTTTTTTATTTATTCTAGTTTAATAACAATAGTCTCATTCGAAGATTCTAATTGAATCAAACGAACATGAATTGAAAGTTGGTCTTCATTAACTTCCTCAAAACTCCCAATGATACAACCACATTCTTAGAAGTTTCCTTTTTTTTTTTTTTTTTTTTTTTTTATCGTGACCGTCCTATTTAATTCTTTCCTGCTTTATTTATTTCATCGGAGATGTTGTCTCAACCAAAAGGAACCGCCCCCACCGGAAAATAGCTAAGTTGGATAACTAGTATTGGCTAATGAAAATAGTTATAGGTGTAGGCCATTAATTTAATTAAAATTTGGGTAATATAGTAGTTGTTGTGCATCATATTTATTGGTCTAGCGTTGTTTTCCTATCAAATTTGCAAACGTAAGTCAAAACCGGACACACCCAAATTTCAGCAACCTAAAAGCAAACCGATACTCAGAACCGAATCAAAATCATATCCTAATTTTATGAAACCAACCAATAAACCACATAAACCATTTTGTTTTAGTTTGATAAACATAAATTAAATATTTAGAGGGTGTTATTCATTCATGTATTCTAGTTGATTGAGAATCTATATAAAAGTTCCAAAATTTTTATTGTTATATATATATATATTCTGTGTATATAAAAGTATATGTAAAACTTCTTGTGCATGCCCAATGTGAAGTTCATTTCTCGTACGGACTAGAACTTCATCTCCATCCTCTATCAGAACCACATGTTGAAACTCATGTTGAAATCCGAAAAGAGGATGTTCGGTATCCTTTTTACCCCTTCACCAACCCGGTTTTCTGTTATATATAGCAGACGTACGATGCCATCATAGTAAGCTAATAATCCACATGTTACTAAACAGATTCGAGTTTATATGCTGACAAATAATCACCAGGCGTGAAGCAATGACAGAATCAAGCTTGTTACCACAAGGTGGACATGGAGAGTATGTAAGTGAGGTATTCATTTGTTTTTTCTCTCGTTTCAAGAAGGAATGATACCAACACCAGAGGAGATGGACAAGGATAGCGTACAAGTCCTTTCACCATGACATGCTTCTTGAGTTCTACAAAATATTGGAGGTTCAACTCAAGGCTCACCGGCAGTGAATCCAGAAATATTTTTAATTGGAAATATAAATTAATTAAAAGTATTTATTATAATAATAGTGTAATAAATATAATGTCCTATGTAAAAAAGGTATAATTGAAGCCAAATATGTATAAAGAATCAAGAGTTTTGTTCATTTGATATGATTGGAAAGGTAAAAAAAGAAAAAAAAAACTAAAATGGTAAGAAGCTGGTATCCAACAGAAGGATTTGAGGGAGGGTGGGGGGAGACAGACCAAATATTTTAACGGGGCAATGACCAACAAAGCCAACGAACTTTTAGATATTTAACTGATAATTTTAATAATTTTTTAAGTTTACCGGAGGCAGCTGCCCCCTTCCCAGTGAAGATAGCTCCGCTTCTGCTCACCGTCACCACCGGTACCATAACCAAGGTATACTGTGGCATCCTACAAGCATAGGATGAATCCTAATCACAATTATACACAAACCTCATTGTTTTCAACGAAAGTATACCCCTTTCGTATGTCTTGTTATATAATAAGATGTCTGTTTTGTATTGTCTTTGAACAGTGTGTCTTTTGCCTATTTAGACTTCTTTGGTTTTTTCTCGAAAAAAAGAAGACATCAAAACTAAAACATATTAATGCTCTAAAACTATAGTGTGTTTACTATGTATAAATCCTTTTTCAAACAAATATAGTGGAAAATGGGCCTTGTTTATTTATAATATCATTGTCATTCACTAATTACTTATTATTTCTTTATTTATTTTTGCAGTTTTGGTTGTGAGATAGAAAATATTCCATTTCAAGTCTCCATAGTTTGATTTATTTTCTAATAAATGACAATTCAACACGGAAAAATGTCTTAAACATGGGCCATATTCTGGTAAACCACCTATCGAGGCAGAATATATCGCTTGTACAAAATAAGATAAGATAATACAATGTATGGGTCATTTTCGTTTCTTTTTTAGGGTTAGACATAGTCTCATCTTAGATGTTCTCTGTCATTTTATTTTCAGACAATCTGACAAATAGGCTATTTGAAATAGCAATCAAACAAGATAAATTGTGTAGGAAATCTGAAACTAACACCGTGTGTTGTTTGTCTTTAATGTTAGTATAAAATATATTAGCATTTCAATTATATAAATTTTTGGGGACCTTCAACGCATAATTGCAAAATTTAATTTAAAAAGAAAAAAAAACGAGATTCTCATTAGGGCAACATGACATGGGACTATACGATTTTTTTTTTTGGGAACTGTGGGACTATTCGTTAAGTGCCACTTTTTGTGTGGAATGCAATGCAAATAAAATTAAGGACAAACATTGATATTACTGAATATTTTACAATAATTTTATTAATCAAACTAGCTAGCATATCACGATTATTATTATTGTTCTTCATCAACTACTCTTCATCTTTTTTGATCTTTGTGATTTCTAATCATTGAAAGAGCTTTATTGAAGTGAGTTGCTTTTGTTCGAAGATACTCTGTCCATGTGACCGAGCGGTATAGAGGCGATTCAACAGGACTAATTAGTTTTGGTATCGGTGATATCTTGATATCAGACTCGGGACCCCAAAGAAAAGCTACAGATAACCGGGATCTTGTTTGGTTAACCCTGGCGCGGTGAATCACACTTTTAAACAAACCGTTGGATAAGATGTGGAAAAGGTCACCAATGTTGACCACGAGCGAGCCTGGAACTGGTGGCACGGTGACCCAACCATTTTCATCACGAAATACTTGAAGACCGGCGGTACTGTTTTGGTAGAGAATAGTTAAAAGGGAGGAGTCGGTATGGGCGGCTAGACCCATAGCCCGGTCGGGTTCAGGACAAACCGGATAGTGATTTAGTTGGAGAGCATATTGACCTCGATTTAAATCTGAATTGACACTGACCCATGTAATGTCTTCTTTGCTGACCCCAAGTGAATTTAGTGATAACCACATCAACTTTGACGCCAACTTTTGCATTTGTTCCTCGTACTCTTCAACGATGTCGCTGTTAATTACAAAAAAACGAATATCCTTTAATTAGTACGTATGAGATTTATGCATATTTTGCATATACATATATACATACATTTAAAAATTTATACGACCTTTTGAATAAATAGGAAAAAAACGAAAATCAAGTAGGGCTTTTTGTTTTCTCCGATACGATTAAAACAGATATATCGTCAAATCTTGAGGTGTGTTCACTAAACTTTAACATGGAAAATTTTCGGTTGCTTCTGTTATTCATGCTCACTGTAATTACCCGACCAATATGTATATATAGTAATCGTACCAGTAGTTAAGGTGAAATTGGGGCCAAAGTTTACGGAAATCGTTGAGAGGGGAACCGGTGATGGTGAAACCTTCGGACCACATTTGCTTCTTAAAGAAAGATGAGATACGAGCGACGCCATAGCCAGAGAAACTTGTCTCCGACCGAGCCGCCTTAAGCTTGCGCTGGACTGGTAGCTGAAAAAGACTACCGGTGAGAAACTCAATTCTTTGAAGAAGCTCCATAGGCACGCCGTGGTTTGAGATCAGGAACGCACCCCAAGTCCTACATGCATGGCCGATTTGATTGGCTGCGTCGGGGTGGTTCAGGTCAATGAGAGGGATGTTTTCACCGGCAGCGGGAGAGGAAGGACCGGCGGGGAAGAAGGGATCGTCTTTGGAGGTCCACGTGTAAGAATCAGGGAGCTCACGGAGGGATGTGAGGTCAGGTTGGTGAGAGTGTGGGAGGTGAATGGGATGACCTCTAAAGACATCTGTTAACATAGTAGGCATCTTGTTCTTGCAAGAAAATTGTAGTTTATAAATTATTAGTCAGGTAGATGTATTTTTCTTATATTGAGGTATTTTGTGGTGGAAGATAATGGAAGAGTTGGAGAGTTTATTTATAGTGTGGTAGAGCCGAGATTATGAGGAGGCAAAAACATATGTTAAAACTTTTGTTTTTGGTGCATTCGTATTGGTTGTTCGACTAGTTTACTCGATTAATCCAATACGAACAAACCAAACCTCTAGAAAATTGTGGAGGTCCCGCCTTTTTCCTTCTTTTGTAAAGGTCCAGACTAATCTCCCTGGGCTCAGTCAGGCCGCAGGCCAGCTTCACCTGGGAGGGTTTTTCCTGGGCCTTAGGCCCAGTGCCCGCGTTATAAGCAGAGGAGGCATTTTTGTTTCCGCCTGGAGTCGAACCCGGGTGGTGGTTGCCACCTCGGACCCTTCTACCACTTGGACTACCTCAACCGCTCAAAAAAAATGTATTATATGTTATTTGATTTATACAAGATAAGTAAAATACATACACATGATGGGTTGTCAAACTATATATAATTCAAATTGAAGTGGAGGTGTTATGATAGATATTTTCTTGCATATATTGTAGGAGATGAGTTTTAGCACCTACCTCTACAAAAATAATAAAAAATAAAATTTGGTCCGCAAAAAAACTAAAACTTTATAAAAAAAAGTCAATATAAAGAATAATAAAATGAAAATTTATAACAAAAAGAAAATTTCAACTAAAAACAGTAAAAAAAAACTACAGAATATGTATAAATACGGAAGCATATCAAAATATTCAGAAACATCTAAAACTTTCAAAAATCCTTTGTAAGCGAACTATGAATCGTTTGATCTGTTCTCAAAGGTATGTATGTATACAACATTTCATAAGATTTAACTATAATATCAAAATCTCTTTGGCATATGGGATCATCCGATGACCTAATTTTCCTCTAATCGTCGACCTCCGACTTTATTTACATGAAGCTCTCTTGAATCCGAACTTATTTCGACTATTTATTGATAAGCTATGCAAAAGAAATAAAGAGAAATGAT
Source organism: Orychophragmus violaceus (assembly GCA_030180135.1). Taxonomy (NCBI): domain Eukaryota; kingdom Viridiplantae; phylum Streptophyta; class Magnoliopsida; order Brassicales; family Brassicaceae; genus Orychophragmus; species Orychophragmus violaceus. The sequence goes on from CM058230.1 coordinate 6,977,247, forward strand.
TATTTTTGGCTAGTTATTTTGCTTTCGTCTTTGTTGATTTGGTTATTCCTTGGTCATTGTAATAAGTATATCAAACACGGATCCTCATTGATAAAAAGGAACGACATTCAGAGGAGTGTTTTTGGCTCGGACAAAAGAAGGAACAAAATATAGAAAAAGCCAATGTTGTCCTCTAGAACAATATCTAGCTAACTGCAGCTAAGAACAAAATAGCTTATTTTCTTTATATTTTCCATCCAAGAAAAACTGATAGATTTTCGTATGTTATACACTTGGAGAAAATATTTCTTGAATAAATTATCAAAGAAAAGTTATTTATAATACGATCATTTATGACGTCGTAGCATGCCAAATTAAGCATTAAAGGCTAAAACCATGTTAAAAGCTAGGTTACATGGAAGCCAAATTAAGACACAAAGTAATCTTGAAAGCTAGGTTATGTTTTGAAAATCCTTTTTGAAGAAAAGAAAAAAAGCTATGTTACATGGAAATTTATTCGAAATCCATTTCTATTTGTAACCCTTTTTCAAAAAGTTTCTATTTTCACAAATGCTTTTTAGAAATATTAGTAAACGCATTGAAAATGTTTTTCTAAAATAGAAAATATTTGGGTTCACCCCTAGAGGTGAATCCATTTGTTCACCCCCACTTTTTCCCTTTTTTAGCCAATAAAAATATGACATGTAATATTATCTTTAAATAAAATTAAAAAATTAAAATTAAAAGCATTAACCACATTCAAATATTTTATAAATAGATAATAATATTTGTAAATATTTATATATTTTTTAGAGTTTATAAATTAGAGTTTAGGTTTTAAGGATTATGGTTTAGGGTTAGGGTTTAAGCCCTTTAGAGTTTAGGGTTTAGGGATTAGGGTTTAAGTCCTTTGGAGTTTAGAATTTAGGAATTATGGGCCCTTTGGGTTTAAGCCCTTTGGAATTTAGGGTTAAGGGATTAGGATTTAGTTTAGGGTTTAAGCCTTTTTGCGGTTTAGGGTTTATGGATTAGGGTTTATTTTTTTATTTTTTTAAAGTTTACATATTAGAGCTTAAAGATTAATGTTTAGTTTTTATTTTAATTTTTTTTCCGATTTTTAAATTAGGGTTTAGGGTTTATGAGTTTAGGGATTAGGGTTTAGATGTTCTTATTTTTTAAGATTTGTATTTTGAGTTTAGGGATTATAGTTTAGTTTAAATTTTTTATTGTTTTAGGTTCTCAAATTATGGTTTAGGGTTTAGGGTTTAGAAATTAAGATTTATGTTTTAGTTTTTTTAATAAATTAGTTTATTGTTAACTTTATTTTTTTGTCTAAAATAAAACTTTTTCGTTTTTTTTTATTTTAAAATTTCTTTAATTTTTAATTGGTTTTAATATTAAATTATGTGTAATTATTTGATTGGTTGATAAAGGAGGGGGTGAACAAATGGTTTCACCTTTAGGGGGTTCTACTCTTCTAAGAGCATGACCATCAATGAACCCCCTATGGGGGTTCTTAAAAAAAAAATTTTTTTTTTTTTTTGGGAAAAGTGTAAAAAAAAAAAAAATTCGAAAAAAAAATTAGACGAATGATAAGCCGCCACGTGTCATGAACAGTGTAAGAACCGGTTCTTAAATAAGGATTTTTAGGACCCGGGTTCTTAACTATTCACGTGGGTCCCACGTGAATAGTTAAGAACCCGGGCCTTAAGATACCTCAATGGCCATGCTCTAAAATTCCAGTTTGAAAACACGATGAAAACATTCGTTTATATTTTGGAAACACTTTGACACTTCGATATTTTTTAAAAATATAATAAATAAATGGTTGAAAATGTTTGATAAAATTAAATGGTTAATTTGATTTTATAAGTAGGAAAATGATAAATTTGATACTTTCCTAAAGTAACATACTAAATGATATTAATTTTAAGATATATGAGTTTAAGAATTTTTCACTGAAAAAATAAATAAAAGCAGTTCGTTCAATGGAACCTCAAAAAAAATGAAAAATAATTGTTATAATATTTTATTTTGAACAGTAAGATCTTTCATTAAATTAATTAATATTTTGTATTGTGTCAATAAAAGAAAACTGGGTCATAGTTACGGATGTTTTCGTAAGTATGGCCCAGTTTGGGTTTAATTACGGAAGCTACGACATATATCCGCATTTAAATACTCGCATCTATTGATTATTTGTAACTATCCGTAGCAACGTGTCTGCACGATCGCTATGAACGTTTCCGTAGCTAATGACTACGAATATCTGTGATCTGTGTTCGTAGCTATAATAGCTACGGATAGTTATGATTCTTGCCGTCGCTATTTTTCATACCAATTTAAAAAAAAAATATAATAAAAAGAAACAAATTTATTTTATTTAATTTTCTTTTTAAAATAATAACTAATTAAATAATTAATCATAAAAAACAAAAAAATACAGAAAAGCAAAAAAATACAGAAAGTAAATACAAAACGCGTTGTTCGTCTTCCTCTTCGTCTCAGGTGACGACACGACGGCTCCGACAACGACATAACCGCTCCGACGATGAGAGCAGCGGTTCTTCCGCGGCGCCTCTCGCCTGCGTCTTCAATATGTCTCACTCCGGATCCGGCGAAGAGTTGGCTTCATCTTCTTCCCAGCTCCGGCGAAGAGAGGTGCGGTGGAGGAGGGAGATTGCTTGTCTTCTTCGGCGACTGTAGCCGGCGAGTCTCTTCGTCTTCGTATGGTGGTGGAGGAGGGAGATCGGGTCTCCTCGCCTTCGTCCGACGGTGGAACAAGGAGATCTGTACCAAAATATAAAGATGAAAGTGTTTGAGTTTACGGCAAAAGAGATGAGAGAAAAGGAAAAAGTGGTGAGAGTGAAATTAATTAGGTTTATAGAGAATTGACGGTTGAGATTGAAAGTGATATAGAGATCTAACGGTCTAGATTTGTGATCCGCGTGAAAGTGTATCATCCAATAGAAATATTTTGGGGTTTAATTAATATAAAATAACAAAAAATAACATAAAAAATAATAATGGTTAAAATTATTTTTTGTTTTAAATTCAAAATTATAATATATAAAACTTTTAAAAAAGTTTTAAATTTTAAAAGTTATTTAAAATATTAACATGAGTATATATAATACTTAAAAATATTTGAAAATATATATGATTAGTATTAAATTAGTAGATTTTCAAAACAAAATCTTAAATTTATAATACAAATGGTTAAAATGAATTTTTTAAAAAAAATATTGAATTTTTAATTATAATAGATAAATAAAAAATGTATTTGGGGTTTAGGGTTATGGGGTTTGTTTAGGGTTTACGGTTAGGGTTTAGAATTTCAATTTGTTTTATGTAAACTATATATGTAAATGTTTAAATATTAGTTTTATGTATATATTTGGTTTTATAGTTTAAGATTGACATTAATGAATGTTTAGAGTATGATTATGGTCTAGGTTATGTGGTTTTAAAGGTTGTGTTTAAGGTTATAATAATGTTTGAAAATAATAGATTTGAAAAGCAAAATTATATAAGTGTTGAATCTTAGGTTTGGATATGTTATAGTAATTTAAATTTTGGTAATTATATTTATTTCTACATTAGAGTTTTGGGTTTGTTTATGGTTTAGTGTTTGGGTTTAGAGTTTTAATTTTTTATGTAAACTATATATGTAAATGTTTAAATATTAGTTTTATGTATATTTAATTAGTTTTTATATTTTGATTTTATAGTTTATGATTGAGATTAATTTTAGAGTATGGCTATAAATTAGGGTATATGGTTTTAAATTTAATGTTTTAAATAATAGATTTAGAAAATAATTTTAATTTATAAGTGTTAAAACTTAGTTTTGAATATGTTCCAATAATTATAAATTTATTAGTTAGAGATTTAGGGTTTAAATAGCTACGAATATTTCTATACCTATCCATAGCTATGTCATAAAGCTATGAATAGCTACGAACAAAATCGTAGCTATCCATAGGTATGTTATAAAGCTATGAATAGCTACGAACATAACCATAGCTATCTGTTTCTACTACATGTTCTAACTATTCATAGCCATATCGGTGCGAATAGCCACAATCTGCTTCTGAATTATTTCGTAGCTTATCGCAGCTAAAATTATCTATGACTCTGTCGTAGCTATTCGTAGTTATGTAGCTACGATTGGCTACGACAATGTTCTGTAGCTATATAGCTATGGATAACTACGTAATAGCTATGATTTGTAGTCGTAGCTAATCCGTAGCTATCTGTAGCTGAAAAAATGGCTACAGAAAATCCGTAGTTAATCCGTAGCTAACTCATAGTTTTATAGTTTAAACTTTTAATATGGTTTAGATGTTTATATTTTATTTTATTTTTAATATTATCATATATATATATATATATATATATATATATATATATATATATTTGTTGTATTTGTATACACGTTTCCAAATGTTTCTATACTTATATTTTTTCAAAAAATGATTTTATATTTTGAAATGTTTCGCTTCACATACATGTTTCAATCTTATGTAATCAAGATTCAAAGTAGAGTCGTACCTAAAGTTATAGATAGGTCTGGGCATTTTAACCAGAACCGAAAAACCCAACCAAATCTGGCCTGAAATAACGGAGAAAAATAGAATACGGTTTGCTAGTATAAACCGAATAGTTCCTATTTTGTTACTCGTAGTTACCAGAATTGAATCGGGACCGAACCGAGAACCGGTGGTTACTTTTGGGATACATGAAATGTTACATATATATATATATATATATATATATATATATATATATATAAAATATTAGTTATATTTTGATTTAAAATAACCAAAGTTCTAATTATTTAAAAATATAAAAAATGTTTTTGTTATATTTAAAATATTCAAAATAACCAAAAATATTTAAATTATAGTTATAATTTTTTTTTTCAAAATTAATCACTTTTTTTTTAAATGTAACTAATTTTTATTTTTTAGGTATTTTGATTTTTTGGTTAATTCAGATATTTTTTGGGTAGTTCGGTTGTGTTTTTTGGGTAATTCAGATAATTTGGTTATTTTGGGTGTTTTCGTTCATTTTTTTTTGTGCAATTCGGTTATTTTGAGTAGTTTAAGTACAAAAGTAACCAAAACCGAATTAGACACGAAAAATATCGGGTATTTTTTGTGTTTGCTAACACAATTATCCATATCGAACCAAACCGAACAGTAACTGAACCGACCTGACCCGATTTTCTCTAGTTCCTATTTGGTTACTAGGCGGTGATAACTGAGAAAACCGAAATCCAAATTAACCGAACCGAAACCAAATGGATAACCGAATACCCATACCTAGTTATAGAGATCCAAAACTGTCTATAAAGATCCACATATATAACATAAATGCTATTATCATTTCAAATAAATAAAAAACTATAGTCATTAGCATAAGATTAAGGTTTTAATGATGAAGTGGCCGTGAATATGAAGTGAGTAGAAGATTAATGAGTTTGTTAACCTATTTTTACTTACTTTTTAATTTAGTTAATTATATTTCTCTATTTAATCTCAATATCTATTACTATAAATAAATATTAAAGGTAGAATATTTTTATTAAATTAGGTCTGTAGGTGAATTTTTGTAATTTTTTTTACATATGCACGTCCCAAATTGAAAGTACACTAGTGATATGTCAAACGTACACAATATACCTTGATTGAAAGTATACTAAATGAGAACACTTATAGGATAAATTTTAACATTTGGCGCTTTAGTTTTACGCGAGTAAATTTTTGGGATAAAATGGTAGTTTTATTTATAGACTGGATCAACATCTCTTATACAAACCAGGTTATTTTCTAAAGTCTGATCCGAATTAGCTAACTTCTATGAGTGAGATAATTATTTTTGTTAAGCGAATCCAAATTCAAGAATTAAGTGAGGCCACTAGTTAAATATCTAATTATTATTTTTTTTGTGAAAGTTTTGAGTCTTAAATTCATTATCCATATGCATGTTCGTTTGAGGGTACGGATTGGGTAGTGGCGGGTACAGGTCGGGTACGGATATTTCGGGTATTAAAAATCATTACCCGTTCGGGTAATTAACAGAGTAAGAGTTGGGTACGGATCGAATGAGGGTCAGGTAAAGATCGGTTGAGTAGTTAAAATCATTATCCATTTATTATCCGAACTCTAAATAGTACGGGTAATGTTTGGATAGTTCGGATACCCGAATTCTTTTAAAGTTTTTTTTTAATAGAAATTCATAATAAAGTAATCTAATTAAAAAAAAAAAAAAAAAACAAAATAAACTTCTATATCTAACAATATAATTATTACATATTTTCAACAATAATTTTATTCATTATATAATTTTATTTATATTTATACAATTTTATAAAAAAATTATAGTTTAAATTATTCAAACAGATATTTTGGATATTTCAGATATTTTGGGTAATACCTTATCCGTACCTTTTCCCGCTAAAAAATCTCACTACCCAAATGAGTAGTTTTAATATCGGGTAAAGGTAACGATCGGATAATTTGGATTGGATAAAGGTTGGACTGGAATACCCGCTAAGGCCTAATTTTCCACAAGTCCATATAAGTTTTTAGATAATCTAATTTAAAGATTAATCTTTTGTACTAAAGAGGGTTTTAATTAGATTAGACTCATAATACAATTAAACTCATACCACTGTCTCAACTATTTAAAAAAAAGTTGATATGACAAAAAAATCTTTAGCGTTCAGAAATATATTTGTAATCATTGAGGAAAAACAATATGTTCTTTATGGAGACACCCATGATGTTTTATTGCAATTAAAATAGTTTTGTTTGTGATGTTTTGTGTTAATACATGCTTTAAATGGCAAAGACGATTTCAAATCTATTTTTTTGTTTTTACATACAAAATAAGGCATTCAGACATTGAGGTATATATATCACACGTACGTGCATATTTGTTTTGTATTTTTTTTTTTTGAAAAAACATAAAATAGTACAAAAATATATTGTCACAAATATAACAACAACAAAAAAACTGATATTTCAATTATTATTTTGGATTATAAGATTTTTATACCTTTATATACTTTAGAATTTATTATTTAGAGTTTAATATTTAAAATATAGTTTATTATTTAGGATTTAAGGTTTAGTATTTAAGATTTAGAGTTTATTATTTAAAATTTAGGGTTTATGGTTTAAGATTTAGGATCTATTTTGGTCATTTTTTTCTTCTTATTGTTGCTATATTTGAGATAATATATGTTTTTGTGCTATTTTATGATTTATTATTTTTTTTACTAAATTTTTTTTTTATTACTAGCAAATGAAAATTTTCAAATTAATAGCTTATGTCGTTTTGTCCAAATTAAAACTTGGTTTAGAAGGGACCACTTCATTTATGTAGTTGATGTTATTTTATATATGTTACACGTATAATTTGTTTGTGCAATCTTTAATTTAATTTTGGAGTAATTAATGATTATGTTATAAACAATAAGAAACAACAATATAGATAATAAAACTAAAATTTGTAAACATTGATAACTTCAAATATATGTGTAGACATGAGCTGACAGTTTAGACAAATAACCACTCAACACTCTTACCAAAATAAAAGCTGATATGTTAAAAGTATTTAATTTGTTTATTGAAAGGAGAAAACATAGCTGATATGTTAGAAATATTTAATATTTTTTATTGAAAAGAGAAAACATAATTGTCTTTCTCGTAGAATACAATTATAGAGCAGTGTAATGATCAGATTTTTGATGACTCTCTCCTACTACCTTTTCACAACCTATTTAAGCTTCTACTGTATTTGGCTTTGGCTTCTAGCCAAATGACAAAAACTTATTCAAGATATACACTCTTGATCAATTTAAAGACAAAATTGACATTCAATACTAGTACGTTTATATAAAAATATACCACCATATATTATATCTAGAGCTATCTAGAACATACAATATAAAATATGTTTAGTAATGATGATGATCATTACACTCCCAATTTTTTTTTCTCTTAACAAAATTCACCTACGTCATAAATCATGGACGCAACTAGGTGTACAAATTTATGAAACATGTACTGACAATACGCACGAAAACAACTTATATTTACAAATTAAATTAAGTTACATTCATATAAAAGCTACATATATAAAATTACTTGTATACTTCATTTTGAATCAATTTTGAGCCAATTTTGAAAAATAAAAAATTTGAGCCAATTGTGAGCCAATTCTAAACTTAAAAATAAATAAATACTATGAAATATATCTGTAAAACATTTTTGAGTTTTTAATTGTTTCTTTTGTAAATTATAGTATTTGTTTTCTAGTAATATAATATTTTCTTTCTAGTCTTTAGTGATGACTCTTAACTATTTTATTTGTATCTATTTTTTAACTTTTTTAATCTAAAATTTACATATTAGATTTTTTTTTGGTAATCAATTCGTATTTGATATTTTTATTTAATATACTTTAAAACAAATATTAGTCTTTGTTATTTTTTTTGTACTTCTGAGTTTTATATTTTAGTTTTGGAGTTATTGATATAAGATGCAAGCGGAGCGGTCGAGTGGTCGAGAGAGAGGCGAGCGGTACGTGGGTCGAGCGAGAGCGAGCGGTGGTCGGACGTGGTCAGTGGGATGAGGAATTTGGCCGAAGACGCTCTCTTCCTGGTTGGTGGGTGATTCAATGGATTTGTAGAGTTTGGAACAAGCTAGAACACTTTAGTAACGAGATTAAAGCAAGCAAGTAGTAACAAGAAATCTCGATTCAAGAGGAAACCACACAAAGATTGGAGATCGGCCGCCCAAAGAGGGTTCAATTGAGAACCAATTCCATCAGAAAATACAGATGTTTCAATCAGATGGTGGTGGTGAGTTTGTCAGTACTCATTTTCTAACTCACTTAGCTTCCTGTGGGATTAGACATCTTATATCATGTCCTCACTCACCTCAGCAAAACGGGATTGCGGAAAGAAAATACAGGCACTTGTGATGTAGCCCCGGAGCAGAAGCTTGAGTGATGGGTTGATGGAGATCGAACCACGGGCTTAAGAGCTCTCTTGGTTTGATCGACTTGGATGGATGGTGAGTAGAGATGGGATTATTCCTGCTGGCTTAAAAGCTCTCTCAGAAATAATCAGTGGATGGAATGGATTGAGGTCGCCACAAGATCCTATGAGTCTGAATCTTGATAAGACAAAAGCCTTCTCTTTGTTTGAATCACACAAAACAATAGAGAAAACAAGTTTGCGGTTTCTTTGCTTGAAGAAAACACTCGGTGTACTTTATTGATCTCGGGTAAATGATACACGGCTGTGAGAGGGGACTTTATAAACAGTCCAAACAGCTATGCCCTTCTAGGGGACTTGAAGCAAATAAAACATAAAAGGAAAGTACTGACTCAATTCGGACCTAATGAAATAAAGACTACAACGGCTACTTTTATGATTGAAAATACTAAGGGAAACAAAGATTTGATCCTGCAAAACAAAGAGACAACGGTCATATAATGTGTATAAATGAAACTCATACATTAGCTTATGTTTGGTATGTCCTTGGCCGTTGATCAGAAGCATTCTTCAATCGTAACATTCTGGCCTCGGAAGCTTGAGCTAGTGTCGATGCTACTTCCTGAGCTAGTGCCGATGCTACTTCCTGAGCTAGTCGTGATGCTATAGATTGTCAGTCCTTTTTGAGCTGAGCTGAATAGTGTTGAGCTATCCATCCTGATGAAGACTTGTTCCTGCTCTTGGTCAGTAGCTTGACTCAGTAGACTTTGCACAGCTTCATTGACTTGGTTCCTCAAAGCCTTTGTTGCTGACCTTGTCAATGGACCTTTCCTTATGATGGGCATTGGATCTTTGGCTTCTGGTTCTATGGCCTCATCATACCCTCCCCCTTGAAGAGGTTCTGTCCTCAGAACTGATTGACCTGCATCATAAGGAGCTAAATCAGAAACATTGAACGTTGGAGAAATGTTTAACTCACCTGGCAGCTCAAGCTTGTATGCGTTGTCATTGATCTTCTCCAAGACTCGGAATGGCCCATCTCCTCTTGGTGTTAGCTTTGACTTCCTCTGATTGGGAAACCTTTCTTGCCTCATGTGTAGCCAGACCCAATCTCCTGGTTCAAATATCACCTCCTTTCTTCCTTGGTTAGCTTTCAGCCTATGCTTCTCGGTTTTCTTCTCTACATTCTCCTTAACTCTTTGGTGTAGCTTCTTGACAAAGCTTGCTTTTGCTTCTCCTTCTGTACTTGTATAGATAGCTTGAGTCAAAGGGGCAAGGTCTAAAGGAGCTAAAGGATTAAACCCGTACACAACTTCAAAAGGAGAGTGGTTAGTAATCGAATGCTTAGCGTGATTATAAGCAAACTCAATGAATGGCAAGCAAGATAACCAGTTGTTTATATTCTTACCAACCGTGGCTCTTAGGAGTGTTGAGAGAGTCCGGTTTACTACCTCAGTTTGTCCATCTGTTTGGGGATGACAAGTGGTGGAATAGAGCAGATTGGTGCCCAACTTCCTCCAAAGTACCCTCCAAAAGTGGCTCAAGAACTTTGTGTCCCTGTCCGAAACAATAGTTCTTGGAATTCCATGCAACTTGACCACTTCCTTAAAGAATAGATCAGCTATCTGCACAGCATCGTTAGTCTTGTTGCAAGCAATAAAATGAGCCATTTTAGAAAACCTATCAACAACTACAAAGATGGAGTCCTTGTTGTTGATCTTGGGCAATCCTAAAACAAAATCCATTGAAATGTCCACCCATGGTGTGTTAGGAATTGGTAAAGGCATATATAAACCATGTGGATGTAACCTGGACTTGGCTTTTAGGCATGTGATGCATTTGGCACAGAACCTTTCCACATCTCTCTTCAAGTGTGGCCAAAAGAAATGCTTCTTCAAGACACTATAAGTCTTGTCTCTGCCAAAATGTCCCATCAAACCTCCTCCATGAGCCTCTCTAGTGATCAACTCCCTCATGGAACCTTGTGGAATGCACAACCTTTTCTCCTTGAACAAAAAACCATCTTGCTGATAGAACACTCCAAATGCTGCCTTAGATGTCTCCTGGTACACATCCTTGAAGTCTGGATCATCAGCATACATGTCTTTGATGTGCTCAAATCCCATGATCTTAGACTCCATGGTGGTTATGAGAGCATGGCGCCTTGATAGTGCATCTGCTACAATGTTTTCTTTCCCCTTCTTGTATTTGATCACATAGGGAAAAGTTTCTATGAACTCCAACCACTTTGCATGCCTTTTCTTAAGAGTAGTCTGCCCTCTTAAGTGCTTTAGAGTCTCATGATCTGTATGTATCACAAACTCTTTAGAAAGCAAGTAATGTTGCCAAGTTTCCAGTGACCTCACCAGAGCATACAACTCTTTGTCATATGTTGGGTAGTTGAGTGTTGCACCACTCAGCTTCTCACTAAAGTAAGCTACTGGTCTGCCTCCCTGTATCAGTACTGCACCTATTCCTGTACCAGAAGCATCACACTCAATCTCAAACATTTTATCAAAGTTAGGAAGTACCAATACTGGTGCATTGGTGAGACTGGTCTTGAGCCGTGTGAATGCTTGCTCCTGAGCCTCTCCCCATTCAAAAGCTTTGTCCTTCTTGATCACTGAGGTAAGAGGTGCTGCTATGGTGCTGAAGTCTTTGACAAACCTCCTGTAGAAGCTTGCTAGACCATGGAAGCTCCGAACATGTCCTATTGTTGTAGGTGTCGGCCAATCTTGTATTGCCTTGATCTTCTCATCATCCACCTTAAGTCCCTGTGAACTTACAACAAATCCTAGGAAAACCAATTGATCAGTGCAAAAGATGCATTTCTTTAAGTTTGCATAAAGACCTTCTGATCTAAGTGTTTGCATAACCTGTTCTAGATGCTTAACATGATCATCTAAGCAGTGGCTATAAATCAGTATGTCATCAAAGTATACTACCACAAACTTACAAATAAAAGCTCTTAGAACCTGGTTCATTAGCCTCATGAATGTGCTGGGAGCATTGGTGAGACCAAATGGCATGACAAGCCATTCATACAGCCCTTGCTTGGTTTTGAAGGCTGTTTTCCATTCATCTCCTTCTTTCATCCTGACTTGGTGATATCCACTCTTCAAGTCTATCTTTGAGAAGATGGTTGCTCCACTTAGCTCATCAAGCATGTCATCAAGTCTTGGGATAGGATGTCTGTACTTGATTGTAATGTTGTTTATGGCCCTGCAATCAACACACATTCTCCATGTACCATCCTTCTTTGGGACGAGTAGAACTGGTACAGCACATGGACTCAAGCTTTCCCGGATATATCCCTTTGACATCAGCTCTTGAACTTGCTTTTCTAGCTCCTTAGCCTCTTCTGGATTCACTCTATAAGCTGGCCGGTTGGGCAATGGAGCTCCTGGTACCAAATCAATTTGGTGTTCAATGCCTCTCAATGGTGGAAGTCCAGCTGGTATGTCCTCTGGAAAGACATCCTTGAATCTGTCCAATAGCTCAGTCACGGCTAAGGGATGCTCCTGCTCTTCCGAACCTGAAAGATACCCTTCTCTAAAGATCATGAGTAGTACATGTTCTTTATGCTCCAAAGATTTCAGAACATTAGAAGGTGAAACAAAAAGATTGGTCTTACTTACCTTGGAACCTTTGTCCATTGCTTTCTGCATTTCATACACCTCTTGTGGTGTCAATGGAGCTAGGTTGTGCTTCTTGTTCTGATGTGTGAAACTGTAGATGTTGGTCCTTCCATGGTGCACAGTTTCTTTATCAAATTGCCATGGTCTCCCTAAGAGTAGATGACCTGCTTGCATTGGCACAACATCGCATTTCACTTGATCCTTGTACTTACCTATGCTGAATGGTACCATGACTTGCTCAGCTATCCTCATCTCAGTCTCATCATTGAGCCACCTTAACTTGTATGGTCTTGGATGCTTGGTCTTTTGCAGCTTCAGTTTTTCTACTAGATAAGCACTAGCAACATTAGTACAAGATCCTCCATCTATGATCAGGCTACATACCTTGGCATCAATGGTGCATCTGGAATGAAAGATATTCTCTCTTTGGATTGTTTCTGGCTCAAACAATGCACTAAGAGCTCTTCTGGTCACAAGTATCTCTCCCACATCTGGATAATCCGTCACCTCTTCTTCGGATTCCGCTAGCTCAAGCTCTGCCTCATCTTGTGACTCAATGTCACCATTGTCCCTTAACACCATTACCCGCTGGTTTGGACAATCTCGAGCATAATGACCTTTCCCTTGGCATTTGAAACATGTAATGTCTCTGGACCTTTGAGGTGGGGCCTTGCTTGTGTCTGGTTTGTTACCCTTGGGCTGCTCATAGCTAGATTTCTTGATCTTTGAGTCAGCTTCTGTCGCCTTGCCTTTGTCTTGGTTCCTTTGAGGCTGATTCCAAGTTGTCCTGCTTCTACTGGTTGCAGCAACCTTCCTCTTGATGTGTTGCTCAGCTTGGACAGCTAAATGTAACAAGCCTTCAAGATCCTCATAAGGTTGTCGCTCTACCTTGCGTGCAATCATGTCCTGAAGACCATCTAGAAACTGAGCCATCAAAGTTTCTTCTGAATCATCTACCTCCAGCCGGTTCTTCATGGTTTCAAACTCCTCAAAATAATCTTCAACTGATTTGTTTCCTTGAGAGAGTTTTCTGAACTTCTTCTGAAGATCTCTATGGTAGTAAGCTGGTACATATCTCTTCCTTAGAGCATACTTCATGTCATCCCAATTGCTTAACTGACCATGTCTTAACCTCCTTCTCTCTGATACTTCTCTGTCCCACCACGCCAATGCATTATCAGTGAGTTGAGCTGCAGCTAAGGAGACTTTTCTTGCTTCAGAGTATTGGTAGTACTCATAGATGTACTCCATTCTTCTTTCCCAATCCAGATAAGCTTCCGGATTCACCTTTCCAGCAAAAGTAGGAGCAGTGAGCTTCAAGTCTTTGCCTCCACGTCTCTGATCATCATCCTCATTGCCTCTGCCTCTATCTCCACGCCTAGGCTGGTGATAGTTTCTCCTTCCTCTACCCCTGCCATGGATGTTAAATCCCCTTCCTCCCTGATTTGGATCAGGAGGTAACTCATCCTCCTCTAACTCAGGCATCTCTTCATCGGTTGTTTCTTCTTCTTGCTGCCTATGATTTCTATTCAAGTTGCGGATTGGTTCTCGATGAATAGGCCTCTGTTCCAGCTGAGTGAGCCTGCCACTGATGTCTCTCATGGTTTCAAGCAATTGATTCATGGTGAGTTGATCTTGTCCAACTTCTTCTCCCATTAGTACCTGAAACTGACACAAGCGAGTATCAAAGTCTAACAAGGAAGTTTAACGAGAGATAAATGGTAAAACTCAAATGATAACAATGAAATTTTTTTTTTTTTTTTTTTTTGTGTAAATAAAAAGGGAAATTTCGAAATTTGAACCTAAGGATGCAAGATTAATGAGACAATATAGAGTTTCCTTTTTGGAGAAACCGATGAAAACAAAAATGGAAATAGGTATATTTTTTTTGATTTTTGATTATGATTTCGAAAACTATTGAAACAAAAGAGGTAACTAATAAAAACAAACAGATTTTTTTTTGGTTTTTATGCAAGGAATTCGAATCAAACAAGACTCAAAATGAAAAAGATGAAGATGAACACACTTTTTTTTTTGATTTAAAAAATGCAAATGAAAACTAATGAAAGTAAAAAGGTTTATGGATAGAAAACACCTGTTTAGGAGCCTTTCAGCTCTGATACCAGATGATGTAGCCCCGGAGCAGAAGCTTGAGTAATGGGTTGATGGAGATCGAACCACGGGCTTAAGAGCTCTCTTGGTTTGATCGACTTGGATGGATGGTGAGTAGAGATGGGATTATTCCTGCTGGCTTAAAAGCTCTCTCAGAAATAATCAGTGGATGGAATGGATTGAGGTCGCCACAAGATCCTATGAGTCTGAATCTTGATAAGACAAAAGCCTTCTCTTTGTTTGAATCACACAAAACAATAGAGAAAACAAGTTTGCGGTTTCTTTGCTTGAAGAAAACACTCGGTGTACTTTATTGATCTCGGGTAAATGATACACGACTGTGAGAGGGGACTTTATAAACAGTCCAAACAGCTATGCCCTTCTAGGGGACTTGAAGCAAATAAAACATAAAAGGAAAGTACTGACTCAATTCGGACCTAATGAAATAAAGACTACAACGGCTACTTTTATGATTGAAACTACTAAGGGAAACAAAGATTTGATCCTGCAAAACAAAGAGACAACGGTCATATAATGTGTATAAATGAAACTCATACCTTAGCTTATGTTTGGTATGTCCTTGGCCGTTGATCAGAAGCATTCTTCAATCGTAACATTCTGGCCTCGGAAGCTTGAGCTAGTGTCGATGCTACTTCCTGAGCTAGTGCCGATGCTACTTCCTGAGCTAGTCGTGATGCTATAGATTGTCCGTCCTTTTTGAGCTGAGCTGAATAGTGTTGAGCTATCCATCCTGATGAAGACTTGTTCCTGCTCTTGGTCAGTAGCTTGAATCAGTAGACTTTGCACAGCTTCATTGACTTGGTTCCTCAAAGCCTTTGTTGCTGACCTTGTCAATGGACCTTTCCTTATGATGGGCATTGGATCTTTGGCTTCTGGTTCTATGGCCTCATCAACTTGACTGAACTTGGACTATCAATGTTGTTTGAGGGTAAAGTTCCTCCAAAGTTCTGGGTAGAGGCTTTCTTTACAACAAATTTTCTCAGCAACATCTTACCCTCCTCTTCTCTGACCAACAATCGCAGCCCATATGAAGTTCTCTTTAACAAAAAACCTGAATATACTGCTCTTAGGGTGTTTGTCAGTGCATGTTATCCATCTTTGCGGCCTTATACACTGAATAAGTTGGATCCAAAGTCTTTGAAATGTGCATTTCTTGGTTACAATGACAAATATAAGGGCTATCGGTGTATTTATACACCCACTGGAAAAGTGTACTATTTGATGAGCATGAATATCCATTCTCTACATATTATTCTTCATTTCATGATCCTGGTTCAAGTCCTCTAAGATCTGTGTGGATCCAAAGCTTTGTGACTTCAGCTTCTGATCATCAAGTCAGTACTGCACCATCAAGGCCGAATGTAGTTCCTATCATCAGGCCTTCATTGCAGAGTACACCATTGACTCAGTCTCATGCTGTTACACCTGCATAATCTCAGTTCACTCCAGCACAGATTACACCTTCAACAACGTTTGCAGAACATCCTTTCTCTGCAACATCACCGGTCTCTTCATCAGTGCATATGAGAGGATTATCAGGTACTGTTGTCTCAACTTCCTCCCTTATTAGTCCACAAACAACAGCTTCAAGTTCTCAGTTAAGTCCACATACTGAGATATTGAATGTAAATCAGCATGGCCATCCTATGATCACAAGGGCGAGAGTTGGTATCTCTAAACCAAACACGAGATACATTCTATTCAGCATCACCTCTACTCCAGCAGAGCCTAAAACTGTTACATCTGCACTCAAGCATCCTGGTTGGTATAAGGCAATGACCGAGGAACTGGATTCCCTTACAGAGACAAAGACTTACAGCCTGGTACCTTATAATCCGGATATGAACATTTTGGGCTGCAAATGGGTATTTAGAACCAAACTAAAAGCATATGGATAAACTGAGAGCAAGACTGGTTGCTAAAGGCTTCGATCAGGAAGAAGGCATTGACTACCTAGAGACCTACAGTTCAGTGGTTAAGTATTGCACTGTCCGAGCCATACTTCATGTCGCTACAGTAAGCAAATGGCAGATCAAACAACTTGATGTAAGAAATGCACTCATACATGGTGAATTAGGTGAGACTGTATACATGCATCATCCTCATGTGTTTATTAATTCTGAAAATCCAGCTTATGTTTATAAGCTTCAAAAAGCTATTTATGGCTTAAAACAAGCTCTTAGAGAATGATTTAACAAGTTTAGTGATTTTCTCTTGGAGTTTGGTTTCTTTTGCAGCACTAGAGATCCTTCTCTCTTCATTTACAGACAAAATGGTGATGTGCTCTATATATTGCTATATGTGGATGAGATGGCCCTCACAGGCAACAACAATGCTCTTATATCTAAGCTGCTTGATTCATTACGCCAAGAATTCAGGATGAAGGATATGGGCAATCTGCACTATTTCCTGGGAATCCAAGCACACTTTCATAAGGATGGTCTGTTTATTAATCAAGAGAAGTATGCTGCAGACCTTCTTCAGATTGCTGGTATGTCAGATTGCTCTTCAGTCTCCACGCCATTATCTCTGCAGCTCAACAGGTTCCCGGATGAATCTGAATTGTTCTCTGAGCCGGCCTATTTCCGTTCTTTGGCTGGAAAACTACAATACTTAACTCTAACTAGGCCTGGCATACAGTTCTCTGTGAACTACATCTGCCAAAAGATGCATGCTCCATGAGTTTCAGACTTTCTTCTACTGAAAAGGATCTTGAGATACCTCAAGGGAACAACAAACTATGGAATCAACTTCACAACGGATACAAACTCTACACTCAAAGCATATAGCGACAGTGATTGGGCTGGCTGCTCAACAACAAGGAGATCCACAGGCGGCTTTTGTACATTTATTGGATCAAACCTTATCTCTTGGTCAGCAAAGAAGCAAGACAGTGTGTCCTGAAGCTCCACAGAGGCAGAATATCGCACCCTTTCTGAAACTGCAGCAGAGATCACATGGATGAGCAATATTCTAAGGGACATTGGCATTCCTTTGATCTCTTCACCAGAATTGTATTGTGACAACTTGTCAGCAGTATACTTGTCTGCAAATCCAGCAATGCACAAGCGTTCAAAGCATTTTGAGGTTGTCTTTCATTATGTAAGGGAGAAAGTTGCCTTGGGAACTCTAGTATTTCATCACATATCTTCTGCTTATCAACTTGCAGATATCTTTACTAAGTCCTTGCCATTCAGAAGCTTTGATGATCTCATGTTCAAACTTGGTAAGGCTTTATTACTCACACAAAGTTTGAGGGGGAATGTAAACTCTAATGAGAAGAAGATGGTTTAGGCTCCTAAGGCAAATCAAAGTGAAGACAAAGAGAGAATGGGCCTCGACCAAAGGAGCAAGCCCATTTCCCAGAAACCTGCAACGGCTACTGAAGTTGAAACATGACAAAACAGAGCAACTGGACAACCTGCAACCTGTCCTTTATCACCATACAAAACAACTCCCAAGATTTCTCTGAGCAATCGATTTGCGCCATTAGATCAAGAGTAGAAGTGTGGTTCAGATTAATGCTCATGTTTAGGGTTTCTCTTACAATATATATATATACAAAATCATGTAAAAACGTTTAAGGAAATGAAAATGCAGAAAGCTTTCTAACACTTCACAGTCTTTTATCTTTGTTCTTGTTAAAGTTTTCTGCTTTCAAAATACACCTGCACAAATATGCAAATCTGTTAGGATTACTGTATAGTAGATTACAAGTATTATAAGGAACATGTTATGGGGTGTACATTTTTTTAATGATTGATACATATACCTAATATCAATCTGATTTCCAAACGTTTATATGTTTTGCTTACATTAAGTATATATTTAATGTTGCATATACTACATTAATACGTATTTACTAGATTTTGACCCGCACTTAGAAAGTGCGGGTTTAATTTTATTTACAAATTTTACTTTTTATTCATTTTGTTAATAGTAGTTTAGATTTTTAATTATGTAATCTAATTTTGATTATAATTGTTTAACCAGCATTATAAACAGTGAGTTAGCAATTTAGTTTTTTTTAAATGAATTATGTGTTATTTGGAGGAGATATATCGTAAGGATTAAGAGATTAAAATAACGATTTCGCATTATATGTTTTAATCTATGTTGTATCGTAAGATCATGGTTTGGAAAAAAAAATATATATATGAAAACAGCTATTGTAAAAGTTATGTGGTATAGGTTTAATTGTTATTATATTTATCTAAAATATTATTTTATAAAACACATGTTGTAATCGTATATATAATTTGCAAATTTAATGGAACAACCCGTTAAAAACTTCATTCAAACATAAAGCATAATTTGACGCTTCAAATATTTGAATAATATAAATATAAAATTATTTTAATATTTTTATTAAGTTTAAAATATATTAACTGAAATTATTTACTATATGTATACATATATATGTATATATATTTTAAACTCATGCGAATTTTTTTTTAAGAAAATTTATAATCGAAATTGGCTAATTAATTTTTCAACCCATTTAATTATTTAAATAATTTTCAGTTTGATGGAAAAACCTGCTAAAAAGTACACTCGTAAAAATATCAATCGTAATATGTATATATATATATATATATATTTGAAACAAAATAAAAAGATATTAAGATATATTATAAATATATTTTAAATTAAATCATAAATTAGAGAATATTAATTTATATATATAATAGTTGATGTATAAATTATTAATTATATTTATCAATTAATTTGTTTTGATTTTAATTAATTAGGAAAGTGGAACCCATTATATTTTGGTTGTTTGGTTACATGTTTAATAATTGTCTTGTTTGGGAACATGGATTGTAGAGATAATGTTATATTCCCTAATTATCCTTAATGAAATTTAATTAAATCATTAACATGCAATGGCATAAATTGTAATAAACACATGAATTAAAGGTTAGTTTTCTTTTGACTCTAATTTTTTAATAGTATTGATATTTATATTAGAGTCACAATCTTAAAATATTAGAGTCACAATTTTAAAATAAGAAAATCCAAATACACTAATAAATATTGATTCTCACAATCTTCTAACTAGATAACAAATATCTTCACAATATAAATTCAAATATATATATAGGATTTAATTTAACTAATCTAACCATATACTATTCTCACACTCGAAATAATGATAAATCAATAAATATTTTATTCTAATATATATTCTAAATAACCAATAACTACCTTTTAGGTAACAATATTTCCCTATCCTAATTTGAACCACTAACTATTAGGTTAGCTGAATGGTTACTTTCTATTGATTTAGGAGCTCTGAATATATACAGAGATTACATGAATGAATAAGGAAAGCTAATATATGCATATCAATCTACCTAATTATAAGATGACTAATATTAACGGCTATACATTCCTACATACCCCCTCAAGATGGACGATCCTTGGAAAGTCCAATCTTGATCATAAGCTGCTGAAACCTTGTGCGAGGTAACGGTTTCGTAAGAGCATCCGCTAGCTGGTCTGCGGATGATACATGAGAGACCCTGAGCTGACCGGTTTGAATGTAGTGTCGTACGAAGTGGTAGTCTAAAGCTATGTGCTTCATTCTCGAGTGAAAAACCGGGTTCGCCGCTAAGTACGTAGCACCTATGTTGTCACAGTATATCACCGGTTGTGTAGTCTCTTTGACCCCAAGTTCAGACAGGAGTGATCGGACCCAACACACTTCAGAGGCTGTGGATGCCAAGGACCGATACTCTGCTTCCGTAGACGAACGTGCGACTCCCATTTGTTTCTTAGACGACCATGCGATTGGATGTCTTCCAAGGTAGACAATGTATGCTCCTGTAGAGGTATAGTCGTCTTTATTTCCAGCCCAATCCGCATCTGTGAAGGCGTGAAGGGTTGGTGTATTCTGCGCATGAAGGACGATACCCTTGGACATTGTTCCTGCAAGGTACCGAAGGATGCGCTTGGCTGCAGTCCAATGTATCGTGGTTGGCTTGTGCATGTACTGAGATAGCTTGTTGACTGGAAAAGCTATGTCAGGTCGAGTCAGAGATAGATACTGAAGACTTCCAACGACCATTCGATATTCTGTTGGATTATCCAGAGCCGTGCCCGAGTGTAATGTCAATTCTGTATGAGGACACAGCGGTGTGGCTATCGGTTTGCACGTCTCCATCTTTGTCCTATGCAGCAGGTCTGCAATATAACGAGTTTGGGTAAGAATCAGTCTATCACATTGACGAATGACTTCAATGCCAAGGAAGAAAGTTAAGTCTTCTAAGTCTCGTAAAGAGAAGCGTTTGGCAAGAGAAGCTATAAACCGATTTGTATGATCATCATTATTCCCTGTAATTATTAGATCATCGACATAAACAAGCATATAGATGAGAACTCCCTGTTTATTGTAGATGAATAGAGAAGCATCAGCCAAGGAATTTGTGAATTCCGATTGTAGAAGAAAGTTGCGCAACTCCTTATACCAAGCTCTAGGAGCTTGTTTCAGTCCGTAGATTGCCTTTCGGAGTCTACATACTGCGTGTGGATTGTCTTTGTCAATGAATCCCGGTGGTTGCATCATATACACTGTATCCTCAAGAGTTTCTTGAAGAAAAGCATTATTGACGTCGAGCTGCCGTAACGGCCAGTTGGAGGTGACCGCAATGCTTAGAACCGTTCTTATTGTTGCTGGCTTGACTACTGGACTGAATGTATCATGATAGTCTATGCCCGGCCGTTGAGTGAATACTCTAGCAACAAGTCGAGCCTTGTACTTTGAGATGGACCCATCTTGATGTCTTTTGATCGTAAAGATCCACTTGCAACCTACAACATTAAGATGAGAAGCATTAGACACATTCTGAAGTTCCCAAGTACCATTACCTGTTTGTGCGTTGTATTCTTCACTCATAGCCTTCCTCCAGTGAGGACTTTTGAGAGCCTGAGCTACTGTATTAGGCGGTGATTCGTCAATTTGAGTTACTTGAGCATGAAGATTTAATCTTTGCACTGGTTTCTTGATACGAGAACTCTGTCGTGACTGTGCTGGTAAGACTTGTTGAGATAATGGCTGCCTAGGTGCTGGTAAGACTCGTTGAGGCAGTGGCTGCAGAGGTGGTGGTATAGGCGGAGTGTTAGATGAGTTCTGAGTCACTGTCGCTGTTTCTAATGGTGTCGTTGCTTGTGCATCCGACATTGCAATAGTAGCAGAAGATGTTTCCAACAAATTTTGTTCTTGAGAATGAACTGGGCTTTGATGACCAGAAGCTGTGCTATCTATCACTGGAAAATAGTTAGTCACAGGAACAACAGTAACAGAGGAATGATCCGAAGGTTCAGTTTCATCAAGACACTGTGGTAGCAATTTGTGATGCAATCGAGAATGGGGAAAACTTTTTCATGAAACACTACATGTCTAGATGTGAAAATTTTGGATGTTGTACGATCTAAACAAAAATATGCGCTTTGGGTGATTGAATATCCAAGAAAAACACAAGGCGTTGATCTTGCATCCAATTTATGTGAGGCATAAGGACGTATCCAAGGAAAACATAAACACCCAAAAACCTTTAGTTTTTCAAAATTCGGGTTTTGGCCAGTGAGACTTTGAAAAGGAGTTTTAAAATCAAGAACCGAAGAAGGCATTCTATTAATTAAGTACACATCGGTAGCAAACGCATAAGTCCAATACGAACGTGGCATAGATGCATGAGAAAGCAGGGTCAAACCCGTTTCTACTATATGTCGATGTCGACGTTCTGCAATGCCATTGTGTTCCGGCGTATGCGGTGGACTTGTCATATGAGAAATGCCATGTTTCGAGAGAAAATCTCTTAATCCTATATACTCACCCCCATTATCTGTATATAAGGTTTTAAGCTTGGTTTGATATCGGTTTTCAACCAATGCTTTGAACCTAGTAAAAACATCAAAAACTTGTGATTTTAATTTTAAGGGATACAACCAAGTGTATCGAGTGTAATGATCAACAAAAATAACATAGTACTTGAAACCATCAATCGAGATAATGGGAGATGTCCACACATCAGAAAACACAATATCTAAAGCATGGTGAGATTGAAGAGAAGAGCTTTGAAAAGGTAACTTATGCATTTTATTAATGAAACACGAGTTGCATGGCGAAGCTAACAAAGCATTTGAAACAATTGGTAAATGAAATTGAGAAACTACTTTTTGAAGAATAGGAAAAGTTGGATGTCCTAAGCGATAATGCCAATCCGACAAGGTTGTCTTCATAGCAGATGCATATGCAAGAGAAGGAGGTGTTGAAAAAGAAGATTTTGGCCATTGGTAAGTTCCATCCTTAGGTTTCCCTTCCAGACGAAGAACTCATGTGGGCATGTCTCTGACCTGAAAGTAAGTTGGAGTGAAAGTAACAGCCACATTGTTAGCATGACACAATTGGAAAACCGAGATTAAATTCTTATTTAGAGCAGGCACACAAAGCACATTATTTAAGAAAAATGGACGTGAGTAAGAGGGAAGAGATAATGAACCAGAATGCGAGATATGCAGGCCAGAACCGTCACCAAGCATGACTCCATCTCCACCATCATATGGATTGTGTAGAGAAAGGTTTGATAAATCAGAAGTCATGTGGTGAGATGCTCCAGAGTCCAAAAGCCAGGTAGAAGAATCAGACATCATTGCTGGATTTGCTGTCGGCTGCCATGACTGAATCGAAGAAGACGGTTGCCATGAGTTACGTGGCTGCTGCTGCATCTGAGTGAAAGAGGACGTCCCTTTGACAATACGAAATTCAGGACAGTACTTGGCGCTATGCCCTTGAACACCACATGCTTGACACCTTCCTAAGTATGGTTTTGAAAACCGATGTTGATTGTTTTGTTGATACAAGCGATTCTGGTTATTGTTGTAGCCATTTTGATGACGATTCTGATTATTGTTGTAGGAGTTGTTTCTCCCTTGTTGACGCGGACGTGCATCAGTGGCATGAGCAACTATTGGTGTGACTGCAGAAGCTTCATTGCACATTATCATGGCTTCTCGATTGAGTAACCTTTCATGAAGCTCAGAGAATGAAATCGATGTATCTCTACCATGAATGGCGTCCACTTCTGGCTTGTACTCTTCACTGAGACCAGCTAAAATGTACTCTGTGATATCTTCAATATCCATCGGTTTGCCTAAAAGAGCAAGATCATCTGCTTTGGATTTGATAGATCGAAGATACTCACTTATTGTTTGTGTGCCTTTGACAGATTTCTGGATCTGCAGTTTGAGCTGTCTAATGTGACCTCGTGTTGGATTGCCAAACGTAGAAGCCAGGGTTGACCACACCTCCTTTGTGGTATTAGCACTTGATACAACTGACTGAATGATGATAGACTTTTGTGTAATGATCTAGCTCAATTCCTCAAGTCTACTCCTATCATTGTAGTACTTAAGGTATCAATCCAGGGAGGCAAGCAGAACAACACATTATGAATGCAAAATACTACTCAAGCTAAGAAAATCAAATAGAAAGAGTTTATCTAACAACCTAGACAAATCAAATCAAGAAGCAAACAAGGGAAAACACTAAACAAGGAGAGAAATAAGATAAAAAGGAGGGTTCTAGGATGAGGCTACGGAGATTAGGTGGTTTAGAGACAATCAAGGATGCTTCAATCAATCAAACAATACTAAACAAGGCTAATGATCATAATTAAGCTAGTCACATTATCATGTTCATAACTCCTATGCTAATCAAGCAATCATTCAATTCTCATTTGCAAATTACAAGACAAGCATGCAATAATATCCATCAAACACCTTTTAGCAAAGCTAATCCTTAGGCTAAGAACATTAATCATTAGACTAATCCAATCTCTTGGCACTAATCCCTTTGACTAATCCCTAATCAAGATCAAATTATCATTTGTGATTAAGAATCAAGCAAGCATTAATTTCAAGTTCTCATTACCAATAATCACCTTAGACAACTAATCTCTTAGGCTAAGATATGAAAATCCTCTAAAAAGTTCATTCAAGCATTTCATCGAACACCTTTCGGGCATGAAAAAGCCTAGCATCTAGATTCAACAATTCCTTGCAACCTAGCATAGAGCACAACTAATTAGAGAAGGATCATTCATAAATAAGTCCTAAGCATCACTAATCATCACATAAATCACCTAAATCAACCTCATCCACAAGACCCAAAAACTCTACTCCCTAATCATAAAAGAGATAGGAGAAATCATAGATTAAGAAAGATAGAAAGAAGAGATTAAGAGAAACAAGAGAAACACTTAATTAAACTTAAAATCAAAGGTTTACAAGTTCTAAAGTCATAAACAAAAGAAAATAAAGAACTAGGCTTAGGTAGCTTAGGGTTTTTAATCCCACAAAATGAGTATTTATAGTTGGGAGCCACGCAGTGGCATTTTCGTAAATAAAGCTGTCTGGAAATGGTCTTCACAGGAAACTGTATCGGCCTGTCAGGCCGATACGCTGCCCGATATGAATACTGTATCGGCCTGTCAGGCCGATACGCTGGCCGATACAAACTCCCTGTTTTTAATCCGAGAGTCCGTATCGACCTGGCAGGCCGATACGCTGGCCGATACGAATACTGTATCGGCCTGTCAGGCCGATACGCTGGCCGATACGAACTGTCTGATTTCTCCTCTTCATCCTTTGAGCTCCAATCTTGCTCCTTAGCCACACCCAAACTCCATAGCACCTGAAAAACACAAAGAACACTCCAAAAACAACCTAAAGAAGCTAAATCCTAGTCCTAAATGCAACTATACTCTAAACTAGACAAAGAACAACAAAGGAAAGAAGAAAGAAAGGAAAAGAGATCAAAATAAGCACAAATCACTATCCTAAATGAATGAAAACACATGAATATCAATTCCCCCAAACTTGAATCTTGCTTGTCCACAAGCAAGCATAAGACAATCAATCCATTTGGGAGAAAGGTTTGAAAGAGAGAGTTCAAAGCTTTCAAAATTAATTTTTAAGCATAAGTGGAAACAAAGTCAATACAAGCAATTAAGAGCTACAATCAAGTTTACTCTACTTCAAAAGAGTTAGCCATTCCCATCAACACAAGCATCAAGTTCAAGTCCCAACCTACGCATGAATTCCTATCCTCATTCCCTTTAACATTCATTAAGCAATGGTGGATCATGATTGTGCAAATCAAATGAACACATTTGGCTAAGGGTTTAAGGTCTTGAGATAAAAGTGATCTCAAATGAAGTGTGGGTTTCAAAAACAAAGGATCTCTCAAGAAAGGAATGAACTATAGCAAAATGCTAAGAGTAAGAAACAACTTATGCATACAAGGATAGATTCTCATTCTACCCAAATCCCTATGATGATCTTAACTCTTCTTCTAAACCCAAGATTCCCTTCCTAAGCTACCCTTTTCTTAAGGCATTTTTGCCTTCTTATCCCAACTTTGATCACTTCTTTCTTCTTTAAACACTTAGGGGATTTCTTTTCTTTGCTTAGCTCTCTCTTTTCTTTTCACTAGTCTCTTTTATTTTTCTTCTCTTTTAATTCTTGAGCCAACTTTGGCTTCTTTTCTTTCTTTAAAACTTGAGACTTATCTTTCACAAACACATAGAGCTATAAACTTTTCTTTTTTTCTTTTCCAATCCCCTCTTTCTTTTCTCAATCTTTTTCTCATTCCCTTTTTCCTTTTCTTCCCAACTCCCCCAAACTTCTTTCCTATCATATGCATAGCCCAATGATGTAAGGCTAGCTCTACAATGAAGACCTATCCTTGTCGTTCCAAACTCAACACTTTTTGCCTAGTTGATTCAAGAAAAAGGCCTCTCATCTCTCACTAGAGTGTTTAGGCTTGAAGGAAAGCTTGGTTCAAGGTGGAGAAATCTACTTGGACTAACAAGAGAGTGGTAGAAAGGGAGAAGATAGTCCAAGTATGTATCAAGTATCCATGAGTTCACCTTTCATTGCACAACATGATAATTCAAGTCACTATTAAGAGTTCTAATAGATAGGGAATGATTCAAATCACAACATGTTTCAGCCAAGAAGTGAACAATAATGCATGAGATCCAAGAAGGGTTCTTCCTTAATTTCAAGTTCACAAGATGCATCCAATAACCACATGCTCAAACAATTTTTTTTATAAAGAACAAAAGCTTTAACTCTCAAACTTTAATGAATACAATCCTAAATGACTTCTAGACTCAATCTTAAGCATGCCAATGCAACTAAATGCTTTCTTTTTGAAAATGTTTTTTGAAATTTTTCAATTTTTTTTGGATTTTTCAATGCCTTAAGGATGCATGAGACTCAAGGAATGCAAAAGAGAAAATAAGATCACAAAACACATTATTAGCAACTTGTCTCCTCCCCCAAACTTAAACCACACAGTCCCTTGTGTGATAGAAGCAAGAGAAAGAGACCAAAGACTAAATAAAAAAAATGCAAAATCAAAAAGACAAAAGTTGGAGTGTTACTTGGGGAGTGGAATGGTGAGGAGGAATGGGAGGTGGAGGCATCTTCGAATGTGGCACAAGACTCCCCCAAACTTAGACCATTGCATAGGCTTCATAATCCTTTGATTTAGCTTTGAAGTCCCTTTGCACCCAAAACTCTTTCCCTTCTTCCTTGCATTGACCTCAAAGCTCCCCAAAAGGATAGACATGGGAATTCCTCCCAAATGAGCTTGTTTTGAGTCACTAAGCTTGACTATCCCTTCACTCTTTTTGGTTAGGGATGTGGCATGAGTTTGTATCACCGGGATCATACTCATCGTAGAACCACCCCCTAAACTCTTTCATCCTTATCTCCTCAAAAGGGATCCTCCTTGGATCATGAAAGCTTGGTGATATGGTGGAGACTATATCAAGGTAGTTGTGAAAGGGTTGAGCCATTGGAGATCCATCTTCTTCATCCTCCTTGAAGGATTCTTCATTGGGACCATCTTGTTTCTCCATAAGATTTCCTCCAATTAGCTCTTGCTTGGGATTTGGTTGCTTTGGTTCCTCTTCCATGATTGAGAGCTCATCTTGTGTGCTATCTTCCTTTATCTCCTTGCACTCAACAACCAATCCATCTTCATAAGGCTCTTCCTCATCTCTCACAACATCTCTTACTCCTTCATTGTTGCTATTGGTTGAATGACCCATGAATGTCTCTTCATCATCCTCATCTTCATACCTTATCACAAGGTCATCACCAAGAGTGCAACCAAGAAGCATTTCAAATTCCTTGATAGTCTTTTCAGCTTCTTTCAAGAACTCATCTTGGACTTGAGCATTCTCCTCATGTGTTGGCTCAACAATACTTGCATCTTGAGGCAAATGAGCACAATCAATGTTGATCATCCTTAAGCTCTCATTATACCTCTCTTGTCCTTCTAATGCCATCCTTGCCAAGTTGAGAAGCTCTTGATCACATGATTGGAAAGAGTAATCTTCTTTCAAGAATTCATCTTGGACTTGAGCATTCTCCTCATGTGTTGGCTCAACAATGTTTGCATCTTGAGGCAATTGAGAAAAAACAGTGTTGATATTCCTTATGCTCTCATTATACCTCTCTTGTCCATCCAATGCCAACTTTGTCATGTTGAGAAGTTCTTCATCATAAGATATTTGAGAAAAGTGAGTTGATTCATGCTCATGCTCCATGTTCCAAGATTGGTATCCATCACCATATCCATATTGGTACTCATGAGAAGAGTACTCATTTGGAAGATCACCTTGATAAGTGGATGTGCTTTTAAAACCATGATGACTTGTAGGGTCCCAAGCCATCTCTCTTTCTTGAACTTCTAGCATAGCCCTCAACATTGAAGCTATCTCTGAAGCCATGCTCTCTTCTTTGTGATTGTACCTTGCAAAAAGAACAAACACTTGAAAGAGAGTTAGTAACCACACAAACAAAAACAAAATAAAAGCTTAGTCTAAAGTAGAATCTAAATCCTAATGGCTATTGCTACACCTCCCCGGCAACGGCGCCAAATTGATGATAGAGTTTTGTGTAATGATCTAGCTCAATTCCTCAAGTCTACTCCTATCATTGTAGTACTTAAGGTATCAATCCAGGGAGGCAAGAAGAACAACACATTATGAATGCAAAATACTACTCAAGCTAAGAAAATCAAATAGAAAGAGTTTATCTAACAACCTAGACAAATCAAATCAAGAAGCAAACAAGGGAAAACACTAAACAAGGAGAGAAATAAGGTAAAAAGGAGGGTTCTAGGATGAGGCTACGGAGATTAGGTGGTTTAGAGACAATCAAGGATGCTTCAATCAATCAAACAATACTAAACAAGGCTAATGATCATAATTAAGCTAGTCACATTATCATGTTCATAACTCCTATGCTAATCAAGCAATCATTCAATTCTCATTTGCAAATTACAAGACAAGCATGCAATAATATCCATCAAACACCTTTTAGCAAAGCTAATCCTTAGGCTAAGAACATTAATCATTAGACTAATCCAATCTCTTGGCACTAATCCCTTTGACTAATCCCTAATCAAGATCAAATTATCATTTGTGATTAAGAATCAAGCAAGCATTAATTTCAAGTTCTCATTACCAATAATCACCTTAGACAACTAATCTCTTAGGCTAAGATATGAAAATCCTCTAAAAAGTTCATTCAAGCATTTCATCGAACACCTTTCGGGCATGAAAAAGCCTAGCATCTAGATTCAACAATTCCTTGCAACCTAGCATAGAGCACAACTAATTAGAGAAGGATCATTCATAAATAAGTCCTAAGCATCACTAATCATCACATAAATCACCTAAATCAACCTCATCCACAAGACCCAAAAACTCTACTCCCTAATCATAAAAGAGATAGGAGAAATCATAGATTAAGAAAGATAGAAAGAAGAGATTAAGAGAAACAAGAGAAACACTTAATTAAACTTAAAATCAAAGGTTTACAAGTTCTAAAGTCATAAACAAAAGAAAATAAAGAACTAGGCTTAGGTAGCTTAGGGTTTTTAATCCCACAAAATGAGTATTTATAGTTGGGAGCCACGCAGTGGCATTTTCGTAAATAAAGCTGTCTGGAAATGGTCTTCACAGGAAACTGTATCGGCCTGTCAGGCCGATACGCTGCCCGATATGAATACTGTATCGGCCTGTCAGGCCGATACGCTGGCCGATACAAACTCCCTGTTTTTAATCCGAGCGTCCGTATCGACCTGGCAGGCCGATACGCTGGCCGATACGAATACTGTATCGGCCTGTCAGGCCGATACGCTGGCCGATACGAACTGTCTGATTTCTCCTCTTCATCCTTTGAGCTCCAATCTTGCTCCTTAGCCACACCCAAACTCCATAGCACCTGAAAAACACAAAGAACACTCCAAAAACAACCTAAAGAAGCTAAATCCTAGTCCTAAATGCAACTATACTCTAAACTAGACAAAGAACAACAAAGGAAAGAAGAAAGAAAGGAAAAGAGATCAAAATAAGCACAAATCACTATCCTAAATGAATGAAAACACATGAATATCACTGAACCGGAAGCGATATCGTTCCAATCAATGAACTGTAAAGAAGACGATCTTGTCGTCTCCATGGGACGTATGCTGGGTTTGGTGTCGAAATACCTTCACTCATAATCGTTGCAGATGGAACCATGTTGTTATCTTCTATGAAAGGATGAAGCTCGTGACCTTCAATCAAGGCACGAACCTACCTGCTCCACATCAAGTAGTTTAGATCCGTGAGTTTAGTGATGCCAGACATGTTAACTGATAGAAGTGTGCTCTGAGGATCCTGAGCATTGAAAACAGAAGTGCGTTCAGCTGTTGAATCAGGCATGATCAGAATAGAGAAAGAGCTAAGGAGGAGAAGAAGCAAAAAATTTTCTAAGAACAAAAAGAAGAACAGAGATTTCGTGACAGAAAAACAGGGGTTTAGAGAAGACAGAACCAAATAAAAAGAGGCAGAGAAACGCCTACAGCTCTGATACCATATTAGGTTAGCTGAATGGTTACTTTCTATTGATTTAGGAGCTCTGAATATATACAGAGATTACATGAATGAATAAGGAAAGCTAATATATACATATCAATCTACCTAATTATAAGATGACTAATATTAAGGGCTATACATTCCTACACTAACTACTTCAATCTATTTCATTTTCCAAAATACCATAATATTCATGACATATCTTAAGGTTACCTAACAAGCAATTTTGAATCAAACAAATAGGAAATTTAACGAATCGAACCACATAAAATCTGCACAAATGAAATTATCCTTAATCTGTAAAATTTTTGTTCCAATTTCATATTTTCAAAATAATGCGAAATTATAATCAAAATTAAATCAAAATAGATTAGAACTTTATCTTTATTGCAAAATTAAATCTCCTAACACAAATTAAAACTTATAATGCGAAATCATTATTTTAATGTCTTTATCTTTACGATATATCTCCTCTCAAATAACACACAATTCATTTAAAAAAAACTAAATTATTAAATCATTTTATAATGCAGATTAAACAATTATAATCAAAATTAAGTCAAATAAAAATTCTAAATTACAATTAAAAAATAAATAAAATTAAAATTTGTAAAAAAAATAAACTCACGCTTTTTAAACGTGGGTTAAAATCTAGTTATTTTTTATTTATTTTTGCAGTTTCATTTGTGAGAAAAAAGTATTCCATTAAAAATCTCCATCATACCAAATAGTTTGATTTATTTTCTAATCAATGACAATTCCACACGGAAAAATTTCCTTAAACATGGGCCATATTCTGCTGCACACATCGAGACAGAATATATTGCTTTGTAATAATAAGAAGAGATAATATAATGTATTTGTTTTGGGTCATTTTCGTTTTCTTTTTTAAGGGTTAGACAACCTCGTATTAGATGTGCAATCTATACTATTAAAACAAGATATTGACCATGGTACATAAATGTTATTTCCGAAATTTGCCCTTGATTTTATTAAGAATTGTATTCTTCATTAAGGGTAAAACTGTAAAACAATTTATATTTGATTTATTCATAATATCTTATAATATCTTTTGTTTTCCTTTTTCTATCCTAATCATATTTAATGAAAATCTTTTTCAAAAATTTAATAAAATAATAATTAATTTCGAAATTAATATTAAAATAAATATTATAAATTATTCTTAACTAAAATTTAACTTAAAGAAATAAAATCAAGCATAATTAAGTTACTAAATCAATTGGTACATATAATTATATAATTTAATACATAATTATTTTATAAATTATATAATCATTAAAATTAATAAATTATTATTAAAATAAGAAAGTAGTATATAATATTGAAATATTAGTTTAAACTAAATAATATTATTGATAATCAATATATTTAACATAATCTATTATATTTTATTTTTTTCTATTACAATAAATGTAACCATGTATTGTTATTTGTTAATATTCTTTTCTATATCTACATATATATACTATAATTTAACTATGACTTTATATAAATTCGATAAGTAATATTATTCTTCTTTATAAAATTATAAATATAAAATATTTTTATTCTGAAAAAATAGAACAAAAAAATAATATTATTCAACCACAAGATAATTTTTGTATTTAGAAATCATAATAATCAAAATATACTACTATAAACCAAAATAAAAATCCCGAAATAAAATAATATTATTAAAAATAAAGAAAAACAAATTGATGTATTTAAAAATAAATTTTATAAATATGTAATACAAATAAACTACGGTTAAAAAATAAGCTTAAACAAATATAAAATAAAAAACCTAAATAAAATATTAACTTGCTACAAAAACACTGAATTGTTTGTTAGAATTGACAATTATTCTCCAAAACTTTTACAAAGAAAAAAAACTGTTGTTCAAAATATTTACAAATCTTATCTTAATAATAAAAAAAACATCCGTGCTAAATATTTTATCTTAATAATAAAAAATCTTATCTAAGCACGGATCAGAGTCTAGTGTCATTTTATTTTCAGACAATCTGACAAATAGCAATGAAACAAGATAGTTGTGTAGGAGTTTGAAAATAGCACCATATTGTTTGTCTTTAATATTAGTATAAAAGTATAGCGTTTCAATCATATAATGTCTTGAGAATTTAATATAATGCCTGTTTTTGTGGATGTGTGTGTGGAATGCCACGCAAATACAATTAAGGACAAACAATGATATTATTGAATATTTTACAATACTTTTATTAATCAAACTAGCTAATATATCACGAATATTATTATTATAATAATAATTATTATTATTTATTAACTGCTATTTATCTTTGTGAATTCTAATCATTGAAAGAGCTTTATTGGAGTGAGTTGCTTTTGTTCGAAGATACTCCGTCCATTTAACCGATCGATATAGAGGCGATCCAACAAGATTAACCAGTTTTGGTATAGGTGATATTTTGATATCAGACTCTGGACTCTAAAGGAAAGCTACGGATAGCCGGGATCTTGTTTGGTTAACCCTGACGTGGTGAATCACGCTTTTAAACAAGCCGTTGGATAAGATGTGAAAAAGGTCACCAATGTTGACCACGAGCGAGTCTGGAACTAGTGGCACGGTGACCCAACCAAGATCATCATGAAATACTTGAAGACCGGCGGTATTGTTTTGGTAGAGAATAGTTAAGAGGGAGGAGTCGGTATGGACGGCTAGACCCATAGCCCAGTCGGGTTCAGGACAAACCGGATAGTGTGGTAGAGCCGAGATCAAGAGGAGGCAAAAACATGTGTTAAAGCTCTTGTTTTTGGTGCATTCGTATTGGTTACTCTAGTTTATTCGATTAATCCAATACGAACAAACCAAGTCTCTAGAAAATTGTGGAGGTCCCGCCATTTTCCTTCTTTTGTAAGAACAAAATAATATTATTTGTTATTTGATTTATGCAAGATAAGTAAAATACATACACATGATGGGTTGTCAAACTATATATAATTCAAATTGAAATGGGGGGGTATTATGATAGATATTTTCTTGCATATTGTAAGAGATGAGTTTTAGCACCACAGCTACAAAAAAGAAATCGGTCCGCAAATAAACACTAACACTTTATCAAAAAAAAAACTAACACATTATCGGCCGCGCACACTAAAACTTTCAATCCGTTCGAGATTCGCCGCCGCACCAAACGAAGGAAGTTCTTCTGGAGAACCACCATCTCCTTCCGATTCTTCGCCATCATTTCGGTTTCCGTCGAAACAAGAAGCGTAACCCACTGACCGACAGACATGAGACATCAACGCTTCTCGAAGCTCCGAGGGGAAAAAACATGATGGAGACGAAGAGGACTCTCCACCGTCCTCTCGAAGAGTTTGCCTCTGCCGCTCCATACTGCCGACCCTTGAAACCATGAAGCTTCCGCAACGCCTTTATTTCGGAATTTCCGTTGCCACATCTCGAAGAGGAAAATGATATCTTCTTAGCTGCCACCTTTGGACTTGACCGTCGATGAAACTTGTTGCAGTACAAGAACTCGGAAGCCTTCCCGACCGACGACGAAATTCGCCGCCGCCGAAAAAACCTCAATCGCACAAAATTTTCTTGAAAATCCTAGAAAGAAAAAGTGCATATGCGTGTGCGGCTCAAACTAATACTACTTTATCGTCTCATTGAATATTGACAACATAAAAAGTCCAAAGTTCTACCAAATCAAATACTCTTTCCGTTATTTTATTATTTGTAGTTTAAGGTTTGGGTACACAAAATTAAGAAAATACTTAATCTTTATATTTTCTAAACAAAAACATTATTAATTATCCATCTAAATACAATTTAACCAATGATAAAACAAATTCCAGAATGCAAATAGTCACAAAACTTAAAAAGTTAATAAATTTTACATTGAAAATCGAAAATGTGATCTAATTTGAAACAAAACAAAATGTCTAAAACGTAAAGTAATGCAAAACGGAGGGAATATTTTTGCCACCACAAGTTACCTTTTTTCTCTTGGTTTATGCCTGCGATTGTGGTCAATCTAGTGTTAGATTGATTGAAATTATGATTATAAAAAGAGAAGACGGAGTGTCTTTGGCTAGGACAAAATAAGGAGCAAAAAATAGAAAGGGCCAATGTTGTCCTCTCGAAACAATATCTAGCTAACTGCAGCAAGAACAAAATAGATTATCTTCTTTAAATTTTCCATCCAAGAAAAATTGATAGATTTTCGTATGTAATATACCTGGAGAAAAATATTTCCTGAAGATATTATCAAAGATTTTTTTTTATAATACGATCATTTATGACGTCGTAGCATGCAAAATTAAGTATTAAAGGCACAAAGCCATGTTTTTTTTTTTTCTTTTGAACAAAGTTTTTCTAGGCACAAAACCATGTTGAAAGCTAGATTAGATGGAAGCCAAATTAAGGCACAAAGCCATGTGGAAAGCTAGGTTACGTTTTGAAAATCCTTTTTGAAAAAAGAAAAAAAAGCTAGGTTACATGGAAATTTTATCCAAAGTCCATTTTATCTATTAAAACAGTAACCAATATAGAATAAACATTTATCCTACATGTTATTTACAATATATGATACTGGAAATTAAGATTTTATTAAAGATAACAATGTCAATTTAATTTATAGCTGATTTAATTATCATATATTTTTAGTATATATATATATATATATATTTATCATAATCAAATCTTATAAAAAAATTTCAATTTTTTTTTTTAAAAAATAATTAAATTCGTATTTATAACTAAAATAATATTATAATTTAAAATAACTGAACCTTTACTTATAAACAATAAAAAATTATATGATATCTATATATAAAAACATTATTAAATTATTAAATAAATTTATAAGTATAATAATATAATTTAATTCAGAAATTATTTTTATAAACTATAAAATTAAATTAAATTAACTATACACACAAACAATAAAATTCTTACTTTTTGACATAATTTAAAAGTGAATATTATAAAATTAAGTACTTCAATTAATATTTAATTAATAAAATAAAGATTATTAAAGTTAAAATTTTAAAAGTTAGATCTATAACAAAGTTATTTGAGGGTTGTTCTTTTAAATTAAAAAAATATTTTTCTTTGATATGAAAAATTGACAAGTTACTTTATTATTATTTTAATGAATATTTAGTTACATTTTAGAAAACTTAATATAGTTTCTATAAATTTAATATTATATAAAATCAAATAGTACAATATATAATATATTTATTAAATTAATTTAAAATAAAATAAATATATATAATCATCAAAATATTAAATTAAATGAGAAATAATTAAATAATTAAATAAATAAATTATTTATATAAATTTAAAATCACAATTTTGTAAACATACATATAAAGTAAATTAAATAAACATATTTCCACTAACAAATAATAAAAACATGAAAATATAAAACATAAGATTTATAATTTTATAATTTTTTAAAATGTAAGTTTTTAACTTGTAAAAAAATAAAATATTAAAATTTAGTTATAGATCTATTTTCAACTTGATAAAATTAAAATATTAAAAATAAGTCAATAATAAAAGCTATTTAAATATTTAGACAATTCCAAAGTGGACTAAAAAGACTAATTCATAGTTAATTTGTAAATTTCCTAATAACATGTTAATATTTAGATATATATTATCATATTAAATATTTTAAGATATTATGTATTTTACGGTTTTAGTTAAAAACATATTCAAAAACATAAAGATTAATAACCTATTTAAACGGGTAGATTTTACAATTTTAGTTAAAAACAAATTAGTATTTAGACAATTGCAAAACGGTTTAAAAAAACTAATAATCTTACTAAACATGTCAAAATCGTAAATGAAATCTAATTGACTAAAATTTAAACTCTAACTATTTCAAAAATACTCGAAAAAAAAAAAATCTGAAACAAAATACAAAAAAAACAAACCAAATATTTAAAACTCATTGTATCTAGAACTAAAAATCAAAATCAAACCAAAGATAACAAATTTCTAAATACTAAAACCACAGTATTTAAAAGCTAAATCAAAATCAAACTAAATATATCCGCGTTAAGTGCAGTTCAATTCTAGTTTCTATTTGTAAACCCTTTCTAAAAAAGGGTACATTTCTATTTTTACAAATGCTTTTTAGAAATACTAGTAAACGCATTGAAAATGTCTTTTCTAAAATTCCAAATTGAAAACACGATAAAAACAATCTTTTTATTTTGGAAACACTTTGAAACTTTGATTTTTTAAACATAATATATAAATGCTTAAAAATGTTTGATAAAATTAAATGCATTTTTGTCAAAAAATAAAATTAAATGGTTAATTTGATTTTATTCGTAAGAAAATGATAAATTTGACAAACATACCAAATGATATTAGTTTTTAAGATATATGAGTTTGAGAATATTTTACTCGACGAACAAAAATTAAAAGCAATTCGTTCAATGGAACTTCAAAAAATGAAAACTAAAAATGTTATAATATTTAATTTTAAACAGTATGATATTTAATTAAATTATTTAATATTTTATATTGTGTTAATTTATAATTCTAATATGGCTTAGATGTTTATTATTTTATTTTATTTTGAATATTATCATATATATATATATTATATATATTTGTTGTATTTGTATACACGTTTCCAAAATGTTTCTATATATACTTATATTTTTCAAAAAAAATGATTTTATATTTTTAAATGTTTCACTTCACATACATGTTTCAATCTTATGTAATCAAGATTGAAAACGGTACCTAAAGTTATAGAGATCCAAAACTGTGTATAAAAGATCCGCATATATATAATAAAAATGCTATCATCATTTCAAATAAATGAAGTGGTCGTGAATATGAAGTGAGTAGAAGATTAATGAGTTTGTTACTGTATTTTTTACTTAGTTTCCAATTTTATTTAATTACATTACTCTATTTAAACTTAATATATATTACTATTTTTGTCAACTTTGGGATTTCATTAAACATTTTTGAAACTACAAAAACGGTAAAAGACTAGCTTTTCCGTCAAACCTAGCCAGAGGACGACAAAATGTCCCCAGAGTTAAAGCTCAATAGAGGGAATCAAGCCCAAAAAAGGGAGACCAAAGTCCAAAACGGAATGAAGCATAAAGCTGAAACAAAGCTAACTAGCTAACCGAGAACCTGAGATTCCGAATGATCCCGGAGACAATGGGCGCAGGACAGAGACATAGATAAACCGGCAACCAACCATATAAACCACACACGAGATTCTACGACCTAACCACCAAAATTTAACCTAAAAAGTCTAGAAATTTAGACTCTATATATAAATATTAATGGTAGAATATTTTTATTAAATTAGGGTCGTAGGCGAATTTTTGTAACTTTTACATATGCATGGACCAGATTGAAAGTACACAATATACTTATATACCGTTGACAAAAAAGTATACTTATATACCTAGTAATGAAAATACTACTGATACGTCGAACCTACACAATATAGCTAGATTAGAAGTATACTAAATGATACTTCGAACCTATACAATATGCAAAATGCTCATTTAATTCCTGAACTATTTGCAATTAATAATTTTATTCCCCAATTATTGACTGCTTCGAAATATTCCTCAAGTAACTATTGACTTTGCGAAATCATGATTAATGAAGTCAACCGTTAAATAATAAAATAATGCCATCATAATTAAATATAAGTCGAGAAATATAAACGGAAAAACACTCATTTAATTTACAAACTATTTGCAATTAGCGATTTTATTCTCCAACTATTGATTGCTTATGAAATATTCCTCAAGTAACTGTTGACTTTGCAAAATCAGAATTAATGAAGTCAATTGTTAACTTATAAACTCACGCCGTCATAAATAAATATTTTAATGTAAGATCAAAAACCTTGATCTCACAATGATGGACGGATGAGGGATGATATCTGGCTGTACAACTCT
This sequence comes from Orychophragmus violaceus, assembly GCA_030180135.1. Taxonomy (NCBI): domain Eukaryota; kingdom Viridiplantae; phylum Streptophyta; class Magnoliopsida; order Brassicales; family Brassicaceae; genus Orychophragmus; species Orychophragmus violaceus. The sequence goes on from CM058230.1 coordinate 7,015,904, forward strand.
CTCTAGCAAGTCCGTGGGTGATTGGATGAATTTGTGAGATGAAAAGTGATGGTTAGCAACTTTCTTTCTCAGTGGTCTTGATTGACTCTCTCAACCAGATTGCAAACTATCTGAATACCTCAAGAATAGTCTGAACCGAAACTCCTAAGAGGATGGTGAATCACTCACAAAACTCTAAGAAGAACAACTCTCTAAAGAGCACAACTTTGAAAAGAAAGAAAATACTCCGACTATTTCTGAATGATTGAAAGGTAAATGATACAACGGACTAAACTAAGCCTTTATAAGCTATTCACAATGGTCATATGACCAAAAATAACGAAGGAAATCGAAAATTAATGAAAACTAGTTGTTGGTTGATGATGGCTTGATGCCCTCATCAAGTCGGGAAATATAAACTCATCAAGTATGTTGTTGACTATTATCTGACTACAAAGTGGTGAGCTTTTTTATGATGAGGGTATGAAGCCGGTACAAGGCATAAAAGCATGGAGAAGGTTATGCAGATTATGTATGTTACCACCTTTATCAAGAGTTAACCTTGGAAAACCTCATGGTCGATTTAGGATAAAAGGGCTTCACAGGCTTCTCTAAAAAATCCAGATGTCTATCAAAATAATCTATTAAATCAACACTTGGCCCGTTAGAAACATATGGGGTCTTAGGAATGCTTACCCGGCTATGATACTTGGCGTGTTGGATCTCTCTTTGTTGTTTTTAAGCTGTTGCTTTCTTTACAAACTACTCATGGATTTAAAGTTTCAAACTCTCACATGTATGAGGTGGTTCGTTGTAGTAGCACTACAAGAAAACTGCCACGTAGCTATGAAAATTTTCGTAGCTACGCTTGATTTTTCGTAGCTACGTTGGCCGTAGCTACGGATAGCCACGACCACGATCCGCGTCTACAAGCTCGACGCTACGAATATTTCGTAGCTATCCGCAGCAAGCTATCCACGACCTAGCTAGGACACAATTCGTAGCTACTAGCTACGAATTGAGTGGAATGTTGTTCGTAGCTATAGTAGCTACGACTATCTATGACACCAGCCATAGCTATTTTATACCATATTTTTAAAAACAAAAAATTATTAAATTTAATTAAATATTTTATAATAAAATAATATTACAATAAATAATTATATCATAAAACAAAAAAATTACAAAAATCGCAAAAAAATAATATGCAGAAATCAGTATTCCTCCAGTGTCGGCCATGACCTTCGGTATGGTGTATGACCGATGAACCATAAATCAACTCGGCTATACACCAGCCTATTTGTCTTCGTCTTCGCCGCAACTTGAAGGGAACCAGCGATGGAGGTGGGAGAAATCCGACGGAGAGAAATCCGGTGGAGAGGTGCGAGATCTATGGAGGAGAAGTCTTCTCGTCTTCGCCTCTCTCACATGGGCTATGATGACGAGATCAGAGAAGATTCATCTTCGTCTTCGTCTCTCACTGAGACAGATCTAACGGATTAGTTTTCTTCTTTGTCTTAGATTCGTCTTCGTCGTCGTCCATCTTCGTCTTCTTCGATCTCTAATCCTTAAGAGAAATAAATACAGTTTTTCTTGTAGTATAGACTCGAACATTCTCTTCTTGCTCCCACCACTCATAAGCAGGTCCGATGAGTGTGTCAAAAGCGTATGGGAGTTGCTCTTCTAATGGTACTTGGTTGGACTGAAAACTTGCATCCATGCATGCTTATCACCTTATGTAATCTTTTTTATCTTGGCAATACCCTCGAAAAGTTCGATATTGTGGCGCATAATAACTTCCATATTCTGTGAAACGATTGCACGTTTCTTCTTCTTCAGCCGCATGGCTATCTTCATGGGCATGGTTCGTCTTCATATTGATTTGCTTCTCTTTAGCTGATTCATGATTTTATGAGTTAACGGTTAACTTTATTAATCCTGATTTCGCAAAGTCAACAATTATTTGAGGATTATTTCTACGCAGTCAATAGTTGGGGAATAAAATCGTTAATTACAAATAGTTTGTGAATTAAATGAGTGTTTTCCGTTTATATTTCCCGACTTATATTTAATTATGACGACGTTAGTTTATGATTTAACGGTTGTCTTCATTAATCCTGATTTCGCAAAATCAATAGTTACTTGAAGAATATTTCTAAGCTGTCAATAGTTGGGGAATAAAATCGTTAATTGAAAATAATTCGGGAATTAAATGAGCTTTTTCCCATATGCCATAGACAAATTGTAACATTTGACGCTTTATTTGGCTAAAAAAACCCTTTGACGCTCTAATTTTATGCGAGTAATTTTTTTGGGATAAAATTGTTGTATTTATATTAAGACTGGATAAGCGTGTCTTATACAGACCATATTATTTTTTGAAGTCTGATCCGAATGAGCTAACTACTATGAGTGAGATATTTATCTTGTTAAGCAAATCCAAATTCAAGAATTAAGTAAGGCCACTAGTTATCTACGTTTAGTAGAATATGAAATATCTAATTATTCTTTTTTTTAGTATCGTGCAAGTTTTGGGTTTTAAATTCATAATTTCTCACGAATCTAAAATCAGTTTTTAGATAATCTGATTTAAATATTAATGTTCCGTATGGTTTTAATTAGATTAGACTCATAATCTAACTAAACTCTTGCCACTGTCTCAACCATTTAAAAAGAAAAATTGATATGTCAAACAATTCTGTAGCATTCAGCAAATATATTTGTAATCATTCAGGGGAAAAAATGTTCTTTATGGAGACACCCATGATGTTTTGTTGCAATTAAAATCGTTTTGTTTGTGATGCTTTGTGTTCATGCATGCTTTAAATGGCAAAGGTGTTTTCAAACCAAATTTTTTTTTTTTACAGCAAAAGAAGGCATTCAAACATTGATATATATATCACACGTACGTGCATATTTGTTTTGTCTTTTATAAGAAAACTATAAAATAACACAAAATCATACATTAACATAAAATATAGCAATTAGGGATGAATAATTATCTGGAATCAGAGATCCGATTTGGGGTCCATTCCGATCCACTTTGAAAATTCGGATATTCGAAGAGCCCGGATCCGGATCCGAATAGTAAAATCTAGGATCCGTCCACACCAGATCCGGATCCGGAATCTTGATTTTGAGATCCGTATATCCGGATCCGGGCCATTAAAGATATTCAAAATATTTTTAAAATATATATATTTGTACATCTAATATATGATTTTTTATATAAAATATGTATACAAATTAGTTTTAATTATGTTTTATATTATATTAGATTTTCTTTTCAAAGGTTTTATATAAAATACTAATTTTAAGATTAAATTTAGATTTTAAGCTTTTATTCTTACTTTTTAATTAATTTTGTGGATTCGGACCCGGATATCTTGATTTTTAGACGGATATCTGAACTTCAGATATCCGGAAGCCACAGATCTGGATCCGGATAGTGTTATCACGGATCCGGATCCGTCCCACCGCTAAATTAGCTTTAATGAGAAAAATTAATATTTTATTATTATTTTGGATTGTAAAATTTTTTTTACCCTTATATAATTTATAGTTTAAAATTTATTATTTAGAGTTTTAAGTTTAGAATTTAGAGTATTATTTATTATTTAGGGTTTAGTATTTACGGTTTTGAATTTATGGTTTAAGATTTATAGTTATAGTTAATTTAGTCTTTATCTTTTTTAATAAATGTTATTTTGTCATTTTTTTGTTGCTATATTTGTGACAATGTCAATTTTTGTATTATTTTTGCGATCTACCCTCTTTCTAACTAAAATTTTGTATCTATTATTAGCAAAAGAAAAATTTCAAATTAATAATTTGTGCCGTTTTGTACAAATTAAAACTTGGTTTCGAAGTCTTCGTTTATGTAGTCAATTTGATTTTATATATATATATACATATAATTTGTGTGCGCAAATCTTTAACTTAATTTTATATTCAGTAATGATGATGATATAAACAATAAGAAATGACAATGTAGATATTAAAAACTGATAATTTCAAATATATACATGTATATATATATATATATATTTGTGTGCGCAAATCTTTAACTTAATTTTATATTCAGTAATGATGATGATATAAACAATAAGAAATGACAATATAGTTATTAAAAAACTGATAATTTCAAATATATACATGTACATTGATGAGCGGTCTATTGATTAGATAAATAATCAGTCAACATTGTGACAAAAATAAAGCTGATATGTTAGAAATATCTAAATTGTTTATTAAAGGAAAAAACATAATTGTCTTTCTCATATAATACAATTAGAAGTGTAATGGCTAGATTGCTAACTCTCCTACTTGCCTTTTCACGGCTTATTTAAGCCTCTACTGTTTTTGGCTTATAGCCAAATGACAAAAACTTATTACTTATCCAATATATACACAGTTGATCAATCTAACGACAAAATTGACATTCACTATGTTTATGTAAATATAGACTACCATATATTATATATAGAACTCTCTAGAACATATAATATAAAAAATATGTTTAGTGATGATCACTACTGTCGATTTTTTTTTTTTTTTTTAACAAAATCCATGTACGTCATAAATCATATATATCTATACCCAAATGTTTCGGCGATGTTAATTAGATTTACAAATTTATAAATGAAACTTGTATTAACAGTATACACAAGATTAACTTGTGTTTCCAAAATAAATCAAGTTTCAGTTATATAAAAACTACATATATAAAAATAACTTGGATAGCCAATCTTTAGTCAATTTTGAGTCAATTTTGAACCATTTTTGAAAAAATAAAATTTTTGAGCCAATTTTGAGCTAATTCTAAATTTTTAAAAAATATATATTATGAAAAGATATTTTAAAACATTTTTGAGTTTTTTTATTATTTCACTTGTAAATTTTTTTTTTCTAGTAATATAATATATTATTTTCATTCTTTTGTCGTGACTCTTAGCTATTTTATTTATATCTATTTTTGATTTTTTTTTAATCTAAAATTACATATTTTAGATTTTTGTGTGGTTCGTTCGTGTTTAGTATTCCTCTTTAATATAGTTTAAAACAATTATTGGTCTTTGTTATTTGTTTTGTATTTCTGATTTTTATATTTTAGTTTTAGAGTTATTTTATTTTTAGACTATAGTCTTTATATTTTTCATCAATAATATAATATTGTTCGTCTCTTTTTCCACTTATTCGAAAAACTCTTAACTATTTTATTTGTATCAATTTTGTTTTTTTTTTTTAAATTTTTTAAAAATTTAAATAATTCATTTGCACTCAATATTACACTTAAATATAACTCAAATAACTATTGTTTTATACTATGTTTTGTTTTATTTTACGAAAATACAAAATTTGGGCCAATTTTATACAAAAAACCGTTGGTTCAATTAGTATGTTTATTTGTCTTCATTCGTGCCACACAGTATTTTTATTTTTTTCCCGGTTCCACTTCTAAACTTTTCCTCTATTTTTTTCCATTGATCTAACATTTCTTTTTTTTTATTTACATTTTCTATTTCTTTTATTCTACGACTATATTTTTTTGTTCAATCTAATTTAAAATATCAATAGTTGTTTTGCGTAATGAATCTCGTTATTTTTATTTTTTTAGTGGTGAAATAAATGTCGACTTATTTAGGTAAATAATTTGATTTTGATTTTGATTTTTTGATATAATAGTCTTTTTGAAGAAAATTAGTGATTTTAAATAGATATTAAATGTTGATATTAATGTATTTTTGTATGATCTACTTTAAAATTTTCATTTCTTACCTTACATAGAAAGTCTTATGTTTATTTAGAGAGTAATAGTCTTTTGTGTCATTTTTCTAAAGATCTATTGTCTTGCGCATACGTGCCGGGACTCGTCTTTTACTTGTAAGTTTTATTTATTTATTTTTAATTGTTATACATGCAATGTTTTTCTTACATTTATAACTTTAGATTTTTAAAAAATTGTTATTTATTTCGTCTATATTGTTTGTGTGTTTTTCTTTTAGTAATACAATATTGTTTCGTTTGTTTTTTCCCAACCATACCGTCCATAAAAACTCTGAATTGTTTTATCTATTTCTATTTTAAATGAAATTACGCATTTTAGATTTTCTGATTCATTCATATTTGAGATATTGATTTTTTGTTATATAGAATTGGTAACATTACGGGCAAACGGTCCATGTTATTTATATTTTAAAAGGGTTAAAATAGATATATACAGTCGAAAATACTTAAATCTTTAGATCAAAAGTGATTTAGAATTTCTCTCTTTTCTTCTCGTTTTTGTCACTCTTGAATTTTGACTTCTCTGAATAATGTTATCATTTATCAATGAACGATTATGAATAGTCCATTCGAATGTAGTCGTTTTTGATAGACATAATCACTATTTATCTATAACTAAAAAATATTATCTATAACCATCAACAAAAAACTTTCAAAATCAAAACTTGCAACTCATAAGCATGTTTGATCACAGTTTCTTGCTTTACCATAAACACCATCACATTTGACCTGGCAATCTTTGTAGAAACATGTCGCCTAATAATTTTGTGTGCTTCCCCTTGGAGTTAGAGGATGTAAAAATAAAACTCATAACGGGAATGTTAAAGGAGTTAGAGGAGCAGAAAGTTTCTTCACTTGTTAGTGTAAGTTGAGTAGTGATGTTAAAGGCGATATCTTGAAAACAAAGCTCGACCAAGTATAACAATTTTCTTCACCTTACTCGCAGATTAACTATCACGTTTGATGGCCTAAAACGTAAAGTCAAAAAAACTTCATGGTCAAAAACACAATTCGTAGTACAAGATTAAACAAAGAGATTATATGATTCTTACTATTGCACGATTGGTTAGAGGTCTGAGGGCAAGAATGGTGACTTCACCCGGATATTTAAAGACCTTTTCAACTATAAACTCAGCTGCACTTCTCTCATATTTTTTTTCAGTTGGAGGAGGAACATAGACATCTCCAATGTAATATCATTTCTCAAGAATTAGTTAACGGGCAAGATAGAAGTCAACGGGAAGCTGTCAGAAATCATCAAAAGGGGCAATTTTATAATTTTAGGAAGCTAAAGGTATTTTGGTAATTTTTCAAAATGGAAGATGAAAGCTTAGACATGCCAAATGATTCTCTTTTAATTAAATAAATCACTTAGAAGATGGAGAATTATGAAAACGGATTTAAAAAGAACTTTTACGGACTATCGGGATGGAAACCAACAAAACCGATAAAGCTTCTAAAAGACAGTATGGGAGCTACGAGAAGCCAAATTAAATGAAACAAGTTGGAAATCAGTCGTATATTAGTCGTAAAATATATGCGACTGATAAGCGAACAGTTGGAAATCAGTCGTATATTAGTCGTAAAATATATGCGACTGATTTGCGACTGATAAGCGATGACATGTTGTTAGTCGTAAGTTAGTCGTAATATAACGACTGATTTGCGACTATGGTATTTTGCGACGCAAGATTTACGTCTACGAATATCAGTCGCAAATCAGTCGCATATGTCTATTTAGCGACTGATGTGCGACTGCCACACCAGTTGTTAAATACCAGTTTTCTTGTAGTGTCCCTTCCACGGATTCTCTCTTCCTCTATCTTCTCTCTCTCTCTCTCTCTCTCTCTCTCTCTCTCTCTCTCTCTCTCTCTCTCTCTCTCTCTCTCTCTCTCTCTCTCTCTCTCTCTCTCTCTCTCTCTCTCTCTCTCTCTCTCTCTCTCTCTCTCTCTCTCTCTCTCTCTCTCTCTCTCTCTCTCTCTCTCTCTCTCTCTCTCTCCACATTCATCTTGTTCTTCATTTTCTTTAAAGTTCTTGAGTTGCTTGGGATCCATGTTTCTTTAATAACTCTCAAACCAATCTGAATCCTCCCAAGATACTTGTAGATCTGAGATCCTCTCCTCCTCATCAAACGCTGCCGGTTTATGCCCCTTGTCGAAAACCATGTGATCTCATTCTCAATCTCTCTCACCACACTCAAAGAAACACTCACTCACTCTATACTCACTCCCTTCCACGGATTCTCTCTCTCTCTCTCTCTCTCTCTCTCTCTCTCTCTCTCCACATTCATCTTGTTCTTCATTTTCTTTAAAGTTCTTGAGTTGCTTGGGATCCATGTTTCTTTAATAACTCTCAAACCAATCTGAATCCTCCCCAAGATACTTGTAGATCTGAGATCCTCTCCTCCTCATCAAACGCTGCCGGTTTATGCCCCTTGTCGAAAACCATGTGATCTCATTCTCAATCTCTCTCACCACACTCAAAGAAACACTCACTCACTCTATACTCTCTCCCTTCCACAGATTCTCTCTCTCTCTCTCTCTCTCTCTCTCTCTCTCTCTCTCTCTCTCTCTCTCTCTCTCTCTCTCTCTCTCTCTCTCTCTCTCTCTCCTCTCTCTCTCTCTCTTCTCTCTCTCTCTCTCTCTCTCTCTCTCTCTCTCTCTCTCTCTCTCTCTCTCTCTCTCCCCCCCCCCACATTCATCTTGATCTTCATTTTTTCTTTAAAGTTCTGGAGTTGCTTGGGATCCAAGTTTCTTTAATAACTCTCAAACCAAGCTGAATCCTCCCAAGACACTTGTAGATCTGAGATCCTCTCCTCCTCCTCCTCATTAAGCGCTGCTGGTTTATGCCCCTTGTCGCCGGAAAAACTGACAAGTTACTTTATTCTTATTTTAATGACTATTTAGTTACATTTAAAAAATTTAAAATAGTTTCCATAAATTTAATATTGTATAAATCAAATAGTATAATATATAGTATATTTATTAAATTAAAATAAATGTATAATCATGAAAATATTAAATTAAATGATAAATAATTTAATAATTTAATAAATAATTTATTTATATAAATTTAAAATCAAAATTTGGTAAAAGTACATTTAAAGTAAATTAAATAAATATATTTCCACTAACAAATAATAAAAACATGAAAATATCAAACGTAAGATTTATAATTTTATAATGTTTTAAAATGTAAAATTTTAACTTTGACAAAAAATAAAATAAAAAGTTACTTATAGATCTATTTTCAACTTGATAAATTAAAATATTAAAAATAAGTCAATAATAAAAGTTATGTAAATATTTAGACAATTCCAAAATGAATTAAAAGGACAAATTAATAATTAATTTGTAAATTACCTAATAACATGTTTAATATATATATATATATATATATTGTATTATGAAATATTTTAAGATATTATGTATTTAAACGGTTTTAGTTAAAAGTATATTCAAAAATATAAAAACTAATAATCTATTTAAACGGGTAGATTTAACGGTTTTAATTAAAAACAAATTTGTATTTGGAAAATTGCAAAATGGTTTAAAAAGACTAATAATCTTACTAAACATGTAAAATTCGTAAATGAAATCTAATTGACTAAAATTTAAACTCTAAATATTTCAAAAATACTCAAAAAACAAATCTGAAACAAAAAACAAAAAACCAAACCAAATGTTTAAAACTCATAGTATTTAGAAACTACAAATCAACGAATTTCTAAAATACTAAACCTATAGTATTTAAAAAATAAAATCAAAACCAAACCAGATATATCCGCGGATCAATTCTAGTTTCTATTTGTAAACCCTTCTCAAAAAGGTACATTTCTATTTTCACTAATTCTTTTTAGAAATACTAGTAAATATATTGAAAACGTCTTTTCTAAAACTCCAGTTTGAAAACACTATGAAAACATTCGTATATCTTTTAGAAACACTTTGAAACTTTGATTTTTTTAACATAATAAATAAATGCTTAAAATGTTTGATAAAACTAAATGTTTTTTTTTGTCAAAATAAAAATAAATGGTTAATTTGATTTTATTCGCAAGAAAATGATAAATTTTGATATTTTCCGTCAGAAACATACTAAATGATATTAATTTTAAGATATATGAGTTTGAGAATCATTTACTCGACGAACAAAAATTAAAAGTAGTTCGTTCAATGGAACCTCAAAAAATGAAAAATAAATGTTTTAATATTTGATTATAAATGGGATGATCTTTAATTAAATTATTTAATATTTTATATTGTGTTAATTTAAACTTAATATAGTTTATATGATTATTTTTTTTTTTTTTTTTTGAATATTATCATATATATATATATATATATATATATTTGTATACACTTTTCCAAAATGTTTCTATACTTGTTTTCAAAAAGGATTTTATATTTTAAAATGTTTTACTTCGCATAAATGTTTCAATCTTATGTAATCAAGATTGAAAGCCATACCTAAAGTTATAGATGAAAATGTGAGACACAACGTAATACAAGATGTGACACAAGGGTATTCTTTTTCAAGACTGTTTATTGCAAAGCAAACAAAAGTTTCACCTTAACAACCTAGTCTCTCTCTTGCTTCTCGATCTATCAATGATCTCAAAGCCTTCTAGATTCACCCTTAACACCAAGTCTAATTCTCTCTTAGGAATTCTTAACTTTTGATAAAAGTAATCTCTCTCTCTAAAGGCGCACCAAGCACAGATGCCCTAGATGATCTATTTATACTTATAGATCATCGTACAATTGCCTTATTTCTATTGGCATATTTCCTAAACTCTTTTTAGGCATATTTCCATTTTTCTTCATCTTGTAAAAAGCATATTTTCCTAATATCTTTTCGGTGCTCATCCTTTGAGTATCTTCACTGATCTTCATGTCCAGCTCAGCTACTCATCTTTAGATTCGTCCTTGTCAGCTACTTGTTCCTAGTAGGTCCATCTTTCTTCGTTCCAGCTCACGTCTTCTATCATTGACTCAGTCACTGTTGCACATGCTAGTTGACTCAACTCCTGTTGTAACTCATGCCGTAGCTCAGTGCTTCTTCAATCTCCCCCTTTTTAGCTTGTATGACTCTCAAGTACCTATACTTCAAAGGAAAACTTATACGTGCATATAGCCGAAGCAAAACAGTTTGATCACGCATCATAAGTCAAAATATCATTTCTTAATCAAACCATGAGTTCAAAACATACCAAGCAAACATGAGTTCAACTCTAGCAAAAACAAATACATCCATTATCCAAATTGGTTTGCAAGAAAAAACATAACAAGGACTCCCCCACAAACAGAAACTCCCCCAAAATCCATACTCCCCCATAATCCTAAGTTTCCATTTTAAGCATCACTCGAGGTCATCTCATCTAAGTCATCATCTCCTGTGGCAGCAGGAGACTCCTCATCGTGATTTGACTCGTCAACCTCTTCAGTTTCTCCCCCTGCTTGAGAGCATACAAGTTAAAAAACTTATATCTAAGCAATTCATATCGAGAAAAGAATCGAAAAACTTACCTTGGATTCTGTCCCGTAGATGGAAGACTACATCACTCAGGTTCTGAATTCCCTCAGCTATGTCCTGTAGCGCAGTTTGAACAGATAGTTGATCTATTGAAGTTTTGATTGGCAATCTGACTGAGCCAAGTTGTAGAATCTCCACAGGTTCCTCCTCTGTTGATGTCGTGGTCTGTGATCTACCTCCTGTGCGAGATGATGAGCCTACTTTGCGCTTACCAGATGCAACATCCTGTCTCTTTTTCTCAGCCTCTTTCTTGAGGAAGGCTTCACCACTTCGAGGATCCTTTTTGTATAGCACAGGACCAACAAGTTCTTCTCCATCAAATGTGCGAGGTGGATGCTGTGATTCGAGAACTGCTGAGATGATTCTTGGAAATATCAGCCATCGTCGATCATTCTGCGGATCAGTAGTGAAGCTCATCACTTGTTTGTACACAAGTTTCCCAAAATCAATCCGGATGCCATGAGCTATCTTGTAGATCAACCTTGCTCTGTCTTCAGATATATGGTTTTTGTGGGTAGATGGGAACCAGTTTGAAGCAGCTAATATAGTCAGTGCAGCATACTTTGGAGGAAGATCAACAGATTTCATCCCGGCCCAAGTCTTCTTCTGACCTTGAGTAAGGTACTTAGCAATTGAATCAGCCGAGACTCCATCAATCTTTGCATCATTCTTGATCTCATTATTGCTTAAAGGTTCCATACTTAGACAAGCATTGATCTGAGCTGGTGAGAACTCATACATTCGCTTCCTCAAGAACACACGAACCCCATTATCAGTATCATCAGTAGTGGGTTATGGCAGATTAGTGTAGAATTCTTTCACAATTTCAGGGACAAAACTGACTAACCCATCAACAGAATTTCTCAGCATTCCTATGTTTATCAGACCAAGGTATCCCCATTTATCGGTTTCATCAAAATCTACTACCCTCTCAGCTAAAATTCCACGTTCCTTGAATAGAGCATACCTTTCTTTGACTTCGCGAGATGGAAATCGTTTGGAGACAAAAGGTTTGACTCTGGTTTTTCCTGACCCACCAGTTGTGCTAGATGTTCCAGTCTTAGCAGCAGTGCTCTTTTTGGACTTTATCTGCACAGATTTCTGCGATTCAGACCCTTCAACACGAGCCTTCTTAACATGCGGCATTGATCCTGTCTGCTTTCTAGCTTTCCTCTTCTTAGGTTTAGGAACTTCTTCAGTTTGAACATTTGTCTCAGTTGGTTCAACTACATTCACTGGATCTACTACAATCATGGCTAATCCACCTAGACCATCGACTGCATCTTTCTCCTTTTCTCCTATTTCCTCCAGATTTCCTTGATTATCTTCCTTTGGTGACTCTGTGGTTTTGATTTCTTCTGTTTCAGGATCAGACGGCTGTTTTGGAGGCTGTTCTTCTGGTACAGATCTACGACCTGATTCAGCTTCATCCTCTCCCTTCTCTTGTACTAGATCTTCATCAATTGGCTCCGTATTTGCTATCTCTTGAGCCGTTGCAAATGAATTCGTGCTGGTCTGGTGGTCTGCACCCAAGATCTGATCAGACACAATATTAGGGTTTCTGGGTGGTGGTACCTCCTCATCAGAACTAGAATCATCAATCAATTGCGGCGGTTTCTGTTCCGGCGGTGCCTGAGCTGGGTGAGTTGAGCTAGCCCCCACTTTTCCTCTTCTGGTCGCATGCACCATGGTTGGTTTTCGATCGATTGACGCAGAGAAAAATTTGGATTGATGAAGAAAGAGACAAGTTTCGTCGGATTTTAAGAGCAATGGATTTCCTTTTTCCCTTTCTCTTTCCTTTTAACGCCTGAAGCAGAATCTGTGTCAGATATCTTGTTACCTTTTTGCATGCGATTTTATTGGGCAAATATTTGAATTTTAAATTTCAAATTCCTTTTTCCCTTTTTGTGCCAATAATCTCGGATATCGGTTCTTGTCATACCAACTTGTACCGATTTAGACCATTCTCCTTGTTCCCTGTACCATTTGGTTAGTTCTTCAACATGCATTATAATATTAGATCAGCCACATACAATTCAGTCACTCATGGGTACAAACTTGATAGTGAATTGACCACATTTCTACTGAAGCAACTGACGGTTTTTTTTTTGTTTTAAAGAAGATTAAATTGTACCTTTTCTTCTTTTCTCTTGTGTGAGTCAGGAACTGACACTTCACATGACTCAGTCTTTACATCTTGCTCGCATGATTCCTGCGTTTGGCCATCATTCTCCAAGTGGCTAGCTTTCACACTCTTATGCCTTTATCTTGTCTCAATGTAGTTTTCAACCTTTATCCTTCGAGTGAGATTGCCACACATTCTTCTTTTTTCTTTTTCTTTTTTTGTTTAGTAACTTAGCTTTTCTTAGAGTTGATTCCATCACTTGACTTCTCAGGAGATCAACTTCTAGCTTTTTCTTTCTTTTTGGCTTTTTGAACCTCACTCGAGAAACCTGTACTTTATATGAGACAAGACGGCATAATAGGCAGCTCTTTTCCACTCGACTTCTTGACTCCAAACCAAATCAGAACTTGAGGTACTTCATGAGTCAGTGCATGTGTCAGCCCTGTAGTCGTCTACATCTCACAAACACCAATTGAGTTTCTTAAAGTGATAAATCGATTAAAATCAAGAGGTTTTGTAAAGAAATCAGCCAGTTGCAAATCAGTAACTACGTATTCAACCACTACCTGTTTTTCCTCCACTAGTTCACGAATGAAGTGGTGTCTTATATCAATGTGCTTTGTTCGAGAGTGTTGAACTGGATTCTTTGAGATGCTTATAGCACTCTTGTTATCACAGTGAACAAGAAGTGGTCCTGAATCGATCCCATAGTCAGCTGACATCTGTTTCATCCAGAGAAGTTGAGCACAGCAACTACCCATTGCAATATATTCTGCTTCTGCAGTAGATAATGACACAGAGTTCTGCTTCTTGCTCATCCATGCAATTAGATTATTTCCTAGAAAGAAACATCCTCCACTTGTGCTCTTCCTATCATCCAAGCTTCCCGCCCAGTCAGCATCACAGTATCCAACTAGGTGTTTGTTGGATCCTTTTGAATACCAGACCCCTAGGTTGATCGTTCCCTTGACATACTTGATGATTCACTTAACTGCCTCAAGATGAGACTGCTTCGGTTTAGCTTGATATCTTGCACATATTCCCACACTTAGGCACAGATCCGGTCTACTGGCTGTAAGATACAGCAAGCTTCCAATCATCCCGCGATAAAGCTTTATATCCACATCTGTTCCATCCTCATCTCTTGATAGCTTGGTTGTAGTACTCATTGGTGTTCTAGCTTCTTTACATTGATCTAGCTTGAATCGACTCAACAGATTTTTGGCATATGTACTTTGAGATATAAATATACCATCACTGTTCTGGCTAACTTGCAGACCAAGAAAATACTTTAGTTCTCCTACCATACTCATTTCAAATTCTTGAGTCATGTCTTGAACAAACGTATCAACCAGCTTCTGAGATGTGCCTCCGAAAATTATGTCGTCCACATAGATCTGGACTATGATGATCTCTCTCTTTTGTTCCAGAACAAAGAGAGTTTTGTCTACACCCCCTCTTGCATATCCTTTTTCTAGAAGAAAACTAGTAAGTCGCTCGTACCATGCTCTGGGAGCTTGCTTCAGACCATACAAAGCTTTCTTCAACTTGTACACATATTCAGGGTTGTGCGCATCTTCAAATCCTTTTGGTTGTTCTACATGAACTTCTTCTTGAAGAAAACCATTCAAGAAGGCACTTTTCACGTCCATTTGATATACTGTGAAGTTCATGATGCACGCCATTCCAAGGAACAGTCTAATTGACTCAAGTCGTGCAACAGGCGCAAATGTTTCCTCAAAATCGACTCCTTCTATCTGAGAGTACCCCTGAGCCACCAGTCGCGCTTTGTTTCGTACCACTATTCCATTCTCATCAATCTTGTTTTTAAAGATCCACTTGGTTCCCACAATGTTTACTCCATCAGGTCGTGGTACAAGTTCCCATACATCATTACGCACAAATTGTTCTAGTTCTTGCCCCATTGCTTCAATCCAGAATTCATCTTCCAAAGCTTGAATATGCGTTGTGGGTTCTATGACTGAGACAAAGCAAGCGAATCGTACCATCTCCTTAAAGTCCAGATGTACTTTTCTTGTCATTCGTTCATCATTCACATCTCCTAATACTTTTGAGACAGGATGGTTTTTCTGAGTTCTGCTGAGCTTGATTTTCACCGGAGATCCTGTTTCTTTATCTTGAGTAGTCTCTGAGGCTGTTACTTCATCTATCTTTTCTTCAGTCACAGATTTTTGATGCTCAACCGGTTCTGATTCACTGTCTGAATCATCGGGAACCTTCATTTGACATAGATCATCAAATACGACATTCACTGACTCAACAATTGTTCTTGATCTTGTGTTATATACTCTGAAAGCTGTGCTAGTTCCTGAATATCCCAAGAAGATACCCTCGTCGCTCCTTGAGTCAAACTTCCCAAGATGATCTTTGTCATTCAATACATAACACCTTCCTCCAAAGACATGAAAGTAGCTCAGATTGGGGGTTTTTCCTTTCCACATCTCGTATGGTGTCATGGTTGTTCCTCTTCTCACATACACCCGATTAATGATGTAGCATGCTGTGTTGATAGCTTCAGCCCAGAACCGTAGCGGTACATCATTGCCGTGAATCATAGCTCTGGCCATTTCTTGAAGTGTTCTGTTCTTCCTTTCAACTACCCCATTCTGTTGAGGTGTTCTTGGTGCTGAAAACTGATGAGCTATACCATGATCTTCGCAGAACACTTTCATGGTTTCATTCTGAAATTCTCCTCCATGATCACTTCTAACCCTCTTAATCCTTCCTTGTTCATTGATCATTTGAAGCGCCCAGATTCTAAAGCTGTCAGCTGTATCTGATTTATCTCGAACGAACCTTACCCATGTGTACCTAGTAAAGTCATCTACTAGAACAAACACATATCGTTTACCAGCTATGCTTTCAACTTGCATTGGTCCCATCAGGTCCATATGCACTAGATCCAACTTGTTCTTGGTCTGAACATCTGGTACTTTCTTGTGTTGGACCTTGACCTGCTTGCCTTTGTTGCATGCTTCACACACCGTCTTGCTCACCTCTTTGAGTTGAGGTATCCCTCGGACAATCTCATTCTTGACAAGAGTAGTCAAGTTCCTTTCATTCATGTGTCCAAGTCGTTGATGCCATAAATGAATGTCATTCTTGGCACTTAGACACTTTGCGCTAAGACACTTAGAGTTGTTTTCCCACATGTAACAATTGTTGCCTGATCTTTTCCCTTGTAGGATGATATCTCCAGTGTCATTCAGAGCTTTGCAGTCATAGCTTGTGAAACACACCATCAATCCTTCGTCGCACAGCTGACTCACACTGATCAGGTTTGCCTTAAGACCCTTCACAAGGAAAACATTCATTAGTTTAGGTAAATCTGAGTCAAGTGTTTTACCTTTGCCTTGTATCGCCCCTTGTCCTCCATCACCAAATGTTACTTTGCCAGATTTGATCACTTTGATGTCTTTGAGATGACTTCTTGTCCCAGTCATATGTCTTGAGCACCCACTATCAAAGTACCATTGATTTCCATCTTCTGATTTCTCAGTAACAAAAGCCATGCTACAGCGTATCTCCTTCTGTGAGGTACCCCCTGTACTACTTCCTATTTCATACAGGTCCGCCTTTTTCACCCAGATTTGATATCTGTCCTTGTTCCAGTTGAATCTTCCCAGTTTCTTGAGCTGTCGGATCCTTTGTTGAAATCTGTAGCAGTATGCTTTGTAATGTCCTTCTTTTCCACAATAGTAACAGTTTCTCGATGGTGAGTTATACACTGCTTGAGTTGGTTTTGTCAAATTTGCTCGTACGAATGTAGTTTTTCCCAATGTGACTCCAGAACGTCCTGTGTACCCAAGTCCAGACTTTGTGTATTCTGTTCTTCCATAGCTCAGAATTTGATCCAGTTGTTTTGTTCCGGCAAACATGTGTATTTTGCGATGCTGTTGGTCTAACTCAGATTGTAGCTGTTTAGTTACCTCTTTTTCTTTCTTTAACATCTGCTCCAATTCGTCTGATCTCTTAGCCAGTGTCAATTTTTCTTTGATTAAATTGACACTTTCTCTGCTTAGCTTCCGTTCAGTTTCCAGTTCTTCTTGAAGTAACTCAATGTGTGCCTCAAGCCGCTGCTTTTCTTGAAGTAATGCAGTATTCTCTAGTCCGATTTTGATGAGAGTATCCCTTACCTCCTTATAACTACTGACAAGATCCGCTTCTGTTTCTGAATCTGAGTCAGATTCATTGTCTTCAAGTTCAGCAATTCCAAGGAATGCTACAAAGTTGTTGACTTCCTCTTCATCACTTTCCTCATCTGACTCATCATGGTTTACTCCTATCATGGATTTTTCTTGTCTTCGTTTCTGGTCATTGACACATTCCAGATGAGTGTGCCCAATTCCTTTGCACCCAAAACACTTCATCTCTCGTCTCCTGACGGTTGGACATTCACTCTTGAAGTGTCCAAACCCCTTGCATTCATGACACTGCATTTCCGATTTCTTTGTGGTTTTCTCACCATCAGTTGATCGTTTAGTGCTTTTGTACGATCCTTGTCCTTGTTCTACCCTTCTTAACGCACGATCAAATCTTCGAACAATGAGGCTTACCGGATCTTCTCCCTCGATTTCCTGATTTGATTTTGCTTGAGTGATGAGTGCGACGCCTTTGGATTTCTTGGTACCATCTAGTTCTAGCTCATGGACTTGCAGCATACCGACTAGCTCATCAAAACTCATATCCTCAGTGTTAGCTGATACACTCAAGGCCGCTTTGTATGGCATGTATTTGGCTGGCAGACACCTTAAGAATTTCTTTACAAGTTTCTTGTCTTTGTATTTCTTTCCAAGGAGTGATGCTTCTTGAGCTAAAGAGCTGATTTTGGCGCTGAAATCTGAAATTGTTTCATCATCTTCCATTTTTAGGTCTTCAAACTTGGTGGCCAGTAGATCTTTTCTGGAGTTTTGCACTTTCTCTGTTCCTTCAAAGTGAATTTGAAGAATATCCCAAGCTTCTTTAGCCAATTCACATCCTTGTATTAGTTCGAATTGTTTCTTAGCGACTCCACAGTGAATTGCAGTTAGAGCTCTGGAGTTGAATTTTGAGAGCTTTAGTTCTACTTCTGTCCATTGTTCCTCAGGTTTGGGTATATTGACTCCTGCTTCATTCTTCATTGTTGGAGCTGTCCATCCTGATTCAACTGCCTTCCAAGCTAGTGGGTCGATACCTTTGATTTGTGATCTTGTCCGTGCTTTCCAGAAACCATAGTTCGTCGCATCCAGTATTACTCTAGAGCTATTGATCAGCTCATTGTAGTTCTCCATTTTTCCGCAGGATCCCACCTGTATATATGAGCAACAAGTGTCCGCTCTGATACCAATTGAAAATGTGAGACACAACGTAATACAAGATGTGACACAAGGGTATTCTTTTTCAAGACTGTTTATTGCAAAGCAAACAAAAGTTTCACCTTAACAACCTAGTCTCTCTCTTGCTTCTCGATCTATCAATGATCTCAAAGCCTTCTAGATTCACCCTTAACACCAAGTCTAATTCTCTCTTAGGAATTCTTAACTTTTGATAAAAGTAATCTCTCTCTCTAAAGGCGCACCAAGCACAGATGCCCTAGATGATCTATTTATACTTATAGATCATCGTACAATTGCCTTATTTCTATTGGCATATTTCCTAAACTCTTTTTAGGCATATTTCCATTTTTCTTCATCTTGTAAAAAGCATATTTTCCTAATATCTTTTCGGTGCTCATCCTTTGAGTATCTTCACTGATCTTCATGTCCAGCTCAGCTACTCATCTTTAGATTCGTCCTTGTCAGCTACTTGTTCCTAGTAGGTCCATCTTTCTTCGTTCCAGCTCACGTCTTCTATCATTGACTCAGTCACTGTTGCACATGCTAGTTGACTCAACTCCTGTTGTAACTCATGCCGTAGCTCAGTGCTTCTTCAATAGAGACCCAAAACTGTGTATAAAAAATCCGCATATATAACATATACTAGATGACTTGTCCGCACCTTGTGCGGGTTAATTTTTTGTGTGGACGATTGTTTGTTTTTTGGATTAAGAGAAAAGTTTCATTTGAATATATAAATGTTTTGGTATATAGATTAGAAGATGTGAATTAGCGGATAGGATATATAATAATTAGCGGAATGAATTAAGTTATGAAGGATTTTTAGCTTAGTTTAATAAGTAGGCTCACGTGTAGTCGAGTATTTGAAACTATAGTAATTGTAGATGAAGCATGAATTTATAGAAAGAGAAACTTACAATAAAAATGAAAATAATGAACGCTGATTTATTTATTATTTAAAAAAACACAACCATTATTTGAATAGATAATTAAATAGATGATTAAAATAATCGAACATAAATTAGGCACCTTCAATATTTTGAAGGGCAAACCATGCATCTCGGAATGCGTTATAAACAACATTGCCAATCGTCCTTAGATCCATATAGTCACATGACCCCCTTATTACATCCAATAGACGGCGTAAATAATATAGTTCTCCAATTTCTTCTGGATATACCGGTAAACGACATAATCTTGGTTTACCTTGTATGCGGGGTTTCCATTGAAGGTTACTTTTATCCCAAACAAATTTTGTTGTTATTTGTGAGTATAAAAGACTTCTTGCTTCAAGATGAACTTGATTGCATTTCATCCATGCCCGAAATTTATCTTCTTTTTCTTGAGAAGCAAAACTGACTTCTTCGTTGAAAACAATTTCTCGAGAAGGAAGAACAATAGGTAAAATTTCCATAGAATCAGTAGAACGTCGGGATGAATCTGTAAGAAATTTAGAATTGTTAAAATAAATAGTAAAACTTGTTCAACAGAAACCAAAAAATTATGGAATATGAAGAGTTCTCAAATGTACCTATAGCTTCCATTAGAAACCCGGGTAAGAAACTGATAGTAATGAGAAGAGGATATCAAATATATAGTAGATTATGAAGTGAGTAGAAGATTAATGAGTTTGTTAACCTATTTTTTACTTAGTTTCTAATTTTAGTTAATTATATTACTCTACTTAAACTTAATATATATTACTATAAATAAATATTAAAGGTAGAATATTTTTATAAAATTAGGTCAGTAGGCAAATTTTTGTAATTTTTACATATGCACGGCCATATTGAAAATACACTAATGATACGTCGAACGTACACAATATACTTATATACCGTTGACAGAAAAACACTTATATACCTAGTATTGAAAGTATACTACTGATACGTCGAACCTACAGAGTATACCTAGATTGGAAGTATACTAAATGATACTTCGAAGCTACACAATATGCCAAAAGACGAACTATAACATTTGACGTTCTACTTGGCCAAAAAACCATTTGACGCTCTACTTTTAGGCAATTTTTTTTTTTTTTGGGATAAAATCGTATTATTTATATTAAGACTGGATCATCGTTTCTTATAATGACCAGATTATTTTCTAAAGTCTGATCCGAATGAGCTAACTTCTATGAGTGTTATCTTTGTTTAGTGAATCCGAATTCGAGAATTAAGTAAGGCCACTAGTTATCTAACATATAGTAGAATATGAAATATCTAATTTTTTTTTTTAATATCGTGTTAGTTTTGGGTTTTAAATTCATAATTTCCCACGAATCCGGAATCAGTTTTTAGATAATATATTTAAATATTAATCTTCCGTATCGAGGGGGTTTTAATTAGATTAGACTCATAATCTAATTAAACTCTTACCATTCTCTCAACCATTTAAAAAAAAAATTGATCTATCAAAAAAATATTTAGCACTCTGAAAATAGTTTTGTAATCATTAAGGAAATATATGTTCTTTATGGAGACACCCATGATGTTTTGTTGCAATTAAAAGAGTTTTGTTTGTGATGCTTGGTGTGCATGCATGCTTTAAATGGCAAATGTGATTTCAAACCAAATTTATTTTACATAGAAAAGAAGGCATTCAAACATTAACGTATATATATCACACATACGTGCATATTTGTTTTGTATATTTCTTTTTTGGAAAAATCATAAAAATAGCACAAAACATAAGTTGTCACAAATATAATAACAACGAGAAAATTTGACAATTTTATCATTATTTTGGATTGTAAAAACTTTTATACTCTTATATAATTTAGGATTTGTGGTTTGCTATTTAGAGTTTAAGGTTTAGTATCTAGGGTAAGGTTTATTATTTAGGGTTTATTATTTAGGATTTTGAGTTATAGTTAATTTAGTCTTTATCCCTTTTAATGAATACTGTTTTGGTCAATTTTCTTCTCTATTGCTATATTTGTGACAATGAATGTTTTTGTGTAATTTTTACGAATTTTGTTTTAGTAAAATTTTGTATCTATTATTATCAAAAAAAATTTCAAATTAATAGTTTGTGCAAATCTTTAATTTAATTTTATAGTAAGTAATGATGATGTTATAAACAATAAGAAATGACAGCATAGATAATAAAAAATGAAATTTGTGAAAATTGATAACTTCAAATATAAACATGTATAGCTATGAGCTGTGGATTTAGATAAATAACCAGTCAACATTGTGTCAAAAATAAAAGCTGATATGTTAAAAATATTTAAATTGTTTGTTGAAGAGAAAAAAACATAATTGTCTTTCTTGTAGAATACACTTAGAAGTGTAACGCCAAATGACGGAAACTTATTTCTTATCTGATATATACACACTTGATCAATCTTAAAACAAAATTAACATTCAATACTATTATGTTTATGTAAAGATACACCACTATATATTATATATAGGGCTCTTTAGAACATATAATATAAGAATATGTTTAGTACTAATGATGATCACTACTTTCGAATCTTTTTTTTCTTTAGTAAAATTCACGTACGTCATAAATCATGGAACTATACACAAAAGCTTCTGCAAACCAGTCGATTAGATAAACGAATTTATAAAAAGAAACTTGTATTGACAGTACGCACTTAAATAATTTGTGTTTACAAATTAAATCAAGTTTCAATAATATAAAAACTATATATATATATATATATATATATATAATAATTTGTATAGTTCATTTTGAGTCAGTTTTGAGCCAATTGTGAGCCAATTTTGAGCCAATTTTGAAAAAATAAAAAATTTGATTTTGAGCCAATTCTAAACTTTTTTAAAATATACATTATGAAAATATATTTTTTAAAACATGTTTGAGTTTTTAAATTATTTCACTTGTAAATTATATTTTTTGTTTTCTAGTAATATAATATATTCTTTCCATTTTTTTGTCGTGACTCTTAAATTTTTTATATGTATCTATTTTTTATTTTTCTTTTTTAATCTAAAAGTTACATATTTTAGATTTTTTGGTGGTTCATTCGTACTTGGTATTCATTTTTAATAGTTTAAAACAAATATTGATCTTTTATTTGTCTTGTATTTCTGAGTTTTATATTAAATTTTTATAGTTATTTTATTTTTATGCTTCTTTGTATTTTTCATTAATAATATAATATTGTTTGTCTCTTTTTCCACTCATTTGTCGAGAAACTATTAATTATTTTATTTGTAACAATTTTTTTCTTTATGTAAATTTATATTTTAAATAGTTCTTTTGTACCTAATATTTCACTTAAATATAACTTAAATAACTATTGTTTTTATTTTATGTTTGGTTTTATTTTACGAAAAAAAATTTTGAGCAAATTTTATACAAAAAAATTGTTGGTTCAATTAGTATGTTTATTCGTTTTCATTTGTGCGCAAAATACTTTTATTTTTTCCGGTCCAGTTCTAAACTTTGCCTCTCTTTTTTTACATTGATCTAACAATTCATTTTTATTTACATCTTCTATTTCTTTTATTCTATGACTTTTTTTTTGCTCAATCTAATTTTAAATATCAATAGTTGCTTTGCATAATGAATCTCATTAATTTTATTTTCAGAATTGAAATATATAATCATTATATATATCCTTTTAGCAGTGAAATGAATGTCAACTTATTTAGGTAAATAATTCGATTTTGATTTTTTTTTATTTAATAGTCTTTAAAAAAAAAATAGTGATTTAAAATAGATATTAAATGTTGATATTAATGTATTTTTGTATTATCCACTTTAAATTTTTCATTTCTTGCCTTAAATAGAAAGTTTTATGTTTATATCCACTGTCTTCCTCGCATATGCGCCGGGATTCTTCTTATACTTATAAGTTTTTTCTATTTTTTAATTGCTATACATGCAAGGCTTTCTTACATTTATAACTTTTATATTTTTTAAAAAATTGTTATATTTAGTTTATATTATTTGTGTGTTTTTCTTTTAGTAATACAATATTATTTCGTTCTTTTTTTCCAACCATGCCGTTCATAAGAAACTATGAATTGTTTTATCTATTTCTATTTTTAAATGAAAATTACACGTTTTAGATTTTTTGATTCATTCGTATTTAAGATATTGATTTTTATTATATAGAATTGATAACATTATAGGCAAACGGTCCATGATATTTATATTTTAAACGAGTTAAAATAGATATCTATAGTCAAAAATACTTAAATCTTTAGGTCAAAAGTGATTTGGAATTTCTCTCTTGTCTTCTCGTTTTTGTCACTCTCGAATTTCGACTTCTCTGAGCAAATGTTATCATTTGTCTATGAACGATTACGAATAGTCCATTTGAATATAGTCGTTTTTGATAGACATAACTGAAACACCCCAAAGCGGCCTTCTTAGGCCGCGGTCGATGCGTTCTCGTAGTCTGGCCGCTTCCTGGCCTGAACCTCCCTAAATTCCGTCCTATTTAAAAAAATTCCTCTAGGACAAGTATTCCTCGGATCTTCTATTGACTTCCTTATTCGTTTCTAGTCGTAGATCCTTCATACTTAACAATACGCAGCAGAAATCCTTTTCTAACCATGATTCTGTTCCTCTAAAGAACTATCCATCCGTGGACCTCCTGAGTTCCTAATTTGTTTACTTAAAACTCCTTTTGAGGTTCTGATCCTATCTATTCGTTCTAATCACCTAGGTATTAACTTAGTTTTTTCCGTTCACCTATTTCGTTCTAACCATTACATAGAACAATAGAGTACTCAAATGTGTACCTTAGCCTTTGGGTGAAGTCGGTGTGAAGCTAGTTCCACGACATGCTTCCTTGGTCCTTGTACTTAATTTCTTCGTCTTAGCTCATTCATTCTCCAAATCCACATGACATATACCCCTTGTACTTAGTCATTCAACCAATCCTCCCCACATGACTAAGCATAAGAGAGATGTTTAAGTTTCCTTCTTGGTCAGTTCACCATTAACCTCGTTAGTTTGCTTCTCGATTACTCCAACTGTCGCTCTGTTTCCAAGTCCGATATATGCATACAAAATACTTAACAATTCTTGGCAATGATTAGATAAATAGCCCAGCCACCTAAGCATTCGATCTATTCACATTCCATGTTCCCAAACCATTCGCTATTTCCTAATCACACGCCTAAGCCCCCAACCGGTTGGTAAGTGATCTGATCTCAGCATGAGAGTCGGGCCGAGTCTGATCCTGCGAGGGATCCATCCGTGGTCGATGGTTGTTCAATCGCCTACCCAGCCTCTCCCAGATTATCGTCCGGTTCTCCTGCGTCATCCGATCCACGCGATCCTTCCTCCCGCGATCAGCCCTCAACCCTTGACCCCCTAGCCATCCTTGGTCTGATCCCATACTCACACCAAGGCGACTTATAATTGGGCGGTCAAGAGACTTAGACTAAGGAAAGTACTATGGATAAATATGATAGAGTGATAGAGAGAGATTCCTTTCCACCGACCATCCAACCCAAACCGTCGATCCAACGGCCGAGCCGTGTTCGCGGTTCAGAAGGCGTCTGATACGCACCTAGGCATTTTAATACTCTATCATGGTCCTTTGTTTCCAGGTTACTAACTTTCAAAATCAACGAGTCTACCGTTTCATTAATTCAGCCATTTGTGACTTGTGTGTTGCTTCTTTTACCCGACACTCTAGCTTAAGGGTCTCTATTTCTTCTGGGAGCGCTTCGTCCCTCCACTACTTAAAACCACACCCCTCGTGGGGGCCCTAAAAATCAAATGGAAAAGGTGTTGTATATATTTAATGGAAGAAAGACAGTATGGACGATGATGATTGGTAGCTTACATGAGTAGAAGCGCCGTCCTCTATTTTCAGTTGAGTTAGAAACCGATATGAATGGCGATGAGCCGCAATGGCAAGTCTTAGGAATACCCGACACTTGAGTATATTGCACTACTGTTCTCGAGCCAGATTTAGGAGGACCCCATTTGTAGCATGCTTTGTCATTCCATTGACTCATTGCTGGCGAAGAAACTAAGCGGTTAATTTGGAGAATTAAAAGATATAGGAAAAAGTGAACAACAGCTGCTTAACGGATGTGTGAACGAGCGGAAAGGGTATATAAGGCAGTAGGATTGTGGATAGGTTAAATATGAGTGTGTGGATAGCTCAATGTCGACGATAGAATTAAAAAAATGAGATATGGACCTTTTGTGCCTTTTAAACTTTTGAAGGCTACTACTAAGTGATATACATTTAGTTATATACTACAATTTATAGGCGATTGTCTATAGGATGTGTGTTAGACATCTGTCAGATATAATTGTTGAATACAAAAGTTGAGAGAATTGGTGCCTCCATTTTATTAGCCACACACTCCACCTGCGTTGGGATACTAAACGCCCAGTTTATAAACAAAATAAAAAATGGGACTAGTCGATAAAAACGGAAAATACAAAACCAGACGAGATGTGGCTACCAAGTCTGATTCTCTCCGAAATCGCTGGCCGACACGCAGAAAACGGCTTAGATGTGTGTGGTAACTTACTTAAGGCCGGGCGGGAAGGGGCTTCTGCGATTTGTTCACTTGAAGTCTATTCCCGAGTCAGATTGGACAGGCGGCATGAATTTACTTGGTTTTCTGACAAAGAATACTCATGGTATTACAAGTTCTACAGGAAGTGCGTAGAGCACCGTATGCCATGTAAACAGACAGCCTTCGAATTGCATTCAATGATGGAGACCTCGAAACATCAATCTCTATATTGCGCAAAGTAAAAGGCGTGTATTCACATGCCAAGCTCATGTATATAATTCTAACCTGGTGTGCCAGAAGAGAATGTAACGGCGAATATAAATTATTCTGGTCACAGCGATCGTATGATGAGGCAATGGCCATCGGGAAAATGTTACAATCCCATGTTATGGGGGTTAGGCCAAGGATGGTGGACAGTTGGCATGATTTTTGGAGCTGTAGCGATTAGGGTTACTGTTGGTGGGTGCACACGATGCTCGGAGAAGATAGTGGTGAGACGTGTGATGGATGTTACTTCCATTTCCTATTCATAAAGATACGTAAAATGTCTAGGCTATGGATTTTAAATCATAACGTGCTATCCATATGTTGATTTATTGCATAACCCAGAAATAATATATGTAGACCTAATGTTGTAAGTTCGGGTTACGGTGGATATTAGAGACTCTTTAAAATTTGAAATAACTGTTTAAAACTACAGTGCACATTTTTGGTATAATTTGAAGACATGTTTAGAAACACTGTACAGCGTGATATATGATGTTTTGGGTATCCATAAAGATAATGATACAACATGATGATTCAGAGAACTTGTCAAATATTAATCATGGACAAAAAATGTAAGACAGGTTGAATAAATAGACAAAGTGCGTTCTTTGATCTTAGGTATCATAAAAGTTCAAACTTCAATTATAAAAGTGAGTCTTCAATTGAGCAAACGTCCACGCGGATGCACAAATTGACATGGCAACGACCCAGGACAACTGCATGATGGTAGCTTAGGCTGTCCATGCCTACAAGGGACATTATTATTTCTTGCAACCTCAACGGAGATCTTTCTTGCCATTTCGATAGCTAGTTCGTCTCCTACTGAAGCGGACACCTTTCTAATACTCTTACGTTGTCTTGTATTTTCTTGAGATCCTTGGAAAGCTTATCAACTTCTTTCATAATTGCGTCGTCCACCCACTCGCGTAAGCGGCCTTCAGTCGGGTACTGGTTCCAGGGTAAAGACTTTTATGAAGCTTAACAATGTAAAAAGACTGTATTGAAAACGTATGAACCCGAATTTGATGCTAACCTGGATGGCATCTGGGAATCTGAACCACCTACGGTGAAGGTTCGAACGAGTTGTACCGTATCCAATTTCAATGGGTTTGCCACACCAACACGTGGTTGGGAATGCGACCCATGTGGACCTAGCAAGTAATGTACACTACAGGAAAAACAAGTATTAATAACATAAGAAAAACGCTATAATACGGTTTTGATAGCGGAAAGGTAAGCGCTATGTCATGTCCCGCGATAATAGGTCTGACACTTTAGATAGCGTTTTTCGTAAATGCTATTGTATATATTTTTAAGATAGCATTTTAGTAAATGCAATGGTTACATATATTTAAGATAGCGTTTTTGTTAAAAGCTATGTTATATATTTTTAAAATAGCGTTTTAGATTATTCTATAATAATGTTTATTAAACGCTATGGTATTACAAAACAAAAATTAAAAAAAAATTATATAAATAATAAATTAAATTAAAATTGAATATACAATTACATTTTTCCAGAAAATACAATACATTATTTCCATCAATTTTGGCGTTTTCTTGTACTGATCGTAACTCTTCATTGTCACTAAGATCATGTCTCATCTATCTGGTTTGTCATTAACTCCATAATAGATCTTTCTTTGGGTTTAGAAGCTGTTAATATAATCACTTGAATTGGTTCCCCACTTCGTGCTTATATGAAATTGAGCTTGCTTTATTATTGGCTTATTTCAGACCAGGCTCTTTCGACCAGAGAGGAGATATACTCGAGTCAAGCGGGTCGTACCCGAAGAAGTCACAAGATGCTGCAGTTGGTGCTCTTGTGAATATGCTGAAGAAAGCTCCGCCTCTGACAAGATGTCTTGGAATCATCTATACCTGAAATATGTTGGAACAACAAACCTGCAAAGCTCAGGAGATAGCAGCGGCGTCTATTACAGCCTCAAAGACAACAGCTGATGCCTTGGAAGAGTTGAGGTCTTACAAGGAAATGAAGAATGTGTTGCTTAGCCAATCAACAATGAATTAACAAAGTTCCACTTCACAGAATCTTCTCCTCCACTCATCCCATTGTCAAACAAAAGCTAGAGAGAAGAATAGAGAGTACTTACATACTGAGATATCTCTTCAACCTTAGCCTTTGCAGTGTAATAGTAATCAGAAGTGTGGTAATAGTCCACCAAGAGTCTAATAGCTTCAGTTGTGGTAATCTTCTCCAATGGATCATCGCTTGCTTCAAACTGAGAAGTAGAATAACAAGTTGATCAGCAAGTAAGATTTCCAGGGCATACATGTTAAAAAGCAAAGTATCCTTCTGTAACTTAGTTAAGGCAGGAAATGAGTAATGAGGTACCTGTCGTCGAAGGCTTTAGCAGCGAGACTGTCCATTTTCTCGAGAGAATCCTGAAATTACAGTTGTGTAAATGGTAAAGAGCTTTGAAACTTTCAGAATTCCCTCTCGGATTAACGCTGAACTAACTCTTCTAAATCGTTCTCTCACCTACCAACAATAATTCGGATGCGATTTTGAGATTCCGAGAAACGAAAGCAGTCCCCTGAAGCACCACGAATCAACCTTCGCCGGACCACATCACAACTGTCATCTTCTTAGAACCACGAATCCATCTCCGCATCGCCATGAATCCCTTGAAACTATGTCTCCGAGCCACGACCTCCACCTTTCCGCGATCATCGCCGCCAAAACCAAGCCACGACCACCATTGGAACGCCGTCAGGACTGGAAACTTCGACCGCCGTGAGGTGTAACGAATCTGAATCGAAGTAGAAGGAAGCTTAAACAACCGATTCTCCTTCATCTTTCCACCCGAGTCACCCGAGTCGCTTTCATATCTGAAGAACAATCGAAGAGGAGGCTGGAGGCTGCAATTTCTTCAAAGTTGATCTTCATCATGATACAAAAAAAAAAATGAAGAAGAAGAAGGAAAGAGAGTTACGGCGAGGAGAGGTTGGTGAGAGAGATAGTTAGATAATTAGGTTAAGATCAAGATCTAATTGGATGAAAATATGATATGTGTGTTAACTGGAATAAATCTAAGTCGTTGATATCTTTAATCAACGGTCCAGATTTGTGATCCTTGTGATGTTGTACCAGCCAATCAAATTATTCTGGGATTTAACTAGTATAAAATTACGAAAAATGACATAAAAATAAAAGTAATTGTTAAAATGGGTATATATAATACTTATAAATGATATAATACTTAAAATTACAAATTTTTGTAGTGTTAAAAATTAAAAGTTTAAGGTTTAGGATTTGTGTTTAGGGTATAGAGTTAAGGTTTTAGAGTTTTAAAATGTAGTGTTTTTGATTAAAGATTAAAACTTTAGGGTTTAGGGTATAGATTTAAGGTTTTAAAGTTTGAAAATGTAGTATTTATGATTAAAGATTAAAAGTTTAGGGTTTAGGGTTTGTGTTTAGGGTATAGAGTTAAGGTTTTAGAGTTTAAAAATGTAGTGTTTATGATTAAGGAATAAAAATTTGGGTTTAGGGTTTGTGTTTAGGGTATAGAGTTAAGGTTTTAGAGTTTAAAAATGTAGTGTTTATGATTAAAGAATAAAAATTTGGGTTTAGGGTTTGTGTTTAGGGTATAGAGTTAAGATTTTTGAGTTTTAAAATGTAGTGTTTATGATTAAAGATTAAAACTTTAGGGTTTAGGGTATAGAGTTAAGGTTTTAGAATTTAAAAATGTAGTGTTTATGATTAAAGATTAAAACTTTAGGGTTTAGGGTATAGGGTTAAGGTTTTAGAGTTTAAAATATAGTCTTTATTATTAAAGATTAAAACTTTAGGGTTTAGGGTATAGAGTTAAGGTTTTGGAGTTTAAAAATGTAGTGTTTATGATTAAGGAATAAAAATTTGGGTTTAGGGTTTGTGTTTAGGGTATAGAGTTAAGGTTTTAGAGTTTAAAAACGTAGTGTTTATGATTAAAGATTAAAACTTTAGGATTTAGGGTATAGAGTTAAGGTTTTAAAGTTTAAAATATAATGTTTATGATTAAAGATTAAAAGTTTAGGGTTTAGGGTTTGTGTTTAGGGTATAAAGTTAATGTTTTAGAGTTTAGATTTTGATTAAGATTTAAAATAATTATAAATTATTTCAATTTTTTTACATTTGTATATAATTAAATATTCGTTAATTTATATAAAAATATTTAAAAAAAAATTAATATTGAAGGGAAAAAGAGAAATCTTATTTTGTTAGAAAAAATAGTTGGAGGGACCAAAGTAGAGAGAGGGAAACTAAAAAAAAAAATTGGAGGGAACAAAGTAGAGAGAGGGAAACTAAAAAATATTGGAGGGAACTAAGTAGAGAGAGAGAAGCTAAAAAACAAGGGAGGGAAGTAGTATACATAGCGTTTCATGTCAAACCGAGTAAAGATAGCGTTTATATTTTCGTAAACGCTATCTAAAATACAAGAGTATATCAACGATAGCATAAACACTCAAAACGCTATCTGCAACTGCTATTAATACTCGAATTTCTTGTAGTGGTATGAGCATTTGGACATGTTGAGGTAGATGTCGAGCTCATGTCTGTAAAGGTTGTTCATGCCGGAGTGTGTAACATGGTACTTATAAACCATGAAAGGTATAGTAACATCGGGATATGAAAAAAGGGGATAGGTTGTTAATTTGTGTCCATTCTGTTTTTGCTTAGGCGAACGTATCCATTATGTTCGAATTTAAATTTTGGGTATTATTCAGTACGGATTTATATCTGTTACAGTAATATAGACGTTTAAAAAAAATAACTTAGCACGCCGTGACAAGATGGGATTGAAACTCGAAAAACGAATAGTGGCAGTTTTTTGATGACCGATCACATCTTGTTCTGCTTTTTTCGGTGAAATTATGTCACGTCACAGCTTCGAATACGTAAAAATCTCGGTTAATAGTCTTTGACATCGAAATGTCTGAGAATAGTGAGACCATTGTATCCATAATGTTCAACAGCAAATGATACCTATGGTGGGTACGCATTTATGAATTTGTGTACTATTTAATGACATAAATGATGTTAAAGGGGAATGTCAAACGATTTGTTTCCCGTTGGAAGAATTGGCAAACTAGGTTTAATAAATATACTTTGTAATATACTTTGACGGAATATACTTTGTGGACGCACCCATACGATTGATTATTGGGCGAGTGGAGACTTGACGTAGAATGGCATATAACTATCCAAACGAGAAATAACGCTATAAATTGAATCCGGAGGAGTTATACAATGTCGTTAGACAAATTCCGATAATGTTTTAGAAAAAGGCATAACAAAATCAAAATGTCTAGACATCGAAATGTAAAAAATAACTGTTATCCGGGTGAGATGCAGTGATAACCCAAAATAAGGTGTCCATAGTAGCTAGTTTGGTAATCATGCTTTGCAAGTTGCACGGTTCTGTTTGGGACCTTTGCATTTGGAACATTTATTTGGTGTTGATCGAGGAGTGTTCTCCTTCCGCAGTGGGTATAAAAGAATATATCAGATACTGATATAGATAGAAAAAACATATAAATAAAGGTTAGATTTATTGTCTGAAATTCACTGACCGACGGATATCTCCCTTCCTTAGGTCTACTTGATGGTCTGTTAACATCTGGTGGATACAAGACATGGATGTGAACATTATCCGGGATATCACAGTCTTCTGAATTGCCCACCGGGCTGACCACGCCTTCGTAAGTTGCTCTCCAAATAGATATTTTGTAACTTGAGTCGCACAAACTGGAGTACCTTAGATCAAGGCTGTCCGCAGCTAGTAAAGCGTGTCCACATGGGATTTTCAGCTTGTCAAATAGCTTGCATGTGCATCTCTTGTCGTGCAGAAGAACATGGAATGGTTCACCGCCAAATTTCCAAACTATCTCAAAATTCCAATTTGCCACACTAGCTATCTTGCAGTTGTGAACTTCATGCATATGCTTATCCATGAGCTTGTCAACCTCAATAGACACTTCAGCAATGTGTGCGGCCAATTTAGCACGTCGAGACCACCTGGTAAACATAGAGCGTGTACACTTTATAAGTTCGAGGATAGGTTGAATTATGCCTTCCAGTAACGCCTTATTCAGTGTCTCCGCAATATTGCTAGTCATGAGGTTTTACCTCTCTCCTCTGAAATATGATCGTGACCAGTGTCCAACACCAATATTATCGAGGTACTTAGCACATGCTAAGTTATTGTTACGGATCCGGTTGTATATTTCATGGTAACAACCAATCATGTAAGCAGATCCCGCTGCTTTAACCATTTGCCTGATTCCTGGCGATTAAAACCTAGCTTTTACATTCTTATGAACGTGCTCAAGACATGCACCATGGTGAGCTCGAGGGAAGATCATGTCCTTAGCTTTGTAAATAGACTGACACCTGTCGGAAATGAATGTCAAGGTAGGACTGTCAGCAATAATCCTCTCCAGTTTGTGGAAGAAATATGTCCACATACAACTCCTAGTTCTCTTTGTCCACGATGAAGAATGCTAATGGAAAGACCTGAAAATTGGCATTATGACCGCTTACGGTTAACAAAACTCCACCGTATTTTCCACTTAAATGTGTGCCATCCACAATAATAATTCTTCGCAACTTTGAAAACCCTTTAATGGATGCACCAAACGCCAGGAACAAATAAAGAAACCGATCGTAACCATCTACATCTACCTCAAACTCGATATCAGCAATCGTCCCAGGGTTAGCCAGTTTAAGCATATATATGAACTCAGACAGCTTCCTATAGGATCAATCGTCTGTCCCTCTTAACATTGTAAGTGCCTTGTCCCTCGCACGCCAACACTTATTATATGTCGATTGGATACGCAGTTCCTTCAGCGGAAGCGTTTGGAGTCCAGCTGGTTATGGACCTGATGCAGGGTCGATATACTTATCTTTGAAAGCAGAAGCGATGACTTTCGTTTTCCCTAGTTTCCTATATCTGTTGTAAGTATCAGTGTTGCAGGTGTGCCCTAACTCTGCCTTGCGTACCTGCCAATATCATGTGTCTTTAATCTTATGCACCATAACACGCCAATTCCAAGTTTCCTCTGGACACTGGATAACAATTTTATGTAGAGTTGACACATGTTTAACATAGTGTAACTTGCCCTTAATAGCAAGATTGCTAACCAAACGAGGCAATCTTCTTTGTTCTTGAAAAGTTTTTCCATGTACAATTCACCACACATTGAGTCTAGATCTAAATCGGGGCGTTGATACTCGAACTCATCCACCATTGGCGGGATATCCATGGGCTCGTCTAAGAACGAGGATGAGCCATTATTTTTTTCAGAACCTTTCCACGTGTACATGTATTCTTGTTGTTCAGGACCGGGTCCACATTCCTTTCATTTGGTTTTATTCCATAATGCAATACGGGGGGACTTTCTGTCATCATAGCCAATGCATTTGAACCTCCATATTCATCTTCAATAAGGTTTTCCCAGAAATCACGATCCACATTACCTACATCAACAGATACCACATATGACGTACCATCAATCTCATCTTATGGTGTGGATTTTGCCCCTTCCTCCATTCTTTCCATATTAGCATTGTCATGTGGATTGACTTGAGACATATGCCCGCCCGTGTCATCATTTGTATACGCATCCTCTTGGCTATCGTTATCTAGTAAACAAAATCTAACTGGACTTCAGTTTCGTGGAACGTGATTTTCACACCTATCCATCAAAGCATCTGGAGATGTATTGGCGGTAGCGGAATTCCTTGCGATGGCTTCACTGCACCTTGGGCAATTTTTTCTGGAGATGCAAAGCTGGATGGAAACTTGCTTGCCACAATACCCTGCATTTTACCGACAGGTCTTCGTCGGTTGGATAGTCTGAAACGGTTGGTGTTGTTGTATTTTCTTTAAAACGTTTTTTGGGCTATTACTATCAAGTAAATTGAAGCTGAAAGGAGACCTCCATGCAGTGATGTCTTCCATCGGATTGTGTTTATCACGGGAACCTTTGTACGAAGAAGGCGAGGACGCTGCAAGATAACATTATCCACGCATTCTTGTTTGACGAATGGTGTGATAAAGGATGATATTAACCCTGAATCAACCGACTTCGCCGGTTGGTGTGAACGTAGCATCGTTTCCCGTGTCTCAACAGTGTCATTGTCCAGCGTGAGAGGAGATTCTCTACTCCCAGAAGAAGTTTTATCGCCAAAAAGCCTAACTGAGGTAATGAAACGTCCCCTGTGAGCTATCTTATCAGCCCTTTTTTGCCGTAGTCGCCTTCCCTAGTTAATGTCTCCCCGAATGAGAGGAAGAGCGTCATTAACTAATTTGTAGAGAATAATTCTAAGAAACATGTTAGGCCGAAATCAGTGGTCACCATAATCGGTGGTGAACAGCTGTCGCTGAAAGAGGACGAAGCAATCGGCGCGTAGTTGAAGCTAGGACTGGAAGCCAATTTTTCACCAAACTCAGCCATTACGACCAAAACCAGCTCCTGAAACTTCATTCCTATTTGCATCGGAACAACCCGCGAGACTCTCTCTATGTCGACTATAAACCGCCACTGTCCATCATCCTTCAGCAGCCATAAACCATACACAACAATACATTGCATTTTCGTTATGCTGGAGTTAATGGTGTCCATAGGCAAGCTCACTGGTGGTTGAGTCAGATTAGCTCTTTCTCTAGAAGGTTTGGTGATAAATCAGTCTCAAAAATACTGAAACACGGTTTCCAATAAATTAAAACCAACTAAACATGACAGAAAGTTAGAAGAATAGAACTGAAATCGAATAGGAAAACAAATAAGTTAACTAAATGATATTTTAATTGGTTAGTTAGTTAGGGGTAATATGATCTTTTTAAGTAGAGAAATAAGTTAAAAGATACAAGAATGGGAAGCAACAATCAAACAAATATAGGTTCGCTATTAGAGAGTTATAAAAATATAGTGGATGCAATTAATCCGATAAATGGGCATTCTTTATAATATCATGAGCATTCACTAATTCACTAATATTTAATTTATTATTTCTTTATTTATTTATTTTTGCAGTTTTGGTTGTGAGATCAAAAAAGTACTCCATTTCAAGTCTCCATCATACCAAATAGTTTGATTTATTTTCTAATCAATGACAATTCAACACGGGAAAAACTCCTTAAGCATGAGCCATATTCTGCTGCACACATCGAGACAGAATATATTGCTTGTAATAATAAGATAAGATAATATATTGTATTTGTTTTGGGTCATTTTCGTTTTCTTTTTTAGGGTTAGACATAGCCTCATCTTAGATGTGCTCTGTCATTTTATTTTCAGACAATCTGACAAATAGCAATCAAACAAGATAAATTGTGTAGGAAGTCTGAAAATAACACCGTGTGGTGTTTGTCTTTAATGTTAGTATAAAATATATTAGCATTTCAATCATATAAATTTCTTGGGACCTTCGATGCATAATTGCAAAATTTAATTTAAAGAAAAAAACGAGATTCTCATTAGAGGCAACATGAAATGGGACAATTCGATAAGTGCTACTTTTTGTGTGGAATGCAATGCAATGCAAATAAAAGTAAGGACAAACAGTGATATTACTGAATATTTTACAATAATTTTATTAATCAAACTAGCTAGCATATCACGAACATTATTATTATTCATTAACTGTTATTCATCTTTGTGATTTTTTATCATTGAAAGAGCTTTGTTGAAGTGAGTTACTTTTGTTCGAAGATACTCCGTCCATGTGACCGATCGGTATAGAGGCAATTCAACAGGACTAACCAATTTTGGTACAGGTGATATCTTGATATCAGAGTCTGGACCCCAAAGGAAAACTACGGATAACCGGGATCTTGTTTGGTTAACCCGAGCGCGGTGAATCACGCTTTTAAACAAACCGTTAGTCAGAATGTGGAAAAGGTCACCAACGTTGACCACAAGCGAGCCTGGAACCGGTGGCACGGTGACCCAACCAAGATCATCACGAAATAGTTGGAGACCGGCGGTATTGTTCTGGTAGAGAATAGTTAAGAGAGAGGAGTCGGAATGGGCGGCTAGACCCATGGCCCGGTCGGGTTCAGGACAAATTGGGTAGTGATTTAGCTGGAGAGCATACTGGCCCCGGTTAAAATCTGAATTGACACTGACCCATTTAATGTCTTCTTCATTGACGCCAAGTGAATTTAGTGCTAACCACATCAACTTCGATGCCAACTTTTGCATTTGTTCCTCGTACTCTTCAACAATGTCGCTGTTTATTCAAAAAAAAAAAACGAATTTTATCCTTTAATTAGTACACATGAGATGTATGCACTGTGAGGATGAGAACTTGTTGTCAAGCAAATGCAGGTCGAAAGTAACACAACCGGAGAGTCTGTGTAAGACAAGGTCAAGTTGCTTTTGGGACCACAAGAGGAGCCTCTCCAATTTGTCCTCTTGTGTGTTAGGTTAGTGGTGTCTCCACTATAAAAGGAAGCCCTAGACGTGAGAGAGAAGTAGAGCCACACATAGAGCCGCAATGTAGCTAGATGGGTGAGAGAAGCCATTGTTGAAGGCATAAACCTTTAGCAATTTCTCATGTATACATAGAGGGTTACACAGAGAGTGTTCATTAGTGAGTTGATGAGGGAAACACTTGTATATGTGTATCTATGTATGTTCTTCTAGTGGATTCCGAGCAGAGAGTCTCGGGGAGATGTAGCGACCCTCGTTAATGGGCGTGAACTCCTTAAATCTTGTGTGTGCTCCCTCCTTCTTTCGTTCTTCTGTTTATGTTTTTCTGCAACTTTCGGTTTTACACAGATTGACGCACTGTGTTACTCTGTTTCTGGTTTTGACATCAAACTACTTCTATCTTGGGTGTGGAGAGTCATGCTCTTGGTTAAAGGTGACGCCTTTAGAGCCTCTGATTCCTCTACAAGTGGTATCAGAGCTTTGGTTCTTTGGTCAGTGGTTCTCTCAAGTCAAGAACCATGCTTGTCAAGAAGGGAAGTGGAAGGTTTGAAGGTCATGGAGCTGTTTTAGGACAGCAAAAGCTGATGGCTTATGAGGAGTTTCTAGGCCTGGGTGAAGCTTTGTGGATGGTTGAGATTTCAGTAGAGAAAGTCTCAGATCCAAGAGAAACAGAGAGGAAAGTGAGAAAGAAGAATCGGATCTAAAGGAAGCTAGATCTAGAGGAAGAAGGAGAGTGAAGAGAAGTGAAAAGGTTGGATCTTTGGTGCATCCAAGTTCTTCTCTTTGGCGAGCTGGTTGTGGAGAGACAAGTTTATGTCTCAGGAGAAGCAACAAGGCAGTAGCTCGTGGTCAATGGTGCATAAGAGAGGAAGAAGCCATAAGACTCTTTCTTGGTTAAGCATCATGGTGATTCTCGGTGTTGAGGATGGAGACAAGAATGTCTCAAGCTGAAAGACAGGGTTTTGTCTTGGTAATCAGCACAAGTCTGAGGAGAAGGAGTTATAAGACTCGTTCTGGTGTCTCAGGAAGCATCTCATTCACAGCATCTCAAAGGTTAAGAAGAACCAAGAAGCTTCAGGTGTTCTGTTGCACGTGCTGGGTGTCTGTGCAACTACAGGGTTTCTGGGAAAGTTGCAGGTTTTGTGACACAGCAAGGTTTTCTGCGCAGCAACAGGGAAGCTTCGGTAAGATGTTATTTCAGCTTGGTACAAGATCAGGTTAGATCTTAGGTGGAGTAACAGAAGGTTCTTGGGAAGCTTAAGAAGTTGAGAATGTGATTAGCTCATGTTATGGTTAGTAACTGAGTGTGATAGGGAGATGCGATCAAGGTGTACCTTCAGGAATGATTCATGGTAGAAGAGTGAATCAAGTGAGGTGATTTCATGGGTCATGAGATCAGGTTACCTCTGAGGTACATGGATGTACAACATTGTGAGAAGGCAGATCACTCACGGGTTGATGTTGTGCAAGCACAAGAAGAAATCAGAGATAGAAGCAGGAGGCATTTGATTGAAGATGGATTTTCTTGATCAGTGTTGAAGAAGCCGGTTAAAGGTTGGTGTAAGCTGAAGGTCTTTCACAAGAATCAGCTGGGTGTGATTCTGTTACACACGAGTTCAGGTTGTGTGACTCAAGGGTGTTATCAGAATCAGAACATCAACTTCAAGACTCAAGTTCAGGGAGACTTCAAAGTCTGATTCCGCTGCAGTCACAAAGTGTTTGTGATGCTCTGAAGGGAAGTCTCAAGATTGCTCAAGTTCTGCATTGGTTTGGAATTGGAAGCTGGTTGGAGCACCAAGGTTCTGCGCAGGTTTTGCAAAGGGTTTGGCCGGGATTCTGTGTTGAGGTTTCTCAGGTTACACAGAGGTTCAAACAGTGTTAAGACAGCTGCAGGTGGTGTTCAAGCTTGGTTGTTTCCAGCCCGGTATCTCACAGGAATTCAAGGAACTAGGGGACGCCTTTAAGCCTTGGATTTGGTGGGTGGTTTATGACTGTTAGAGTATCAGTAAGGGTATTCTGGGTTCAGTCTAAAGGGTGGTTGCAGAACGGTTATGAAGCAAGTCAGAGTTTCTGTCTGGTCAAGGACAGAAACGGGTCTGATGTTTGAGTGACTTCGGGGAGTCTTGGAAGGGGTTTCGGCTGCAGGTTCTATCTCAGGGTTTGTTCATGTGGGTAGCTGGTAGTTCTTGGTAACATGAGAGTCAGGAGGTGGCTTGTCATTAGAGAACGTGGAGCTACAAGGTTGTTTCAGATGGATGCAATGAAGGTGTTTTGTTGCAGTCTGAAATGTTCTTCTGTGTAAGCAGAAGGGGAAACACTCAACTTCATTGCTAGTTTCAAAGGGAATGCAGTGAAGGTTGTGCTCTTGTGAGCTAGAGTGTTTGGGTCTTGTTAAGAAGTGTAAGCTCTTGACAAGATGACAGTAGCAAGATTCAGGTTTCGCACAGGTGTGTGTTGTGTGCAACACAGGGAGATTGTGCAGGTTTTGAATCTTAAAGAACCAAGTGTTCTTGTCTCAGGTGGAGCAAGGTTTTCTCAGAAGACATCTTGTATTGGTTCAGATCTTCACAAGGAAGCATCTGATGTTCTAGTAGCTGAAGGCATTGGAGACATCATTGGAGGGTTATTCCACGATGTCATTATGCAAAGGGATACTACAATCTGGTATCGATAGTCTTCCTAGCAAGAGGAGTTAGGCGGCGTGTCCTGTTGTTCAACAGCGGTACCGGAAAAGGATTGGATGTATGTTGGCTACAAGAGGGTACAAGATTTCTGGTGTATGAGATGAAGTCATGGTTTGGTGGTGTATCAGCCTAAGTTGTGCATTATCAAAACATGGAGAATGCTCTAAGGAAGGAGACGGTGCTACTGGAAAGGAGAAGTGTTCTTGATGATTTTCTGGAATTGCAAATGGATCAGTTGAGGTGGTTGCACAGAGAAAGGGGATGTGTTACAGGTTTTGGCACACTTTCTGAAGCAGGAAACCATGGTTACTCAGTCTGATTTATTAGAACGTGGGAGTGAATCAGGATACAATGGAGATGGTTTTGACTCTGAAAGGTGAAGCTGAGGTTACAGAGGCACGGTAGATCCGAGTGGTAATGGTTCTAGGTGGAGTATTATTGGTACTTCAATCCGGGTGGAGCTATTCTTGGAGGTTGTCTCAGGTGGTTAGCTGAAAAGGGAAGAGTTAAAGGGAAGCATATCTCAGGGTTGTATCAGATTCATGGATGTTCGGTATGCAAAGGAGATGGAAAGTCAAGAACATGTGGTATCAACAGGTGTTCAGTTGAACAGGGAATAATCTGTGTAACAGGCAGTTTGCAGATTTGTTTGAAGCTGATTGTTGATATGGATTCTCAGAAACGGGTTGCAGGTTTCTGGAGAATGGTTGCGGGTTTTCTGAATGTTTCAGAGAAGGCACGGGATGGCTGAGATGGGGTCATTGAAGTGGTTCAGTAGGTATTACTGAAGGGAGACAAGTGCAGAAGATGCATGGGGTTTGTCTCAAGGTTGTTCACTTCAAGGATGTGGCAGTGTTGTGTATCAAGTCTGATAAACAACACATCTCAAGCTGGTGTTAGCAACAGAGGAGAGTCCTACAAAGGATGCAAATGCAGAGAAGCAAGCTGCATTTGGGAGACTAACTCAGGATTATGAGTTGTCTTGGCTGCACAAGTGAGGAGCTTATGTAAGTAACTTCTCAGGGAACGACTATTGCAGGTCATTCAGGTGAAGTATCTTCAGGTATCAGGTGATGATAAGAAGATCAAGGCTTTGGTTTAAGTCTGGGTATTGAATGAAGCAAGGTTCAAGTCGTTTGGTGGAGCTTGCACAGAAGCAAGTGTTGTGCAGGGCGCTGTTACAGCAGGAATCACATCACAGGTTCAAGTGTTGATGTGTAAGCTGTTCAGGGACGTGTCTCAGGGACATCAGAAGGATTTTCTGATAAGAGACGTGTCAAAGGTTGCTGGTAGTTGGTTCAATCTGCTGGTGTGTTCTGTTTGAGCAAGATGGTTGAACAAGGGTTATGTTCTGGGTTGTCTTGTGTTAGACAGGATGTTGTGGTGAATCTCAGATGGTATAAGCTGTTGTGAGGTTGATCGCAGGTTGAATCAAAGGAGCTTCAGGTTAGAGGCTGATATGATTCAGATTTTCTGCAGAAGATTCAAGTGAATTCACAGGATTTCGGTTCTCAATGCGCATGAGGAAATCCTAGAAGCTAGCAAGTGAATCTGGTTTTGCAGATGTATCTCAGTCACTGCAACAGGTCTGTGGTATGGACAGAAGCCACAGAGGATACTGTGTGATTGAAGAGATCATAAGTGGTGAAGCTTATGGGAATTTCTGTTGTGTTAACAAGCTGGAGGTGTTTCAACTTGTTAATGTTGAGCGGTTACATCAGGTATTCAAGTATTGAATGCATCAGGGAGTGTCACAGAAGAGTTGAGCTAGATACAGGTTTGTATTGAAGTTGGTTTTACAACTCAGTGATATGAAGATGCGCTGATGGCTCAGGTTCAGTTCGTGTGTAAGCACAACTGAGGTGCATTGAACAGTATGTGAAATGCAGGATGATGCAGCAGATATATGGTGCTTAATCTGCAAGGTATCAAGGCTGAGTAAGGATACTCAGGAACCGAGACTGGAATCCGGGAAACTAGAAGAAGGAACTCTCTCTCAAGGGTGTGCAGGTTGCTTGGGATGATCAACATGTTCTCAGGTGGAGATTTGTGAGGATGAGAACTTGTTGTCAAGCAAATGCAGGTCGAAAGTAACACAACCGGAGAGTCTGTGTAAGACAAGGTCAAGTTGCTTTTGGGACCACAAGAGGAGCCTCTCCAATTTGTCCTCTTGTGTGTTAGGTTAGTGGTG
Organism: Orychophragmus violaceus; assembly: GCA_030180135.1. NCBI lineage: Eukaryota > Viridiplantae > Streptophyta > Magnoliopsida > Brassicales > Brassicaceae > Orychophragmus > Orychophragmus violaceus. The sequence goes on from CM058230.1 coordinate 7,057,723, forward strand.
TCTCCACTATAAAAGGAAGCCCTAGACGTGAGAGAGAAGTAGAGCCACACATAGAGCCGCAATGTAGCTAGATGGGTGAGAGAAGCCATTGTTGAAGGCATAAACCTTTAGCAATTTCTCATGTATACATAGAGGGTTACACAGAGAGTGTTCATTAGTGAGTTGATGAGGGAAACACTTGTATCTGTGTATCTATGTATGTTCTTCTAGTGGATTCCGAGCAGAGAGTCTCGGGGAGATGTAGCGACCCTCGTTAATGGGCGTGAACTCCTTAAATCTTGTGTGTGCTCCCTCCTTCTTTCGTTCTTCTGTTTATGTTTCTCTGCAACTTTCGGTTTTACACAGATTGACGCACTGTGTTACTCTGTTTCTGGTTTTGACATCAAACTACTTCTATCTTGGGTGTGGAGAGTCATGCTCTTGGTTAAAGGTGACGCCTTTAGAGCCTCTGATTCCTCTACATGCACAATTTGCAAATACATACATTAAAGAAAAAAACGAAAAGCATGTTGGGCTTTTTGTTTTCTCCGATACGATTAAAACAAATATATCTTCAAATCTTGATGTAGGTCCACTATGCTAGATTTTCATGATATAATATAGTATATATAGATATATATGTACCAGTAGTTAAGGTGAAGTTGGGGCCAAAGTTTACGAAAATCGTTGAGAGGGGAACCGGTGATGGTGAAACCTTCAGACCACATTTGCTTATTAAAGAAAGATGAGATACGAGCGACGCCGTAGCCCGAGAAACCCGTCTCTGACCGAGCCGCCTTAAGCTTGCGCTGGACAGGTAGCTGAAAAAGACTACCGGTGAGAAACTCAATGCCTTGGAGAAGCTCCATAGGCACGCCGTGGTTTGCGATCTGGAAAGCACCCCAAGTTTTACATGCATGGCCGATTTGATTGGCGGCGTCCGGGTGGTTCATGTCAATGAGAGGGATGTTTTCACCGGCGGCCGGAGAGGAAGGACCGGAGGGGAAGAAGGGATCGTCTTTGGGGGTCCATGTGTAAGAATCAGGGAGCTCACGGAGGGATGTGAAGTCAGGTTGGTGAGAGTGTGGGAGGTGAATGGGATGGCCTCTAAAGACATCTGTTAACATTGTAGGCATCTTGTTCTTGCAAGAAAATTGTAGTTTATCAATTATGAGATATTTGATGTTTTGTGGTGGAAGATAATGGAAGAGCTAGTTGGAGAGTTTATTTATAGTGGCAGAGCCGAGATCGAGAGGAGGCAAAAACATATGTTAAAACTCTTGTTTTGGTGCATTCATATTGGTTACTCGACTAGTTTATTCGATTAATACAATACCAACAAACCAAACCTCTAGAAAATTACGGAGGTCCCGCCATTTTCCTTCTTTTGTAAGAAAAAAACATATGTTATTTGTTAATTGATTTATGCAAGATAAGTAAGATACATACACATGATGGGTTGTCAAACTATATATAATTCAAATTCAAGTGGTGGTATTATGATAGATATTTTCTTTCATATCTAGAAGTTAAAAATGTATAATTAAAAAACGAATTTAAGAAAACAATTCATGTGTAGAGGTGATAAGATGTGATTATGACCTTATAGGGTTAGACAAACTATGCAAAAGAATGAAAGAGAAATGTTTTGTTTTGTCTAATTTTTTTTTTTTGTTGATTTGGTTATTCCTTGGTCATTGGAATAAATATATCAATGACATGCATCCTCATGGAATATTGATGAAGTAAAAAAGTTTAAAGCTCTTTCAAATCAAATACTTCATATGTCTCAAAATATAAAAATATAAGATGTTTTAGATAAAATCGCGAAAATTAATAAATTATTTTTTTAATAAAATATTAATTATAAATACATTTCTACCAATCACAAAAAACTATAGAATTTAAAGAAACAAAAATGTAGTGAACATTAAAATCCACATAGAAACTTGTAAAAATAACAAAATCACAAGACATTAGAAAAAAAAAGAAACTTGTAAAAACAATTTATAAAATGAAACAAAAAAACTTTTTAAACATCTAATAATATGGAAAAGAGAGAGTATTAAACAAGTTATATACACAACTATAAAATTATATATATATATATTTCTTTTCTTTTTTTTGCGACCACAAGTTACTTTTTTTTGCCTGCAATTGTGGTCAAATTAGTGTTGAGTGATTGAAATTGTGATTGTAAAAAGAAGAGACATAAAGAGAAGTGTTTTTTTTGGTTCGGACAAAAGAAGGAACGAAAAATAGAAAGGGCCAATGTTGTCCTCTAGAAACAATATCTAGCTAACTGCAGCAAAGAACAAAATAGCTTATCTTCTCTAAATTTTCCATCAAAAAAATGATAAATGTTTTCGCATGTATAATATTTGGAGAAAAAAATATTTTAGAAAAAATGTATTTGGATATAGAAAACACTTTGGAAGAAAATAAAATAAATATAGGATAAATAACGTTCACTTTTTCATGCTTCAAGGCCTACTTATTGTTTGATTAAACAAATTATCAAAGCAAAGTTATTTGTAGAACGTTCATTAATGACGTCGTAGTAATTGATATATCAAACCAACTTGAGATGAAATTGCCTCATTAGGAATGCAAATATCTAACTTAATCTAAGTGGAGTCAAGTTTAATTCGAAAGATTCTACTAATTAAATGGCAATTTAAAGCAACAACACAAGTAAAGAGACTAAGCAAAAGAGAAATAAGACAATAAGTTGATCAAATAATAAAATGCTAAGCCTTTGGATCAAGGTTATTGAGTTGGGTGATCAAATGATAATCTATGATTCTAATACAATCATTTATTTGCTAATCCCTATGCCTATGATCATTAATTTAGACATTTCTATGACAATAATCATATGATAATTATATATAACATCAATTTCCACTAGAAATAACAAAATAAGCATGCATTTAAACAAGTCTTAATAGACACTAAACCCCATAGACATCAGTTCTTATTGACTATGTATATAAAACACTCAAATGATTCATTCAAACATGTCATTGAACATTTTCTATGCATGAAAATATCTAAATTCTCGAAATTGAGAGATCAAGTCAATCTAGCAATGAGCATATCAAATGAGTAAGGATTCTCTAAATTAAGCCACAAGCACACAAATCAAAATCTAATCACCATAATCTACCTAACCCAAAAGCTTAAAAGGAAACTCCTTACTAATCTTCATACTAACACATAAATTCATGTGAATCATGTGCTAATACTAAAGATTAAGAAGAAAAGAAGAAGAAAACAAAAACAAAATGCTTAAAAATAAAGATTCTCTAATGGAGTTTTTGGTTTACAAAATAGATAAGATAGATTGGGGTTTTTAGCCTACAAAATATTTATAGAGGTCTAAAAACGAGTTGGGTCGACCCAACAACCATAGACCGATCCAAGAAAAATATGGACAAATGTTTGGCCAAAGACTAGTCAATACGTAGAATCTTCAGATTTTTAGTGTTGTACCGGTTGGCATTTGACTGGTACGGTAGACCGCAAAGCACAACGGCTGGTTTTTGACCGCGGGCATAAACCGCGGGATGGCAAAGGAAATGCATGAAACTATAGTGGTTGGTGTTTTACCGATAAACCGCGAGATGAACAGTGGAAACTAGAAAGCATGAAAATTACAACGGTTGGTGTTTGACTGTTTCACCAGACCGCGGGGTCTTTAAACCGTAGTGGTTGTCTCTGGATCGCTGCACTGCCTTGTCGCTCCTCCTCTTTGGTTCTTGGCTCTAATCCGCTCCAAAAGCTCTTGAATTTCCTAAGTGACCATTCCAACATCTAATATGGACAAATGCACATATACAAGACCCTAAAGATGTCTAAATGCAAGTTGTATAACTAAAATGTTGTAAAAACATAAGGTTAAAACCATGAAAAATACAATATATCACACTACAAGAAAAAATGCCCATTACCGACGAATTTACTGAAGAAATATATCTGCCGGATATTACCGACGGGAAACCGATGGATCCTCGACGGGTACAATTTCATCGGATTTCCGTCGGTAATTACCGACAGATTTACCGACCGTCGGGAATTTCTTGACAGATCCGTTATCCCTCGGAATTTCGTCGGTTAGTTGTCGATTCAATGTAATCGTTAATAGATACGTTATTATAGCCGTTAAGGTATCCGTTGGACCGACCGTAAACCAACGGTATCCGTTGGACCGACCGTAAACCGACAGAAATCCATCGGTTAATTTCTTACAAATACCACACAGTTCCTCTCTTCTCCTCCACATCAATCCCTCCCTAACTCTCTCTCTCTCTCTCTCCCTCTCTCTCTCTCACACTATAATATTCTTGATTTCGAAAAATGTCTTCTTCTAATTATTACAGATCATGGATGGATGGTCCGAGGATTGATGCAGCGACGAACTGATTGCACACCGAATATGCACTCGATATTATGGAATTCATGACGGTAGCATGTCGTCAACCAAATACGCAGAAGTCCGGTAAGTTAAAATGTCCATGTGCTTAGTGCCAACATTTTGAAAATCCTACGAATGACGAAGTATGGCATCACTTGTATTCAGTGGGGTTTATGGCGGGTTATAAGAATTGGTATCTTCATGGTGAAACATCGGATTATACAAGTAGTAGTAGAGAACCTTATGCTAGTACTAGTAGTAGAGAACCTTATGGTAGTTCTAGCAAACCTTATAGTGCAGATGTAGATTTTGGTGTAGGTACCAATCAGATGGTTAATGACTCATATCGAGAAAATATTCAGGAAGTAAGTGAATATCAAATTCCTAGGGTAGATGAGGAACCTAATGTAGAAGCTAGGAGATTTTTTGATATGTTAAATGCAACGAAGCGGCCGCTTTATGGTGGTTGCAAAGAGGGTCATTCGTCATTATCATCTGCTACTAGATTAATGGGCATAAAGACGGACTATAATTTGGCGGAGGAATGTGTGGATGTGATTTGTGATTTTGTGAAAGATATTCTTCTTGAAGATAATCTTGCGCCATGTTCATACAACGAGGTCGAGAAACTTTTTAAATGGCTTGGACTACCGTACTAGATGATAGATGTGTGCATCGACAACTGTATGATATATTGGCGAGAAGAAGAATACCATCTGGAATGTAAATTTTGTAAGCATCCGCGCTATCAGGATACAAGGGGAAGAGCTAAGGTTCCGTTCAAACGAATGTGGTATTTGTCGTTAACCGATAGGTTGAAGCGATTATACCAATCGAAACGAATTGCGGGGGAAATGAGATGGCATGCCGAGCATAGAAGAGGAGAAGAGATTGCACATCCGTCAGATGCTGAAGCGTGGCGACATTTTCAGAGAGTATATCCGGATTTTGCGTATGAGCCACGTAACATGTACCTCGAATTATGCACCGATGGTTTCAACCAGTTTGGGAGGCATGGGAGACAATATTCATTGTGGCCAGTGATTCTAACTCCTTATAGCCTACCACCATCTTTGTGCATGCGTCGAGAGTTTCTTTTCCTCTCCGTACTCATTCCCGGGCCAGAGCATCCAAGAAGATCACTTGATGTATTCTTGCAACCATTGATATATGAATTGCAAATTTTATGGGTGCCCGGTGTTGAAGCATATGATATCTCCTGGAAGGAAAATTTTCAGATGAGGGTTGTACTAATGTGGACCATTAGCGATTTTACGGCTTATGGTATGTTATCTGGATGGACAACGCATGGGAGGTTAGCATGTCCATATTGTCAAGAAAAGACTAATGCATTTCGTCTGAAGAACGGATGCAAATCATGTTCGTTTTATTGTCATAGAAGATTTCTACCGCATGATCATTCATATCGGAGAAACACAAAACTTTTTACAAAGAAGAGAAAAGTATTTGATGATCCTCCTCCCAAAGACAGCGGTTCGGCTACTTTGGGGGCTCTTAGAAACCTTTGGTGCGCTAAGAACTCCTGATTGCGGTGGAAATGGGCATGAACAAGTATATGCAGCTGGTTTATCCCACAACTGGCACAATCAAAGCATCTTCTGGGATTTACCGTATTGGAAGGACCAACTACTAAGGCATAATCTTGATGTCATGCACAATGAGAAAAACTTCTTTGATAACATCATGAACACTGTTCTAAATGTGAAAGGGAAGACGAAAGATAATGTCAAGTCTAGACTTGATTTGCCAGAAATTTGTGCTCGGCCTCAACTCCATCTTCAGAAGAATGGGAAACCTCCAATTCCTGCATATTGGTTAGACCTGCAGTCGAAGGAAGAGTTCTTTGAGTGGATTATGCGACGAGTTAAATTCCCTAGCGGTTATGCATCAAACTTGCATAATTGTGTTGACACTGATGGAGAAAATTTTATCGGAATGAAGAGCCATGATTGTCATGTTGTGATGCAACGACTCCTACCAATTGCATTTGCTCATCTCCTCCCTAAAGATGTTCTCAAAGCAATCGCATCGGTAAGAGCTTTTCGGGAATATATGCACGAGGTCACTTACAGTTGATGGCATCAGAAATTGGGAGCAAAACATTCCTAAGATCTTATGCAATCTAGAGAAGATATTTCCACTGTCTTTCTTTGATGTTATGGAGCATCTGCCCATTCATATCCCTGGAGAAGCTAGACTTGGTGGTCTGATAGGTCTAGTTTTATTCCCTATTCTAACTGCAAGTGCACAGTATGTGAGTGTAGTACTTAGGGTATTGAATCCACAAGGACTCTGGGCAACGATAGATTTAGAACAGTCAAGATTAAACTAGGAGAAAGCAAATGTGATTAGAAACTAAAAGCAAAACAAGAAAGTAAATCAGTAGCAAGGTTTGTTGTAGGCAGTTAACTAAAAGCGCTAAGTCTAGGGAGTTCTCAGGAAATCAGACAAGCAGATAAATCATTCAGTCAAGATCAAATTAAGCACGGTTCTAGAACTCAAACACAGATATAGAATTAACCAACTTTCGTTGTGAGAATTCTCTAAGCCTAATCGCAGAAATCCAAATGTCTTTGTAATTCCTAACAGATTAAACTAGCTTTAAGATTAAGTTCGATATGTTCACAATTCAATTAAACCAAATTTCTTTGCGAGTAATTCAATTGCTCAACCTAAATAGTTCAGATTCTAAACCACACTTTCGTGTCAATTTAACAACCTAAGATCTAGATTCTAAGCGATCAGGTTAGAAACTAGTGTTAAGCACAATTTAGATTGAAGAACAATTATGATATGAATCCTTAACTGAATTAATTAAATCTAGCAAGTCATAAAATCCTTAATGAGAATCCCTAAACCTAGCTATGAATCTACTCAGACATGGAATATGAAAACATAATCAATGAATTAATAGATTGCATAAAAGAGAATATAAAAGTAAAGGGGTTCGAAATCTTCTCTAAAAAGCAGAAAGCAGTACAGGATTAGATCAGCCCCAAGCTCTAAAAACTCTATGCTCTAAGTATGAAAGCGTCTCTAAAAACTGATGTAAAAACCTAATTATATAAGCTAATCACGTCTTGGGGCTTCTTTGTAATTCTTGGAAACTTCTGGGCAAGACTGCAATATCTTCATTCTTCATAAACCGCCGAGTTTGGCCCATCTCGCTGATGTGTCGATCGATGCACATAGTGTGTCGATCGATGCATTACTCTGTTTCGGACAGTGAGCTCTATCTCTCGGGTCAAAACACCAAAATGCTCCAAAAAGCTCCAATAACTCCAATTCCGCTCCAAACGTGCTAGTACCTAATAACACCTGTAAAAGACTCTAAAGAAACACCAAAAGACTCTAAAACACACTTATATCATGGTCTAAAACCGGTAAAAACCATGATATATCAACTCCCCCACACTTAGCCTTTGCTTGCCCTCAAGCAAAACAGAGAACTAAAACATGGTGAAGAGGTTTGAAAACTTTCAGAAACTCTTTTTATCTTAGAAGCAACAACACTCAGATTCCCCTTAGTAAGCCACTGAAAGAATCACCTGCAAGACATCAAGAACAACATGTACTTCCCCCACCCTTAGCAACTGTCCTAAGTAAACTCCACAATCAATCCAAGCAATTCAAATTCACCCTACTGACTTCTATAAGCTATTAAGTGCGGTCTCACCTAAGGATTATCGATCAAAGGGCACATGGATTCTTACTTTGTCAGCTCTAGACCACCATACTATCTTTTTCTAGTTCCTTTTCTTCTTTTTCCCTTCCTTAGCATTCTGATTTTTCCCCATTGGGTATCATTTTTTTTTTTTTATCAGTGCTCTTCCCGTTAAGGGGTATACTTTGGACACATTCCATGGATGCACAGGAGGTAATAATTTTTGCTACTACTCTCGTGACCACTTTGGAGCTACTAGCTCATCCTCAGTTTTTACTCTCTTTTTTTTTACTTTATGGAAGGGGAGAAGGGAACCATACTCGGACAGGTTTACAAGCTGTGTCAGAACTAACAAAGGATTCCGACTCAAGGTATACCAAGCCCTTAGGTGAGAAATTTAAGTCAAATTAAGGGTGAAGCCAGTAAAGGATCCTCTGAATACCTGAATTTATATGGGTGTCCTTAGTAGGTTGATCCGTGTTGGGTTTTCTAATAGTCATAGATAGTTCATGCAACTTCATCCCAATGGTTACTTAAGTTCATGCAAGATGTTGTTAACTTCTCAAAAATTCACTGTTTCTTACTTAAGCATGTTTTGACTCAATAAAACAAAAAAATTTGAAAAACGGACTGACTCTAAGAAAACAGAAAGATAGTAGTCAGTACCAACTCCCCCACACTTGAAACACACTGTCCCCAGTAGTATCAAGCTAAGGATCGGTAAAAAGAAAGAAAAATGTTTAAGGATGTGTTAAGTTCTGTCTGATTTTTACCTCTGTCGCTCATGCATCGATCGATACATAAATGTAACGACCGTTGCAAGGCGATTTGCGTTATGTGTCGATCGTTGCTCAGGACCGCAACGATCGCTGCAATGCGATTTTCGTGTTGTGACGATCGACACACAGGACCGTGTCGATCGTTTCATTGCGATATCCGAGACCTGCAGACAAAACTTCATGGCTGATTAGAACGACAGCTCCATAAGGACGTACCTCCTTGATTGTGAAAGGACCAAACCACCTTGATCTCAGCTTACCTGGAAACAATTGCAAACGAGAATTATACAAAAGTACCTGATCATTAGGCTCAAATTGTCTAGAGACAATCTTCTTGTCATGATAAGCTTTAGTCCTCTCCTTATACAGCTTTGAGTTCTCATAAGCAAAATGTCTAATCTCATCCAACTCATTAAGCTGCACCAATCTCCTCTCAGCAGCAGTCTTAAGATCAAAGTTCGTCTGCTTTACAGCCCATGCTGCTTTGTGTTCAAGCTCTACTGGTAGATGACAGGCTTTTCCATACAGCAGATGAAATGGAGTAGTTCCAAGTGGTGTCTTGAATGCAGTCCGGTAAGCCCATAGTGCATCATCTAGCTTTGCTGCCCAATCCTTCCTTGTCTTCCCAACTGTCTTCTCTAAGATCTCTTTGATCTGTCTGTTAGACACCTCAACTTGTCCACTAGTCTGAGGGTGGTAAGGAGTAGCAACTCAGTGATGAACTCCATGTTTCTGTAGCAATTTCTTGAAGACCTTATTAATGAAATGAGATCCTCCATCACTAATCACTATCTGAGGTACTCCAAATCTAGGGAATATGATGGTCTTAAACAGCTTAATAACCACCGAAGAATCATTGGTCGGACTAGCTATTGCTTCCACCCACTTAGATACATAGTCCACAGCAACCAAGATAAACTTATTCACATAGGATGAGGGAAAAGTACCCATGAAATCTATGCCCCAGCAATCGAAAACCTCAACCTCAAGAATGAAATTCTGAGGCATCTCATGCTTCTTACTGATTTTCCCTCTCCTATGACAGGCATCACACTGAGAAACGAAGGAATGAGCATCCGCAAACATTGTAGGCCACCAAAAAACTGCTTGCAGAATCTTAGACACAGTCTTGAAAGTAGCAAAATGTCCAGCATAATCTGATCCATGACAGTGGAATAAGATATCTGGAACCTCTGATTCAGCAACACATCTCCTGTAAAGACCATCCAAACAATGCTTGTAGAGATAAGGCTCATCCCAGTAGTATCGCCTGAGCTCCCTGAAAAACTTCTTCTTTGCATACCCCTTCAAATCATCTGGTTCAGTCTCTACAGCCAGGTAATTAGCTATATCTGCGTATCAGGGTCGATTGGTGGTTGCGACAGCATCTACTTCGAATACATAGTCTCTAATTTGAACCGTGAAAGGTTCTGGGTTCGTATTCGCACTGCAACGATCGTCGCATATGGTAGCATCGATCGTCGCAGTCTCGACACTTGCATTGATCGTCGCAGTCTCGACACTTGCATCGATCGTCACAGATGTGGCATCGATCGACGCAATGCGATTAATCCGATAGTTTTGCAAGTTTCTATCCAAATCCATCTGAAACACTGTCCCGATCATATTGACGTTCTCCTCAGGTAAGTAATCATTAATGGGCACGTCTTCCTCAACCAGCATCCTTGAAAGATGGTCAGCAACTCCATTCTCAACTCCCTTCTTGTCCTTCACTTGAATGTCAAACTCCTGAAGCAAAAGAATCCATCTCAACAATCTTGGCTTAGCATCTTTCGTCTGCATTAGATACTTCAGGGCTGAATGATCAGTGTGTACAATCACTTTGGAGCCAACAAGATAGGGGCGAAACTTCTCAAATGCAAAGACAACAGCCAACAACTCCTTCTCTGTAGTGGCATAGTTTCTCTGCGCATCATCTAGTGTCCTGCTGGCATAATAGATAGCATGAAGTTTTCTGTCTTTCTTCTGCCCCAGAACAGCTCCTATAGCATAGTCACTTGCATCACACATAACCTCAAAAGGTAGATCCCAGTCTGGTGGCTGAACTATAAGAGCACTCACTAATGCCTGCTTGATCTGTTCAAATGCGGTCTGACAATCTGCATTGAACTCAAATTTGGTATCCTTACACAGCAAAGCAGTTAGTGGTCTAGCAATCTTACTGAAGTCCTTGATGAACCGTCTATAGAAACCGGCATGTCCAAGAAAGCTCCTTATAGAATTCACAGAATCAGGCGCCTGAAGGCTGGCCATTACCTCAATCTTAGCGCGATCTACTTCAATCCATGCTTCAGACACTTTATGTCCAAGTACAATGCCATCTCTGACCATGAAATGACACTTCTCCCAATTAAGAACCAAGTGCTTCTCCTCGCATCTAGTCAGTACCTTGCACAGATTATCCAAGCACTCATTATAAGATGACCCATAGACTGAGAAGTCATCCATAAACACCTCCATAAAGTCCTCAATCATATCAGTGAATATGGACATCATGCATCTCTGAAAGGTGGCAGGTGCATTGCAGAGTCCAAAAGGCATCCTGCGGTAAGCAAATGTGCCATATGGACAAGTAAAGGTGGTCTTTCCCTGATCCTCTGGATGGATGGTAATCTGGAAGAAACCTGAATATCCATCGAGGAAGCAATAGTAAGGGTGATTTGCTAACCTCTCCAGCATCTGATCAATGAAGGGTAAAGGGAAATGATCCTTCCTTGTCGCAGCATTTAGCTTCCTGTAATCTATGCACATCCGGTGTCCAGTCACACTCCTTGTAGGAATCAGCTCGTTCTTCTCGTTCTTCACTACTGTAACTCCGCCTTTCTTATGCACTACATGGACTGGACTCACCCAATCACTGTCTGAAATTGGATAGATAATCCCAGCATCTAGGAGTTTCATAATCTCCTTCTTAACCACATCCTTAAGATTAGGATTCAGCCTTCTCTGATGCTCAAATGATGTCTTAGACTCGTCCTCAAGATGTATCTGATGCATGCACAGCTCTGGAGAGATACCTGAAATGTCATCAAGAGAATAGCCAAGAGCTTTGAGATGCTTGCGCAGCTTGCTTAGCAGTAAAGTGAGCTTTGCGTTGTTCAAACTAGCATTAACAATCACTGGATAAGTTGAATTAGGTCCAAGAAATGCGTACCTTAGCCCGGATGGAAGTTGTTTCAGCTCAATTTTCGGAGCTTTTTCCTCTGCCCAGTCTCTGTCGACATGCAACGATCGATGCCATGAAGGTGTCGATCGATGCAATGTCGTGTCAGATACACCCACTTGCATTACGTGCTCAGCAGAGTCCATTAGCCTCGCGTAGCAGATTGCGGGCTCGTCTTGCAGGTGTTTCAGCTCCATTATAGAGCTCAGTAGGGCTCTCTCCAGTGGATCCTCAGCATGTGACCTATGAAAGTATTCTACGGCCAAATCACTTAGTGTGTCCACATAGAAGGTCTGTCCGTCGATGGTTGGTCTCTTCACCAATTTGTCCATATCGAAGCTCATCTTCAGATCACCCACATTAAGAACTATCTTACCTCTTTGGCCGTCAATCATCGCACCCGCAGTAGCTAAGAAAGGTCTACCCAAAATCAGTGGATCCTTTGGTTCCTCTCCATACTGCAGAACCACAAAATCAGTAGGAATCACACATTGGCCAATCATTATAGGCACATCCTCCAATATTCCTTCAGGAATTCTGATTGTTCTGTCTGCTAAAACCAATGAGATCCTAGTGGGCAGGAAGTCAGTCATCCCAAGTCTCTTAGCAAAAGAGAAGGGCATAAGGTTCACACTAGAACCAAGATCACATAGTGATCTTTCAAATCTTTCCTTGTAGATAGCACAGTCCAACACAAAGCTCCCTGGATCTTTCAACTTCTCAGGAATTCTGCCCTGAATCATTGCACTACATACCTCTGTGATCATCATTTCACTCTCCTCATTAGACCATTTACCAGCAAGTAAATCCTTAAGACATTTCTTCATCACAGAAGTAGTCTCCATAGAGTCAATCAAAGGCACTTCGATCTTCACCTTTTTAATGATCTCCTTGCATTTGGCATACTGCTTATCGTTCTTAGCCTTCCTATGGTTCTTAGGAAAAGGTACCTTAGGCTTGTAGACCCTTTCATTTGACTTTTTCAGCTTCTCTGCGTCTGAGCTCTCTGCAGTCGCCTTGCGTCGATCGTTGCTAGTGGTGCATCGATCGTTGATGGGCGACTGTGCTACGACTTCTGGATCTTTATTTTCGCTTTGCATCGACCTTTGCTGAGGTGCGTCGATCGATGCATTGCGAATCCCACGGATTTGATCTTCCATTTCTTCAATCTCCACGGTTTCTTCGACACTTAACTGCTTTTTCTGGGCAGGAAACAGCTCCTTACCACTTCTCAATGTCACCGCATTGCACTGATACTTAGGATTAGCATCAGTCCATCCCGGAAGAGATCCATCTGGCCTCTGAACATATCCAGCAGTCCTTGCAACCTTAGCATCAAGCTCCTTCATATGTGTGCTCAAAGATTCAAACTTCCCATTCAGCTCTTCATAAACAGCCCATATCTTCTTGTCGAGGTCTACAGCATTCTTAGTCTGACCTTTCAGCAACTGCTCCATCATACTCTCCATCTTGCTCTCATGAGCATTAGCAGCAGGAGGTGTTTGGTAAGAGGAAGATCCATAAGTCCTCTGATTACCTTGCTGAAAAGGCTTCTGGAAACCAGCATTTTGTCCAAAGCAATAAGAGTTTTGATTGCTTGTGAAAGCACTCTTCTCTCCACTGAAGAATCTATTACCTTGCTGTCCTCCAAACTTGTTTCCTTGGAAACCAGATCCTCCAATATAGTTCACATCCTCTTCCTGACCATCTTCTTCAGCATTGATCACTTCAACATCTTGAGCAAAATTGACAGCTTTCTTCCCAGCTAGAAGATTGCAAACAGTGTCCAACTTACTCCTAATATCAGCAATCTCCAGGTTCTCTATCTTCCCACCAGACTCTTCCCTTCTCCTATCAGTAGTCTTGCAGCTATTACTGCTTACTAAGTTATCTATCAGTTGCTTAGCTTGCTCAGGAGTCCTAGTGTTGAAATTTGCATTGCTGGAATTATCCAACGCAGTCTGATAAGGGAGATCTATACCTCTAAAGAAAATACCCAGCAATGTTACCTCAGTGAATCCATGATGCGGGCAGTCACGTTGGTACTTCTTAAACCTCATCCAGGCAGTCTAAAGAGGCTCTATAGGACCTTGGGAGAAAGTGAGAATGTCCTGTCTCGACTGATCAGAGCGAGCATCATCATAAAAGTGTCTCAGAAACTCACTCTTAACAGCGTCCCAAGTAGTAAACTTCCCAGGTGGAAGTTGTTTCAGCCAGGCAGCAGCATCTCCAGCGAGAGAGTAGGGGAAGAGTTTGAGAAACAGATAGTCATAGTTCACTCCATCATACTTCATCCCAGTGACTATGTCCTCAAACTCATCAATATGATCCATTGGCTGCTCATTAGGGAAAGCATGGAGGGCATTCTGCCTCAGAAGAGAGTAGTAGATGGTCTTGATCTCGAAATCATTCCTCTCAAAACTAGGAGGCACAAGAGCTGACCGGTTATCATGAAACTCATCCGGACGGTTATAGTCAGCTAAGGTCCTCTCATTAGCAACAAGAGGATTAATCATTCGCCTCTCCTCTTGGTCTTGGCCTTGCTCTTGTTCAGGCTCAGGGATCACATTCCCTTCAGCATCAATCCGTTGCCCAGCAGCATTGTACGGATTGTTTTGTCGGTCCCTCAGGGTACCTTGAGCATCGGGCATTATAATCACACGTTCTTGAACCATCCTTGCTCTTTGAACTTTCCTGTTAGTCCTCTCTAGTCTAGCAAGCTCTTCAAGTTGGAGATTAACGAGATTAGTATTCGGATTACTTCTGGTATCACGCGTCTGCATAAACCGTCTGTAATCGCAGTGCAACGATCGATGCTAAGAGTGCAACGATCGACTCAACTCCAGTCTCTTAGTGACGATCGACACAAAAGGATGAACGATCGATACTAGGCGATTTTTAAACCTGCGACAGAGAAGAAACAGAAAAATCAGTAACCAAAAACAAAAAAATAAAAATCCTAGTCTAAACCCTAAGTTCGAATCTATCGAAGACTCCAAAGAGTCCCCGGCAACGGCACCAAAAACTTGATAGGTCTAGTTTTATTCCCTATTCTAACTGCAAGTGCACAGTATGTGAGTGTAGTACTTAGGGTATCGAATCCACAAGGACTCTGGGCAACGATAGATTTAGAACAGTCAAGATTAAACTAGGAGAAAGCAAATGTGATTAGAAACTAAAAGCAAAACAAGAAAGTAAATCAGTAGCAAGGTTTGTTGTAGGCAGTTAACTAAAAGCGCTAAGTCTAGGGAGTTCTCAGGAAATCAGACAAGCAGATAAATCATTCAGTCAGGATCAAATTAAGCACGGTTCTAGAACTCAAACACAGATATAGAATTAACCAACTTTCGTTGTGAGAATTCTCTAAGCCTAATCGCAGAAATCCAAATGTCTTTGTAATTCCTAACAGATTAAACTAGCTTTAAGATTAAGTTCGATATGTTCACAATTCAATTAAACCAAATTTCTTTGCGAGTAATTCAATTTCTCAACCTAAATAGTTCAGATTCTAAACCACACTTTCGTGTCAATTTAACAACCTAAGATCTAGATTCTAAGTGATCAGGTTAGAAACTAGTGTTAAGCACAATTTAGATTGAAGAACAATTATGATATGAATCCTTAATTGAATTAATTAAATCTAGCAAGTCATAAAATCCTTAATGAGAATCCCTAAACCTAACTATGAATCTACTCAGACATGGAATATGAAAACATAATCAATGAATTAATAGATTGCATAAAAGAGAATATAAAAGTAAAGGGGTTCGAAATCTTCTCCAAAAAGCAGAAAGCAGTACATGATTAGATCAGCCCCAAGCTCTAAAAACTCTATGCTCTAAGTATGAAAGCGTCTCTAAAAACTGATGTAAAAACCTAATTATATAAGCTAATCACGTCTTGGGGCTTCTTTGTAATTCTTGGAAACTTCTGGGCAAGACTGCAATATCTTCATTCTTCATAAACCGCCGAGTTTGGCCCATCTCTATGATGTGTCGATCGATGCACATAGTGTGTCGATCGATGCATTACTCTGTTTCGGACAGTGAGCTCTATCTCTCGGGTCAAAACACCAAAATGCTCCAAAAAGCTCCAATAACTCCAATTCCGCTCCAAACGTGCTAGTACCTAATAACACCTGTAAAAGACTCTAAAGAAACACCAAAAGACTCTAAAACACACTTATATCATGGTTTAAAACCGGTAAAAACCATGATATATCATGGTCCGGTACAATATCAGTAGATGTATCCTTTCGAGCGCTATATGTTCCACCTTAAAAAAAGGTGAAGAACCCCGCTAAAGTGGAGGGTTCTATTGTGGCTCAATATAACAACGAAGAGACTGCGACATTTGTCAGCTATTACTTCCCTTCGCAAGTACGTACAAAGAGTCGGCGCCCAGCTAAAAACGATGATAGAGGCGAGAAGCAAATTTATCCGTCAACGGTTCCCAGTATTTTTCAACAAGATGGACGGTTAAGTGAAAAATCGAATAAATGGCAACTAACATCCCAGGAGCATGCACACTTTCACAAGTATATTCTCACCAACTGCGAGGAAGTGTTCGAGTATGAGAGGTATAAAGTTAAAATTGTATTTGTTATTGCATTGGCATTTGAGTTTCATAGTAAGTTTTTTTAATGAGATATTTGCTTCTCGTAGGTTATACATGGACGCTCTCCAACATTTTCATCCAGAAATGACGGAGGACGATCGGGTAGAGCGTAAACAAAGAGACTTCTCCGTTTGGTTACACTTTTATGTAAGATTTTATTTTTAAATATTATTTAACCCAATAAATAGGGTAATTTTATTAACTTGAACGTGTTATATTTTTCCAGGTGGAAAAAGAACTAAAAAAGGCCGCAAGCCCGAAGATTGGTTGATAAACATAGTCAACGGCCTCCACTATAACACAAAGTCTTATCCAAAATATTGCACAAGGGGATATGCGTTTAAGGTGTATAAAGAAGGCTCTTCTAGGTCAACCGCAGATCACGTTGTTTCGTCTGCATCCGGAGAAGTTGTGTACTACGGGGTTCTAAAAGAAATATTGGAAGTGAAGTACATAGGGAAGCTCGGCATGAGATGTGTGGTCTTTTTGTGATTGGTATAACTCGATCATTGGCCAAGGTGTCACCATTGATGAGTTTGGTGTGACGTCTATCCATCGAGTAGGAAGTTTCGGAAATATGATCCTTTCATTATTGCTTCACAAGCAGATAAGGTTAGTGGTCGACTTTACGTTTTAAATTAATCTATAAACTTGACTTTCTTCTTATTAACTTACCATATAAATGATATATTTATTTGATGCAGGTGTGTTACATTCCTTACCCTCGGAAAACATACAAGAACGATCCATGGACCACAGTTACAAAAATCAATCCGCGAGGAAGAGTCTACGGAGTTGAAGAACAAGATTCATTGAAAGCAAGCGGAAGTGATTATATAGCTCATGTAGAAGAATCCCTTGAAGTTAATCTTGTCGTTGATTTTAGTCTATTTGGGGACGTCATTCTTCATTCAGATTCAGAAGAAGAGAGGGGTGAATTTGACGACGACACCGATTCAATTTCATCCGACTACGACTCAGAAAGCGATGCATATTAAATATAAAATAATTAATTTTTCAAAAAAAAAGCCTTAAGAAATATTACCTTAAATTTGAATAAAAGTTTTTAACACTTCCAAGGTTTTTAAAGCTAAATTTAAAACAAATAGTCTTATTAATCCCAAAATCTTTTTTTTTTTTAATTCTGAAAACAATATCAATATCAATGTATTGTTGTACAAGAAATTGTAACGTAACACTCAGCAAAAGTGGTTTCGATACTCTCTATAAACCACTCCGTCCCGGGTTCGATACACGGTTGATGTGAATTTAAAATTAATCCTATTAAACTTACCGACGGAAAACCGAGGGTGAGAAAAAACAGCGCGTATTCCGACGAAAATCCGACGGAAATTGTAAAACTCGACAGAAAACTGAGGGTTTAGGGTTTCAAAATTTGCTACGGATGATCGACAAACAACCGAATAGGTAATGTAAGGATATTTTATAATATATATCAATTTTCAATATCCAAGAACACGTATTCTATGGTTTTATGAAAATCAAGCATTCTTCGGAAATCACCTTCTTAGTATACAATGGTGTTTAAGAAGAACTTATATGGAACCATATGTCGGTTTACGTAAAACAAAGATTCTTGTTAATATAAACATAAGGATCCTATATTTTCTAAAATGCCTTGTCTTTAAGGTATCATGTAAATTCCGGACACGCAAAATCCTCAAAACAAAGCCTAAGGAAACCCTAAACCTATATCGTCGAAAATCCGTCGGTAATTTACCGACGAATTTCCGACGGTCGTCCTCTCGCCGTCGGTATTCTGTCGGTATACTCGAGTCAACCCCTCATTAACTGCAATTACTTACCGTTTGTTCCCAAAAAAAGTTTTGAAAACGGACATTTCGAAAATTGATCGAGGAACTGACGGAAATCCATCGGTATTTCCGTCGGAAAACATTTTATAAATATAGGTCCGATTTCCAGGTTTTTTTCATCATCAAATCTTCAAATTCTCTTCTTAATATTTGCTTGTGTTACCTTAACCAATATAACAATAAAGCCTATTGGTTTCGGACCTTCCACCTACTGCCTACCGTCCCGGATTCGAGTTACGCTTGTAACGGGTTTTAATCCATTTATTTTTTAACAGACGTGAACAATACAAATATATTTAAGTACATTTTCTAACGAGAAATACGACATAGCAAACTGGTTTCGGGACTTTGAATAGTTCAATAGACCCGGGTTCGAGTCACGACGATCATGGTTTTTATTTTTTTGTAGACCCGTCGGTTTGTAGACCGCCAAATATTTTACCAAAATTTTCGCGAAACTGCCAAATTTTTACACCTAATAATTTGACCACCTAGTTTCCGACGGATTTCCGATGGTAAATGAAATATCCGTCGGAAATCCGTTGAAAACCGAATAATATTGAACGACAACATCTTCTTCTTCCTCATTTCTCTGCGATTTCTCTCTCTCTACACTCGTGCTCTACCTTCTCTCTAGGATTTCGCTCCGATTCCGCCCACCAACCGACAATTCCAATCGTCCAAACCTTTATAACCATATAAGTTTTCGTTTTTCCAAGTTAATTTTAATAAAAACTGTCTTTAGGTGGATAGATTTTAGGTTGAATCATGCATGTACTGTTCTAATGAAAATTCTAGGCACTTTAGGTTTATATTGAGTGATTTAGGAATTTATTTGGGTTATAGATGTCATGTGATTGTTTTGTAAACATTTTAAAAAAAAATTAAAATCGTTTTATACAATTTTTCAAACGTTTTTAAACGTTTTCAATGTTGTAAAACAATCTAAAAACATTTTGTAAACGTTTTTTATTTTTCTATACTGTATAAAACTTTTTTAGAATTTTAAAAAAAAAAATAGATTATAAAATCGTAAATAAGAACGTTTTTATAAAAAAAATTCATTTTTATGTAAAACAGATTAATTTTAAACTTATATATGTTTTTGTAGTATTATTAATTTTCAAAATTTTATTTCCAATTTTTTATATTATCTATAATTTTGTTAATAAAATTTTAGCATTTTATGAAAAAATTTAAACATATTCCGAAATATTATGTTTTTATAAATATTATCTATTTTAAAAAGAATTTTAAAAAGATTTATATAATTTTGTAAAATTTATAAAAAATTTAGAAAATTTTGAAACTTTTATTAACTTTTTATCCGTGTATTGTTGCTAGGGAAGATTTTGGCGCGTTTGAGCAGTACCTAGCTTCCCAGCCGGCTCAGGTTCAGACGGCTCCGTCATGTCCGGATGCGGCACGACGGTCTAGATCGACTTAGCTGAGACCGTCGCAGCCGAGACAGTCACAGCCTCGACATGAGGCTCCTAGTGGGAGCCATTATGTGTCTCAGGTGCCGGAGACACATCATGTTCCGCTCTCTATTGCAACAGAGACAAAAGTGTTAGTCGAGCAGCCGGGACGAGAGTTGTTCAAACGGCTCGATCTCGATTATGAGAACATCCCGGGAGTTTATTGGTAAGTCTTTTTAACTTCGAGAATTTTGTTTATATTTTATATGTTCTATGGACGTTTAATGTTTAATGTTTTGCGTTTTCAGGTTCGAGATGACGGAATCAAAGATCACCAAGAGCATTTTGAACATGATGTACAACATGCTCTCGGTCCCTTATCCGACGTACATGGAAATGCCTAGGTCTGATAGGCATAATTGGTTCCGCCAGTTCGCGGTACGTATCTTCTTTCATTTTCTTTCATATTTTGTATTAATATTAATTGTTGTTAACAACAAACGTTTTTTATGGCAAGAGTATACTTGGCGTAAGAAGTATACTACGCTTGTGGAGAAGGAGTTCCACAAGAAGGCAAAATCTCATTATTCTCACGTCATCAACGAGTGGAAGCAAAAGTGGGTGGCAGAAGAAGTACAGAAGGGAGTGAACCCCGAACTGTGGACCGGATTCATCCGTCATTGGTCGATGCCTACTACAGCATCTACCTCTTCGACGCACTCGCAGAACCGTAAGAGTCAGAGAGACGGTGCCAGGATGGCGACCCATAACGCGGGAGCAAAGAACACTGTCCAGCGAAAAATTGACTTTGTAAGTTTCTTTGTTAACATTATCCATATTTTTATAAATTCATTTCTAATCAATGTTTTTGTTGGGCAGAAACGGCAAGAATGACGAGAACCGGCGTTTGTTGAGCTCATCGAGGGCGGCCATAAAACAAGACTACCGGTGAGATCTAAGATCCGATCGCTCGGAGAATTGTTGAGTCGTCTAAGAGGCGGGTGGAGGAAGTGCTATCCCAATGATCCGAGGAAGTCGGCTTTACGGAGTCTGAGCTATCGCCAGAGAAGGTCAACGAGATCTTTCTCGAGGTACGTTTTTATGTTAACTAAAATTTGATATTATTCATCGATTTTTTGATTTCTAACTAGTATCTTTAAAAAACTTTGTAGTAAACGGAGAAGACAAAGGTTCGTGTATTCAGATTAGGAAACTTAGCGGAGAGAGTCTCGACACCGCTTTCCTGCTTCCATCCAGACACCGACTCCTTCGCAGAACCTTGAGGGAGAAAAACAAGGAAATCGAAGTGTTGAAGGCAAATCAGGCACAGATTGAAGCTCAGATGCAAGAAGAAAATGCAGAAACCAAGCGGAAGATGAAGGTGATGCAAGATCAGTTGATGCACTTCATCAAGTATGGCACTCTTCCGGTAGGAGTGGAAGAGAAAGCTCCGGGAGCAGCACCGAGAGTGGGAACGGGAGCTTCGGGGACGGGGATGGGTTCGGGATATGTACAGGGAACGGGGATGGGATCAAGATCCGCAGCGGATCCCGGTCTTATATAAAACCGTTTTTATTTTATGAATTTTTAAAAAAATTAATTTTATAATAAATTTTTGTTTTATTAAAAAATTTGAATTCTAATATTAATAAAATTATTATATAAATTTGAGAAAAAAAAATTGTTATTTAAAAATATATTTTAAGAACCCTCGGTAATCTGTTGGTAATGTGTCGGTTTAGTCTCGTCGGTAAACCATCGATAAAACCATCGGTAATCCGTCGGTTTACTCCGTCGGAAACCATTATCCTTCGGTTAACCGTCGGTTATCAACCAACAGTAATCCGTCGGTTTATTTCCCTCGGAAAACCGTCGGTAAATTTCCATTTGTAAACCGTCGGTAAAATTCCATCGGTAAACCGTCAGTAATTTACCGTCGGTTATTCTTCGGTTAATTTCTTTCGGTAAACCATCGGTAATATCTGTCATGTTTTGACGGCATACCGACGATCGTTCCCGACGGATTATCGACAACCAGTATGTCGGTTATATTGTCGGTAATCCGTCGGTTTATCACCCGTCGATAATTTGTCGGTTTATTTCTCGTCGATAATCCGTCGGTAATTACCGACGAAAAATCGACGGATATTTGTTTTCGACGAAATAAAATCGACGGATTTTTTCGGTTGGAAAACTGTCGTGAAAGGTCGTTACCTCCGACGAATTTGACCGTCGGTTATGACGTGTTTTTTTGTAGGGTCAGTTTCGGAGACCGCTTCGTTTATGTAGTTGATTTGATTTCGTATGCTACAAATTTTGATATATATATGTGTGTGCAAAATCTTTAAATCTTTAATTTTACTTTTATAGTAAGTAATGATGTTATAACCAATAAAGAAATGACAATATAGATAATAATTAAAAACTGAAAAACTCAAATATACTGATGTAAACTTGTATAGTGATGAGCTGTAG
This sequence comes from Orychophragmus violaceus, assembly GCA_030180135.1. NCBI lineage: Eukaryota > Viridiplantae > Streptophyta > Magnoliopsida > Brassicales > Brassicaceae > Orychophragmus > Orychophragmus violaceus. Next base: position 7,080,112 of record CM058230.1, read on the forward strand.
ATTTAGATAAATAAATGGTTACCAACATTGTGACAAAAGAAGAAGCTATGCAACGTGATATGTTAGAAAATATTTGAATTATTTATTGAAAGAAAAATCATAATCTTCTTTCTCGTAGAATACAATTAAAGTGTAATGACCAGATTTTGCTAACTCTACTAGCACCAACTTGCCTTTTCGCCACCTATTTAAGCCTCTACTGTTTTTGGCTTCTCACTAAATGACAAAACTTATTTCTTATCCGATATGTACACTTGATCAATCTAAAGACAAATTTGACATTCAATACTATGAATATGAAGATACACCACCATAGATTATACGACTCTCTAGAACGTATATATAAAAAAATGTTTAGCGGTGATGATGATAATCACTTTCCAATTTTTTTTTCCTTTAACAAATTTAACGTACTCGTACGTCATAAACCAAAGACCCATGTTTAAAAAATTAATCAATCTATGTTGGTCAATCCGCGTTGATCCAGTTGGTAAAAAATTGTCTAACAAACTTCTGTCAACCTTGATTCGATTCGAACTGGTCATCAAAATTTTCATATGGACTCTCCCGTCCAACAATTAATTGACTAAACCGACTAATTCTATTAAAAATTTTACCAACAAAAAATGTATAAAAAGTTTCGGCAAACCTGTTGATTAGGTTTACCAATTTTAGAAAGGGGAAAATTGCCTAAAAAATCCCCAACTTTCTCGTTTAAACCATTTTAACCACAAACTTTCAACTAGACTATTTAAAACATGAAGTTTCGTTGACTTTTATTTTTAATCCCAAACTTACAGTTGACTGAGCTGTTTTAACACGCCGTTAACAGACCGTTAAGACGGAACTAATTTCTGTTGTGTTAAAACGAAACTTCAGATTCTAAATAGTTTAGTCAAAAGTTTGTGTTTAAAATAGTTTAAACGAGAAAGTTGAGTGTTTTTTTAGACAATTTTCCCTTTTAGAAAGTAAATAGTTGCTTTTTTGCTTTTTTATATAAACAAAAAAAATTGCTTTAAAAGGATCAAACACTGAATGAATATTGGGAACCAATGAAAAGCCAGGAGAGACTAGATGATTCTCTTTTCCACTGTCATCTTAACAAGGTAAGACTACCCCATTCAATTTCTTTTTCAATTTATTCAAATTTGGTCGTTTCCGTCTTATATGCATTTGTTTTTACTATTTTGTTTTAATTATTTCCTACTTTTTTGTCTTCTTCTATCCTACTTGGCTTTCACTAAGCTATATTCCAAAAATATAAAATATCTCCAAAACGACAAAATTAACATATCGTGGGTCCTTAATTTTATCTCAAACACAAGTCCTTAAGATTGAAGCAATATGTATAAAGGAAGAAAATAAACGAATTACATAATCCCACTATATATTTATTCCGATAATCTTAATTAAATAGTTATAACTACATGATATCAATTCAAATTTATCTAAGAAAAAAAACATTCTAATGATTTATCACATATATACACGTTCCAATACCAAACGAAAAAATTTCATATGTATTCATTTAAAATGATATTGATACTTTTTTTTACCAAAGGCTTTAAGATTAAAGATTTTGCACATACATATTTTTTTTGAATCATTGCACATACATATTGATATCTAAGTTTGCAGCGTACAAGATCAGACCAAAGATCAGACCAACTACATAAACAAAGCGGTCCATTGAATTTTAAAGATGGAGAATTAATCATAACTTTACTTTTCTGGTTACAAAATGATCTTATAAGACAATATCGTCGGAACAAACCTTAATGATCTCACTCGGTGTTGTTGGTGTTTTGATCAAGGTGATTAGGTGAAGCTTGGTGTTATTGTTACATTACATACATCAATTAAAAAGAACAAAGCCAAACTTGATTATGGAAAAGAAAGTAAAATGAAAGTAATCACGTGCTCCTCACATAATGCTCTCTACATCGCTTTCCAAAATGTCACAAAACAGAATAATTATGATTTTCATCATAGAGCTAGCTAGAGATTGTCCTCCCGTACCTTGTCTCCTAGTTCTAACCCCACACCAGAACACGCATCAACATATTTCCAGGCATATGTGTGTGTGTATGTGTGTATGCAATGAATAAATGTGTATGTGTCTAAGCAATATTCTTGCATGAAAGAGCATTAATAACTTCTTCGTGGATGATAAATATCCACATTTTAAAAATATTTGTTTTTGAAAAATCTAAAATGTTTGTTTTTAAAAAATGGAAATTTCCAAAACAAATACTTTTGATTAAAAAAAAAGAAGAAGAAGAATAGAATGTAATATTGTATAAGAGAGATTTCAGTTCATCTACATATATATTAATCAAAGTAAAATTTAGGGAAATATGATTCCATATGCACAAAAACCTTCATAATTAGGTATAGATTTTGACAAAAATTTAATTGTGTTCACACTAATTAAATTACTAAATAATTCTCTTATTTTGTTAATTTCTAACTGTTATCTATTATTGTTATCATATATAAAAGCTAGAGTTAGCACAATAACTTAATAAACACGATAACTTTTTATCTGATAACTAGTGTGTTAACCGATTTAACTTGGTAACTCATTATAATAATAACATGCTAACGATAATATCCGATATCTATAACATGCTAACATAGAAATTTTTTAAATAATATGTGTTAACATTGTTTACATAAAGGGGGTAATATTGTTATCATGCAATAAATGTTCGCTATTTTTGTTAACATATAAATAATGTTGATTGTAATTGATAAACAATGGTCAATGGCAATTGCGTAATTAAATAAAAAGGAAAGAATGTATATGACATAAAATTTGTTTATCTCTGTTAGTTTGTTAATTTTTAAATTATTAATGTTAGAAAGTTAATTTTTTGGTCAATGATGTATATTAACTTAACTCACCCTAAAATTTACTCCAAGTAGTATTAATCTTTAGACTAATTACTAATTTTGTATCCATTACACTAAGTTTACTAAATTAGTATTAAGAATGTGTAAAAATTTAATGGCAATTATGTAATAATTTGTTTCCTTTCAAATGGTTATAGGAATACTATAGACACGAAAATATTAAAAAGAGCCAAAATATTAATACTAATCTAATAATTTATCTATTTTTCATACTGAAGTAATTGAAGACCATCTATAAATACAATACTATTTTGCAGACCTAAATTATTTGTCTTATGATTAACACAACCCTAAAAACAGTATTCACACACGCACACACACAAATAATTCATCTGCACTATGTGTAGGCACAATATTTTTAATATTAATATTTAAATTTTTCATCTAAGTTTTATATTAAAAACAATTTATTTTATAATTTTTCAAATTTAATATTAATAATAATTACAAAATTTATTATATAAATTATTTTATCTATATCGAACATATCTAGTCATATTTTAAAATCAAATAGTAAATTATTTGATATTTTAATTTTTATTATTGAGATTATGTATATCTACTAAATATATAAAAAAATATTTAAAACAATATAATAAATAAAAAAATAATTTAAAGTAATGTTAACATAGTAAAAAACCTAATTACATTAAAAGTTACTTAGTAATCAATCAATTTAAAAGTCAATAAAAAATTAAAAACACCTTTCTATTTAATATAAAGATATAGTTTTTCATACTAATACAGATTGTGAAGTAATAATAATATTTACCAAAAATTGTAACAAATAGAATTAAAATTATGATTTTGAAGATATATAAATATTCAAGGGGAAAATAACATTATCTGTGACAACCAGAATGGGATACTTATCTCTTGGTTTTAAGAGATATATACGTCTTTGACATGGTTGATAATCATCCACGTGTTTAGTAAACTAAACGCTATCTGGACTTATTAGGGCTTTTGTTTCTTATAACAAAATGTACAAACGTCACCTAAAGTTTTGGAATTATATGTCGGACCTAATTTTAACAGTGTCTTTCATATTTTAATTTCATTATCATAATTAATGATCCAGATTGAATTAAACTAAATAAAAGTGAAAATAATCAAAGTTTAGATGCTTTTGATTCCAATCTCATTGGATACATCGCTTTCTTTAACATGAGCCCTGCCCCCGTATCTTTATCGTTAACCTTACATGGACCCCAACATTAATTAATACCACAGAAACATTTTAATTAAATCTGTTTTTCCTTTTTATATTTTCTTACCTTCAAATAGTTTAGTTCAACCCAAAAAAATATTTTATATACATTCAAATGAGTGTAGTAGGGAAAAATATATTCAAACGCGTATAGACCAAGTCAAGAAACCGACAATATTAAATATGTCGTTTTACCCAACATAATACGATCACGTCAAAACAAAAGGCTCTTTGTTTCAAAAAAAAAAAGCTCGACAATATTTTTACTAGTTACTTTATATTTAGTATAATTATTACCGCAAATAAATCATTCGTTATGTTGTTTTTTCTTCATGATTCCTTTGTTTGAAATGGGGCAACTTGTAAAGGTAGTATACTTTTTCGTTTTATCTATATCGTAATCAAATGGTTGTATATATGATATATTAACGTGAAAGCATATTCATAATGAAGTTAAAATACTTGGTATCTTGCTACTCTTGAAACGAATCGTGACATGATATATGTATTTTCTTTTGTCCAAGTGACGAGCAGACGATTCTCTAAAAAAATTAGAACAAAATAAAATAGGGATTAAGGTTCGATCCATTCTCGAACGTGCTTGTGTGTACATTAGGTTTTGTTTTTCGAGAATGATGAAATTATTTATATATGTCTGACCTCAATCTTCACTAAATTAATTATATATGTCTGACCTCAATCTTCACTACAGTAAACTAAATATCATCAAAATTTAAGATTTCGTTTAATATAACAAAGCATTTTTTTATGAATCCAATGAGGTTCTCTCGATTACCAACAAGTATAATGAGATATGTATGATCATAAATATATTGCAAAGCCCTAACCACCATCTTCCGTGAGTTTTCTTGCCCGTTCGTGAGCCTCTTTGCCTATTCTCGACATGTCGGCTGTAAATGGATTACATATAGTGGGATTAATGGAATAATATGGAATAGGATAACATAAATGGGATAACATAAATGGGATGTAGAGAAAAAAATGGAATAAATTCATCCCATTCATTTCTCATCAAATTTGTGAAGGAATGCTTTTCTTTGAAATTTATTGTGGAATTGATGGAATGAACATTCCATTCTATTCCATTCCAAAAAATAAAATTCAAGACAAATGGTAAATATTTTATGGAATTAGTCTAGGAAGCATGGAATCGTCCATGGTCGTGCGTTTCGCGTTCCCGAAGCGGAAGCGGGTGCGGAAGCGCTTGGAATCGTCCGGAATCGCCTCGGAATCGCGTTTCCAAAAACGTGGTGTTTGGGAACGCGGAAGAAACGCACGATTCTCAGGTGGAAGCGTCGGTGTTGTAGATAGGAAGCGTCGGTGGTCTGGATCGAGAATGGCTACAGTGATTACATTACGTTCTGGAGAAGATGAAACAAGTCAACCAATATTTTGGGCTTAGATTTGGTTTCTGGCCCAACAAAACTAATTATATTTTAATTCTGTTTTAGGTTTAAAGTCCAATAAAAATGTAAAGTCAAAATCCAATCAATAAAGAAACAAAGAGATGAGAAGCTGAGAGCATAAAAGTTTTTTGTTTTACGGTAAAGTTTTGATTTTTCTGTTTTTTTCTTGGTCAACAAATTTTTTTTTATCTTTTTTCATAGAAAATGCAGTTTTATTTTGAGATAATATTATTTTTGATATTTTATGATATAGATATATATATATTACGCTTCCAACACGTACCCGCTTCCTAAATATTTTAAAAAACTAGCTTCCACGCTTCTTAACGTTTCCGCTTCCGCGTACCCGCTTCCGATTCCATGCAGCTTAGGAATTAGTCATTCCACCTCATTCCATTCCAAAAAAATGCAATCCATTTACACCCGTTGATTGTATCTTCGTCCTAGTGCAATACCTCCGAAAATTCGAAATACTTGTTGCTGGTTACATCTTTTTTTCTTCGTATTTTAGCCTCATTTACAATGCTAAAAACACTTTCTAGTACGTCACTTAGACTAAAAATCGCTCAATAAATTCTCATAAGATAAGTTATAGTAAATATAAGTGCACTTGATTTAGTAGATCATGAAATCATTTTTTCAAACTTTTTCACATGTACACCCAACTATTTGAACCTATAACTCTTTACTTCGTCTGATCGTTTGACCTTGATACCAAGTTATTACGCTTCGACTATCATTGTATGTGACCTCCACGCCCACTCCTCTGTTCATAGATCGATCACCATCCTCATCCGATGATTTATGCGTTATTCCAAAACAATTGTATGAGAATCTGAATATTAATATATACATATAATACATAAATAAAATATATATATACAACTTGGACTCTGCTGTGTGTGCGCCATGCAGCAAAATTTACAGCCATGATTTATAACTTGGTTATATCATCATCTAGTACTTAACCTTATAATAACAACTACAACTTACTATTATAAAAAAAACAACTACAACTTACAGGGATAGCCTTTTATATATATATATATATATTTTTTTTTTAAACTTGGTTTCCACAAAACTTGTTGGCATGGCGTTACTTTAGGTTAAAATATGACGCACAAGAAAACACACACAAAAATCATTTATAAGCCTTTTAATTTATTTTAATATATTTGGAATTGCAAAATCATTCGTTTGACAACGCGATTAGTCGCAACAACTAATCTCAAGAATTAAATCGTGATCGCTAAAAAAATATGCAATTAAAAATTACAGTTGCGGAGGATGCCGCGATTGGTAAATATGATCAACATGGTTACAGTCATTATCTAAGAATTATACCAATGTTACAGATTTTATATAGAGAAATTGTAACTCATATACATAGAAGATTGATTAATTAGGTGGACATTCTGACACTTTTTAGAATAATATTTTTGCTAAGGAGTTGACAAAACACCCTGTTTGTTTTATTTATTTTTAAATTTAATAACTCTATTTTTTATTTAATAATTAATATTAAATTGGTTAACATGATAGAAGCTAATGAGTTTAGCATGATTTTTTATATGTTAAATTATTATCAATATCACATATTATTGTTAATATGTTAAAAATATAAGATATTATTGTTACCACAATAACAAAGTATCATATATTTTTGTTATCGCATTATAAAGTTTAATTAATAAATATAAACTGGTTTGATATAATATTTTTATGGTATGTTAATTGATTTAACATGATATTTTTATAATAAACTAACAAGTTTAGCATGATATTGTATTTGTTAACATATTACCAATATCAGATATTATTGTTAACAGGTTAAAAATGTCAGATATTAGTATTAGCACAATAACAAAATATCAGATATTATTGTTATCACGTTATAAGCGTTAGATAATGTTGTTAACATAACTAATGAACAGTGTTATCAAAACTTGATGAATAGTATTTCACAGCCAAAAAATGAATAATGTGCAGATTTAACTTCAATGGTATTTTTTGTAATTAGTTCAAATATAAAAAATAATTGTGACATAAATTGTATTTCTTTTTGTTAATTTCTTAATTTTGAAATTACTAATGTTATAAACTTAATAAAATGGTCAGCAATGTATATTGACCTCAATCACCCTTTTATATTTCGGAGTATTGTCATTTTACTCTCTCTTTTTCTTATATATATTACTAGACATTTTTCTTGAACATTAATATTAGTAATTTGTTGTTGAAGTGTTGTTCACTTTTTCATAATACTCTTACACTAGTTGGTAGTGACTAAAATTGAAGGCCGCTATGATTAAACAATTCAGTCCAAAAGAAAAAAGTTTTGTGTCAGTCCATAAAGTCCAAAAATACATGTAAATAACATATCATGATAAAGATATATCTAGAACGTTTCATTGTATTCTATTGGATATAAGACAGTCTGTCATAATTCAGAAGTTATTTCTTATTGCTAAAAAATTGTACTCCTTTAGTTGTGTTTATGTTATTATATTGTTGATCATCAGAAGAGGTCAAAATGACTATTTCCAATGCTAGAAGAGATGAGGAAACATGAAGAGGAGAAACATTTTTGCTACTGACAATTTTTTTATTAAAAAAAAAAACATTCCTAGTGAATATGGTGTTTACGTAACTAGGAACACCAATGTAAACCAGATTAGATATTGAACCGGATATTCTTTTGGATCACGGTTTTACTTAATCAAACCGATTGAATTGGATTTTTATTTTAGATCATATAAATATAATATAAATGATTTAATGTAATTTTAGGGATTTTTTTTCTTTTCATTATTTGAACTTTAATTTTTTTTTAAGAAAACAATCAAAATAGGATGACGTTTAAGTTTGTAATAATTTTAGAAAATCAATAAAAAATTCTAAATGAAAGGAAATAAGAAATAATATGGTTATATGAAATTCAAACTTATATTTTTTGTTTTTTTCAAAACCCACAAGCAAAAACCAATCTTCTTCTATCATTTTTATTTTGAGTGATAATTCCAAATAATATTATATTTTGCATAATCAAACTAATCGAATTTTGAGAGATATTAGACCATCACTTGAATCCATTGTATTTAAACAAAAAATAATAATATTGGGAATTAGTAAAAAATATCAAAATAAAAATATAATATAAAATACTAAATTAAAGTATAAAACATATTAAACATGCTTACAATTTGAATAATAAATAAGGAAATTTCAGTTGGATTACAAATAATAATTTAAAACCCGAGATTTTTAATTAGTCCAAACCGACCAGTTTTTTATTTTATACCGAGTTTTTATGGAGTTTTTTGGATCAATGTATATTTTGATTTTTCATAAATTTAAATTGGTTAGGTCACCGGTTCTGGTTCAACCGGCCCGGTCCGATTTTTAAATCATTGAGGAAAACCAACTTTAGAAGAATGACATGCAATTTTTTTTTTTGAATTTTTTCCAGACAATGCACAATAACTTGAAATTGCAAGCTCACCAAAGAAAAAAAAAATGAATTGGAACATAAGAATTTGAGATAGGAGGACAAATCCGTTAAGTTTTTATCATTGTCAAATGCTAAGGAATAGTTTGAACTAGACCACAATCTCGAACTACTCAATAATTTGTTCGAAATCTCTTCTATAACGTTTAGATTTTTGGTTTATGTGGAAAGACTTAAACTAATTAATCTGACTATATATGTCACTAAAATACATGTATCTTTTTTTTTTTAACATAAAATACATATATCTTTTCGATCATTTATTTTGAGAGAACTTCATAGTTAACCGTGTTTGAACCAGGAAAGTTTTATATAGGTGATCTATTGATAAATTATTTATAATATCGTATGAATAAGGATAAAACACGGTGAAAAATCGCATGATAATTACAAAGTTAGTAAACAAGTATATCTAACGTTCTAGACTAACGTACCGACCATGAGACGATAATGGAACTCACAAGTCACAAACATAGAGTGGGCAACGTTACATCTTCAATTTTGACCATTGTCAAATACTAAATGAGTAATGTGAACTACATCACAATCTCGAACTAGGGAATAATTTGATCGTACCGTAACTACGTATCTCTCTATTACGCAAACAATAAAAAACGGCCTATTTCTTTTATTTGGAATTGTAAACTGCATACTTCTCAAATAAAACCTCAAAAGTGTATACTGGGTAAATAGATCATTTGCTTTAAAATTATTTTGAAAACTATAGAAGAAAATAAAAGCGAACTTTTATCGGGAAAAGAGACTTTAATTAGTTTATGATATTTTGGAAGAAAAAAACTCTACTAGTTTGTTATCTTAATGGACGTGCTCTAATCCCCCAGTTATTATTATTATTATTATTATTATTATTATTATTATTATTATTATTATTATTTAATAAAAAAAAATTTTTGTCAACCATTAATTCCTAGGCCAAAGGCCGTAAAATACAAATAGACTGGCCATTCGTACATGTAAATTTTATTTCTGAACACTTGTTTTTCTTCTTTTTAATTCAGGCATCCACATGTTGTGAATTGTTGGTTGTTTGTCTATAGAAAACCAAATATTGCCTCCAACAATACGTGTACTAGACTAAAAGCTTAATTAGTGTACTCCTAAAATTGTTGGCTAGTATAAGTTTTATTTTTCTAAAAAAGAAATCGGATGAGCAACGAACGGTGTTTTCTTGTCTCTTTATTTGTATATGATTCACAAAAGCCAAGCCCCATTTATTATAAGGCTTTTGATTCTAACATTTTGGTTTATATTTCATTTAATAGCACATCATCATATTAGGAAAAGACAACTACTCCATCATTTTGTTTCAAAAAATAACCAATGAAAAAAATGTATTCTACACTTTTTTTTGTCAACACGGTAATATTAACATTAGAAGAGTTGTGTACAAGTCAAGTAATCCACGAGAGTATAAGGGAGGAAGAAGAGATACGAGCATTCCTAGCTAATTGGTCTGCAAGAGAAAGTACAGTCCTCCCTACATGTTTGAAACGATAAGAGTTCAGCTTGAGATTCAAGATGTCTAAGTGTAGACTATTGAGATCCTGATGTTGTGAGTTGAGCTTCCCAGCTTCAAGTGGTGCATATAAGCGCATTGCATCTCCACAGAACAAGACATCCTGATACCCAAGATATGAGAGTTGCAAGATTGTCTCACGGAGAGCCAGAGCTTCTGCAACAAAAGGAGTTTTTGTTGAGTCAATAGAGGCTGATCCGCGAAGCACAAGCCTACCAAAACCTGCCTTTGCTTGAGTACTAGTCCATGATGCATCTGCACAACAACAAAGAGAAGAAGAAGAAGATGACAAGACATCCGAGAGACTAGTAGGACGCGGAGGAGGAGGATTAGTCGAGGTCATAGCAGAATGAGCATGTGTAATAGAATCATGCCACATTCGGTAGTCAACAAGGGCTTGATGGACAATGTTCATCAGGTGCCAACGCTTATTAGAAAAGATAAGATCATTCATTGCTTTCCAAATTCTCCATCCAACAAAAGGAAAGAGATGATCATTGGGAGCAATGGGACAATCTGCATGAAGGAATGCCTGAAAGCAAGAGTATAAAGGTTGATCTGGATTGAGCAAACTTACCGGTGCAGGCACCGAAGAAAGCTCCCGTATTTCTCTTGCAACCCGACAGTGAAACATGAGATGGAAGAGGGATTCTTTCTCATCTCCACAGAGCTGGCAAGAGGGGTCAACTGGAAGTCTACGCCTAAATAGAGTTTCTGCACAAGGCATAGCATTATGGATCAGTCTCCACCAAAAAAAAATCAACTTAGGTGGTAGCCTTGATACGTTTGAGAGAAAGAGCATCAAGAGGCAGGGCATGCTTAAGCAACTGATGATATTCAGACTTAACAGAGTGTTCACCTGTTTATGTGTAAATCCATCGAGGCTGATCATTGATGTCAGAGAGAGGAGGTTTGATACTGAGAATCCTCGCAACATCTTCAGGTGGGCATAGACTGGAGATTAGTGGGATATTCCATTGGCGTGTATGGGGGAGAAAAAGGTCTGCAACCTTGAGAGAGCGGTCATGATGGGAAGAGAGGCTAGCTGGGCAACGAGGTGTGGAGTCAATCCACGGGTCATGCCAAACCTGAGTGCTGGTACCATCTCCAATACACCAAATGAGACCTTGTTTGAGCAGAGTATTGCCTTGACAAATGCTTCTCCACGCATGGCTCGGCCGAGAGCCATGACTTGCCTTCAGCAAAGAAGAGTGAGGGAAGTATTTAGATTTAAGAACCTTACTGAGAAGCGTGGCTGGATTGCTAAGAACTCGCAAGCTCTGTTTGGCTAGAAGTGCTAGATTAAAGGAATGAACATCCTTAAACCCCATACCTCCATAACATTTCAACTGAGTCATCTGATTCCAAGAAACCCAGGAGATCTTACATTTGTCTGGTGAAGATGACCACCAGAAACGTCTCATAAGTCGTGTGATCTGCATGGATAAGCGCTTAGGCAGGAGGAAGCAGGACATACAGTAGGCTGGGAGAGCCGTAATAACTGACTTAAGCAGAATTTCCTTGCCACCAGGAGATAAGAACCGAGAATGTCAGCTTTCCAACCTTGACTAAACTCGTTGAACCAGTTAAGAAAAGGTATCATACTTATTCCTGCCTATTGACTCAGGAAGGCCCAAATAACGACCAAAACCCCCCTATGTCTGAATGCCTGTAAGGATCTTGATCTCCTGTTTCAGTGAGGGAGCAACGTTCTTCCCAAATATGATGGCAGATTTCGGGAAATTGATATGTTGACCCGAAGCTGCAGAGTATGTTGCAAGAAGATGCATGAGTATCTTGCATTCTTCCAATGTAGCACGACAAAATAGCAACGAGTCATCAAGGAATAGGAGATGTGAAATAGGAGGGCCATTACAACTCGCCTTAAAGCCATGAAGAACGTGGTCATCCGTTGCCTTAGTAAGCAAAGTGGAGAGCCCTTCAGCACACATCAAGTATAGAAAAGGCGACAGGGGGTCGCCTTGGCGAATTCCACTCTGAGGTCTGAATTTCTCAAGGGGAGCTCCATTCAGCAAAACTAAGTAGGATACCGAAGCAAGACAGGTATGAATCCAAAGGCGCCATTTAACACAGAAACCGAACTGAGCTAAAACTTGATCTAAATAATGCCAATCAACCTTATCAAAGGCCTTGGTGACATCCAGATTCAGTGCCATATAAGGTTGTTTGATCGACTTGGTACGAAGAGAATGAAGCAGCTCATGGCTGATGAGCACATTATCAGTTATCAATCTTCCAGGGATAAAAGCAGATTGACACTCCGAAACTAACATGTGCATCCATGGCTTAAGTCTATCAGAAAGTATTCGAGAAACCAACTTATAGGCAACAATACACAGACTGATAGGCCTGAAGTCTTTCACACATGTAGGAGATGCAATCTTCGGGACCAAACTTATATGCGTATGATTGAGGTTTGGGTCCTGGGAACCAGTAGTAAAGAAGTGTTGGACATACTTCATTAGATATGTTTTGACAGTAGACCAATGGTGTTTGTAGAACCCAGCAGCAAAGCCGTCAGCTCCAGGAGCCTTATCTGCACACATCTGAGAGAGGGCAACCCGGATTTCGTCTTCAATTGCCATCGCAGTAAGGGCCTCATTCATCTCTAGCGTAACTTTCCGAGGGATATGCTGGGTCACCGCAGAGGGCTCGATGGTGGAAGAATGAGAGTACAAGGCTTGGAAGTAAGCATTGAGCCCAATAGAGATCGAAGCAGGATCTGTGTGGATGGTGTTCTGATCATCGGCTAACGTGGTAATCTTGTTATAATAACGATGTTGTTTGGTAAGAGCATGGAAGTACCGCGTGTTCTTTTCACCAGATTCTTCCTCCAACCTGTATTATGTGCTCAGTTGAAGCTGGAGATTCGAAATGTTACCATTGTCAAGAGTGGATGCATTGAATGCCTGCTGTAACTGCTCATGGAGGAAAAAGATCTTGCGATGCGAGTTAGTTTCATAAGTACGTTTCCAGCGCGCTAAGCTTTTCCTACATTGAGTGAGAGCCTCATAAAACTCTTGAGGAGGGAGATGGGAGCAATGAGCTTGCCAAGTTGCATTAATAAGTGAGTGGACAACCTCAAGATATTTCCAGCGATTGTCATATCTGAATTGGTGAGGCTGCTTCAGTTGCTCAGAGTCAGTAGTAACTAGTAACGGACGATGATCTGAGCCAAGCCAGTTGAGCAAGTGCGCATGTGCACCAGGGAACATATCATGCCATTCAGTTGTAGCGAGAGCTCTATCTAACTTGGATCGAACTAATCCATTATGACGATTACCCATCCAAGTGTATTGCCCACCATAAGTCTTGAGTTCCTGCAAGCCTGAAAGATTAAGCATTCTACGGAAAGGTGCAAAATACCAATCTGCATGATATGAGCCGCCAAGTTGTTCACAATTATCCTGAAGATCATTTGTCCCCCAAAACCAGACATGGCTGAGAAGCATAATGACCAAGAAGAGCTGATTCGGACAGGCGCTGCCATAACTTCAAGCGTGGAGATCTTTATGGATTACCATAGACATAAGAAAGAGTAAAAGAGGAGATACCTTCAGTAATTAACATATCAGTGGAGTGAAGCGTGGGCTGCGAGACAAAAGTACACTTCACGTTATCATTCAAATAAATTGCTAGACCACCACTAAGCCCATTCGGAGAAAGAATAAAATTATGAACAAAATGGAGGTCTCTGCCGAGTTTTTCTACAAAAGCAACCCGATTCTTAGTCTCTATTAGGAACATAACATCAAACATATATGTACGTTTAATGTCCTTAAGGTGTGGAATTGTCAAGGGGTTTCTTAAGCCTTGACAATTCCAATGGAGGATCCTCATGGATCATCTGGTGGCTTAGGAGGTGCCACCACACCTAGAGCATAGTCATCAACAAGGTCAGGCAGCTTCTGACGAGTGGAGGAAGTTTCATCATCTGTAGCTGGAGAGTCCAGCTTGCGATTCAATCCTCTATCAGGGACTGCAGTAGAAGGTCCTCCAATTTCCTGAATGGCAGTTAGATCCAGAGGCGGGTATAAAGGACAAGCAGGAGAGTCACCCACTAAGATACAGGAACCAAGATCGCTAGGTGATTAAGAACCCAAGAGGTTGCCAGTATGGACAGATGGGTGCCTGGCAGGAGCAAAATAGTCAACATGGATATCCACCATAACTGGTACAACCAGCGAGCCTGAAGATCCAGCTCGAGAAAAAGTCGGGACCCAGGATGCTGAGGAGAAGGTGCTTGACTGATCGGAGCTTGGAACAAGTCTGGATCATCTGGGGAGGCTGATAATCACAAGAGTCAGCGTCATGAGTGAGATTACCGCAAGAGGAGAAAAAACCGACGAAGTTTCTCATAAGTGTATCGAATCAGGGTTGGGACTCGATGGGCGTCAAACAAGAAAAACCTAGCAAAGATCAGGTGGTGGTATGCGTTCATAAAGACTCTAACCCAGACCTCACCTTCAAGAGTACGAGTGGGTTGCTGGATATAAACCTCTTCAACATGGCCAATAACACCTCCAATCTCTCGAATTGCACGGTCCTCACGCAGTTCATCTGGGAGGTTATAGATCCGAACCCAGAAGGGGATCGTCAGGAGATAGCCTGGGTAATTGTGATTCGTCCACCGGTCCACGACGACCATCCAATCATGATAAGCCCATGGTCTGTTGTCGAGAACTGTGAGGAGTTGATGCTCCTGTCAAAAGAAGAATTGAACAGTATCATCTTCATTTATGCGACTGGTTACACGTTCGTCCATTCGCCATGCTCGGGGCATTGTCCGTATCTGTGGCTGCACCTTGTTATGTGCCTCTTCGAAATCAAAAATCGCCATTGGATCAGAGGAAATGTATACACGTACCCGCTTTGGCCAACATACATTTACCAGTCCCAGGAGGACACAAACATTAAAACTCCTTTCCACGGTTTGGTCTTGATCTTAAAGACAAAAGGGAACATGGACTGAAACGTTTCATGTCATTCTGTTTATCATCTATTTCATCCTCATCGTAGGTGTTCAAATTCATAAACCAGCATTGTGCGAATTCAGAAATTTGATAAAACACAATAGATAAAATGAAATGCACATCAGAATGATCTCTCTCTCTCTCTCTCTCTCTCTCTCTCTCTCTCTCTCTCTCTCTCTCTCTCTCTCTCTCTCTCTCTCTCTCTCTCTCTCTCTCTCTCTCTCTCTCTCTCTCTCTCTCTCTCTCTCTCTCTCAGCAACATATTAACCACCGTGGGAAAAAACTATAAGCTCGTCTAAAGTTAAACTTAGCAAGATTACAAACATTCAGTTTAAGGAGACAAACTAAAAGACAATCAAATAGAACGAAACAACAACATACATTGAAAGGGCAGAGCATGATTTTTCATGGTAGCTCAAAATCAAAGTACGACAAGTCACATACGATTCCCACTACTTGGTTAGCGCCCGGTTTATTGGGCCTATGTATGGGCCTAATTTATAAGAAAGCCAACAAAAGTCCGTGGTAATAAAAAAACAAAAGTTTTTCAAAAATTATTTTATCACCTTTATTTTCTTTTATTTTATTTTATTTTTTCTTTAATTAAGGTACTCTGACGTCCACCATGAATAAAGAAATGGACCATCTACCTAAGAAAAACAAAAATAATTCTTTATATTATTTCTAAGTCGCATACGTTTGATTACTATTGTACTAACGTGAACATATATTTTGTTGTAAAAAACAACTATATATTTAAAATTATAACAGATTTGGACCACCAAACATATATATATGTCCACTATGCAAAATGCATTTGAATCTAAAAGTTTCTAAAAGTATGTGGTAAATGCGGTAGGGAAATAGAGGGAAAGTTGGAGTTCAAAAAACAAATTTTGGACTACCACCACACACAGTCAATTTTGTATGATACATTGGGAGCTTTGTGACAAAAAAAAAAAGTAAAAGCCAAAAAAAAAAAAAAAAAAAATTGGGAGTGTATCTCGCTTTTACTTTTTTTTTTCTTTTTTTTTTTGGTCTTGAGGGTGGCTGTCTTTTGAACATTATAATTAACTTTTTGGTTTGTGTATAAACATTATTATTGGGGTCATGACTTCTCGGTAGCATTTTTACAGCCATTATTAAACTTTAGAGCAAGTCAAATAAAGTAATACATTAAGACTTTTTTATGGACAACCAAACAATTTTTTGAATTCAAAACTCGCAAGGCTCTGATTATCTAATAATCACATGTTGTTACTAATTTCCAAAGACATTATCATTGACTCATCATTCGATTAAAGAAAAAAACGTAATCGAAAAAGATATCTTGGACTCATCATACACTTATATTTTGTTTCGTCCAATACTTTTTAGACTTACAAATTTAAAATAGATATTTTATTTTAATAAATTTAGAGTTATACATTAACCATAGTTTAAATCGGTAATCGTTGATAGAAAAAGTCATATTATATGTTTTGTTTTCTCAAAATTATCATCAACATTCTAAATTCTTGTCAAAAATAGGTTTACGAAGGATTCATAAAAATTTAAAAACGCATAAATTATTTAGTAACTCATATGAACTCTTTCAAAACACAGGACTTATATTTTGTTGACTTTTATATAAGAAACCCATGTTTTGTGATATTTATTAGTGCTAATAAATACAGTATCATGGTTTAAAACGTATAACTTATCTTCTATCATTCTTACTGTTACTGTTTTCTTCCCAGCAAAATTATTTTCTTTGAAAGGTTATTTATTACACAACACCAGCAACAAAGTATTGACTAGGTAACATCAACAAAATTATAGAGGAAGAAGACGATCGAGGATGGCCCATGGTGGAACAACATCACTGCAGCATTTAACATCTACCAAATCGCAATTAATTTTTCTCCTTGTTGGGGCCTTCCCATTTGTACTCTTATTAACAAAAATTTCCTAATTAAGAGATTTAACTTCAAAAATGAAAATGAAAAAAAAACATTTGAACCAAAAAGAAAATCTGAACAAAGAAGTTGTATTAATGGGTATGGATTCTAGTTCGGTTGCTTCTCATTAATTAGTAAACGGTTAATTAATGGCACATATTCCACTGTACGTGTGAGGATCATTAATGTGGCATTATAATCATAGTTGCAGACACATAATATAAGTTTTTAATTACCCAGATCTCACGGAGCCATCAAACCAAATCTATGTTTAAATCCGCTAATAAATTATACTATAAAGATTTAAGCACTAATTAAAATTAGTTTCCCCAATAAAATCTCCTCCATTTTCAATCTCCCTCATACCTAGACCTGAACATTTTAACCGAAACCGATTACCCGAACCGGAATCAAACCGAAATGGATCGGTTCGGATCGGTTCCGGTTCCGACCTGAAACCCGAGCGGGTGACCGGAAAACCGAAATCCATATAAGCCAATTGTTTATAATTTATGTATATGCCTCTTAATGTGTTAGGGTTTTGCAGATTCGAGATTCGGCGATTGCATACTCTTGGGTTGCCAACTTCTTTCTCGATTTCAAAGTTAATTAGATCTTCAAATCAAATCTCCAAGTTAGAAAACTGGATTCAAAAATATCCCACTCAGCCTCCTCGTGAAATCGTTCCTAGGTATCGTACTATCATCCTTATGTTTTGTCTCTTCTATTCGGTGTAATGAAATCTTCTTAATTTCTTATGATTAGTTCGTCGATGTTTGTGATGTTCTTTACCGATAGTAATTTTAATCTTCGGTGTGATGTTAAGGATAATGATAAGGCTTTACGGTTATTCACAAAAGAATTTCGCCTGAAGGGACCTAATGCATTAGTTAGAGGTGGCGAACTACTACATAGGCGTTGTTGTGCTTGTATCCTAAACTTAATTGTGAGGGATGGTCTAGCAAAAGTGAATGATAGTATATTCTTTATTCAGAATGCCGTGAAGTATGTAAGGTCATCATGCACAAGACTAAAATCGTTTCAGCTAAGAGTTGAGACAGGTCACGTATCTAGAGGAAGCTTGTCTTTAGACTGTGTTACGAGGTGGAACTCTACTTACCTTATGTTCACGATTGCGCTCAAGTTTAGGGTTGCATTTCAGAAACTATTGACAGAAGACATGCTCTATAGTGAATACTTCATGGAATCATAGGATAATGGACATAAGCGAACTGGTCCACCAACTGCTAATAGCTGGGATGAAGTATAGAGGTTGGTGAGGTTTCTGAAGATCTTTTTCAATTGCACATTGGCCTTCTCAGCATCCAAAACCGTGACATCTTCAATTTGCTACAATGAGATTGTGATAATTGAAAGGAATTTGATCTGTCTAAGCAACAATAGTGATAAGCTGCTAAGGTTATAGAAGCAAGAGATATGAGAGATAAGTTTTAGGAATATTGGGATGGACTTCTCAATATGAATCCACTAGTGATAGTTGCATCTGTATTTGATCCTCGGAACAAGATGCAGTTTGCATCTATTTGCTTTGACAAGCTTTACGGAAAGGAGAGTGTGGAGAGTATTCATCTTAGACTTTCAATTAGGGCAGTGATGAAACAACTATATGAAGAGTATGTGTCAAAGCTGAGCACCTCTCAAGGTGATAATGGTGGAACGAGGAGTGATAATAGAGAATCTGACCAAGTAAGTGATTTATTTGATTTATCGGATGATGATAGATATGAGAGAATTGAGTCTCTGTATTCTGAGATGATTATTGAAATTGCAAATGAAGAAGGAAGCAATGAGCTAGACATATACCTTATGGAGAAACCCGTGCCGAGAACTACAAATGGGTTGGAATTGGACTATGATGTATTATTATGGTGGAAGCGTAACAGTCCAAAGTTTCCAATCTTATCAGAGCTAACTAGGGATCTGCTCGCCATTTAAGTGTCTTATGTTGCTTCAGAGTCAACATTTAGTACTAGTGGTAGAATATTGGATCCTTTCCGCAGTTGCTTGACCCCATATATGATTGAGGCTTTGATTTGCTTACAACAATGACTGAGGAATACAATTCATGCTGAGAAGCTTGCAAACTTGGTGCAAATGTTTGAAGAACTCAATTTCCACGAGTCATTAGGTAATAAGTTATTTTCTTGTATAGGTTCTCAATATAATATGTTGACTCTTTTGTTATCTTTTTCTTGTATAGGTTCTTCTCAACAATCTCAAGAGACTTATTGACTTGCAACATGAATTAAAGGTACACTTGTTTAAAAGATTGATTTCCTTATAGTAGTACTGGTTTTGAAATGAAATTGCAGAAAATAGAAGGGTGTGTTGTGTGTGGAAGTCTCTTTCTCGGTTTAAAGATGTTAAGACCTCTGTTTTTATCTTTCTTTATCACTGTTTTTTTAATTTTCTTGTCTTTCTCTCTTTTTTTGTATCAAACTTTTCATATTTTATTTTTAGATATCCTAAAGAAAAAAAAAACAAGACAAGTTTGTGGTATTGAAAAACAAGGATGTAATGATTATGGTGTTTTGATATTTCAATTAATAAAGAGATGATGTATGTTGGTTCTACTTTTGTTTGATGTTGGTTAGTGATTATGGATGTGTGTATTGCTTTGTTTATGTTTTTCACATTTGTTTGATTTTGCCATTTTGTGTAGAGTTAAAAACATGTTAAGCATGATCTATAGATACATGTTAATTGGTTGGTTATTTCATGGTTTAATCAATTTAAATCATTTTTATCCGTTTATCCGAACCGAACTAAAATTATCAGAATAATTTAACTGAATTACCCGAAATATTTGTATTTCACAAAGTATCCGATTTTTTCTAAGAATTTGGTTCATTCGGGTAAGTAATTCGTTAACCGAACTACCCAATAATTAATCCGAACTATACCGAAATATGTTTCGGTTAATTTCCGTAGCTTTTAAATTTTCTGAACCATCAGATTATCCGAACCGAATCGATCCGAACCATGCCTAGTTTAAACCCACACTAGTGCCCGTCTCCTTGACTACCAAAGACACTCTCTTTCCCCCGAGAGCGGATTTCACCATCTCGATCTGCCCAAGCTCCTACTCTTCTTCCTTCTTTTCCTGAAGGATTTTTTTTCTTTTTCTGGAGCTTCGCAGGTCCAATCTCAATCTTTTCACTTAAATTTGTTTTTTTTTTATAAAGATTTGTAATTTATGCTCATGCTTGTGCATCCGCGTACCTGCATTTCGTTTGCGTTTGAGCCGCCGCAGTTCCGACGAGTTTTGTAATATAAATGATAGTTGTAAAATCCAACAGAGAAAGAAACAATAGTTAGATTCATGAATATTGGTCTTCCCTAATATTATTTTTCCAAATTTTGGGGAGATATTTTCTTTAGATATCGCATTCAAAATTGGGTATTATCTTTACATTACTGTTTGCATTGTTCGATAAGGAAATGAAATAACTTTTGATTCTATTACCATTGAATCTGACTTAGTTTGAAAAAGTTTGAAGCTTTGAACTTGAAATGTATCTCTCTTTGATAGTCTTGGTTCAACGAACCAATTCCCTTGGGAAAGTTTCCAAAGAACATCTTTATATGCATTGTTGCAGATTAGCATTCTCCCTTGTAAACATGGTCTATCTATTGCCTTAGCCGTTGATCTTTGTGTTCTCTTGACTTCAATTTCACAGATCGGAGGTAGATGATGCTGTCCTAAGACTCAAGACTTCAAGGCTGTGTCTTCTAGTGGGATTTCAAACATGGGGAAGGAAAATGCTGTCTCTCGTCCTTTCACTCGTGCCCGTGCCTCTGCGTTGCGAGCTTCAGAAGCGGCTTCTTCTACACAGAATCAACAGAGAGCAAACACAAAAAGACCAGCCTCGGAGGATAATAACATAACTGCACCTAATAAGAAGAAGAAGCGAGCGGTACTAGGGGATATCTCAAATGTTGGCTTCAATGCAGCTAAACTTGAGGTTGTTATAAGTGCACCATGTTTTCTTTGTTAATGTTTTGCTTCCTGTGATGTAAAACATGCATCTCTGAAACATGGGATTTGCCATTTCAGGCCAAAAACATCAAGCAGGTAAAGAAGGGACTGGGGTCGGCTAGTACATCCCAGTTGACATCTTGTGTTACCTCAGAAGTCACAGATCTTCAGTCCGGGACCGATGTAAAAGCTGAAGTTGTATCAATGACAGCAGGAAACCTGTCTATGTGTCAAGGCACAAATGACTGTACTGAGAAGTGGAATTTAAGATTGCCCCCAAGACCTCTTGGAAAATCAGCTTCCACAGGTGATTTAATAAACACAAATTTTCATTTGATTTGTTTAGGAGTGTTCTTTATTGATTTATAAAGTATTTTTTTGTGCAAAATGGTTACAGTTGGGAAAAGTTCTGTTATTGGCAGTTCAACTGCACCGGATATCCCTAAATCCATAGACATTGATTCTGATCACAAGGATCCTTTACTGTGCTGCCTCTATGCCCCGGAAATCTACTACAATTTGCGTGTTTCAGAGGTAATTCTCAGGCTTGATAGTCTTCAAAGAAACTTGATAACCTAAGCACTCAAAGTTTGATTCCTTGTGCTTCTGTGTCACTTCTCTCCTAGCAGCTTAAACGCAGACCGGTTCCAGACTTTATGGAGAGAATACAGAAGGATATCACTCAGTCCATGCGGGGAATTCTGGTTGATTGGCTTGTGGAGGTTAGTGATTAGTTCCATTTCTGATGCTAACTTTTGCAGCTTCTATGCCTGTCTTGGGTTCTCACAAAAGTATCCTCTCAATCACAGGTCTCTGAGGAATACACTTTAGTACCTGATACTCTTTACCTCGCAGTGTATCTCATAGACTGGTTTCTCCATGGAAACTACGTGGAAAGACAGAGACTTCAACTCCTCGGCATCACTTGCATGCTAATTGCCTCGTAGGTTCCTCTCCAAGTTCACTAGTAAATATCGTCTCAGACGCAAATGAAACTTAAAACTTTTTTGTTTCTCCACTTAACTTTACAGGAAGTATGAGGAAATCTATGCACCACGCATTGAAGAGTTCTGCTTCATCACGGATAACACCTACACAAGAGATCAGGTCCTGGAAATGGAGAACCAAGTACTTGCGCATTTCAGCTTTCAAATATACACTCCCACTCCAAAAACGTTCCTAAGGAGATTTCTCAGAGCAGCACAAGCCTCTTACCTGGTAATGCATTTTGCAATCTGATCCCCTATCTGTTTACAAGTTTTAGCAGAAGACTAAGAATTTATAGGTGATTTGATTGCTGTCTCTGCAGAGCCCTCGCCTTGAACTCGAGTTTCTAGCCAGCTATCTAACGGAGTTGACGTTAATAGACTATCATTTCTTGAAGTTTCTTCCTTCCGTCATAGCTGCTTCAGCGGTTTTTCTTGCCAGATGGACATTGGACCAATCAAACCAACCATGGGTCTGTAATGTTGCTTCTCTTTCTCTATATCCAGACACAGTTTAGTTCCACAAATCTTGGATTTTAACTTCTTTTTGTTTTTTTTTCCCCACTGCAGAATCCAACACTTGAGCACTACACAACGTACAAAGCATCAGATCTGAAAGCATCTGTCCATGCCTTACAAGATCTGCAGCTTAACACCAAAGGTTGCCCTTTGAGCGCTATACGCATGAAGTATAGGCAAGAGAAAGTAAGTTTATATACACTTAAACCACATACTAAACCCGGTTTGGTATCGCAAAGATTCCGTTTTCTCCATGCTCATAAGACTTTTCTTGGATTTGCAGTTCAAATCTGTGGCGGTTCTCATATCTCCAAAACTACTTGACACGCTATTCTGAAGGACTAAACCGAACGGTTCAGCTCCTAACCGATCGTAGATCTGTACCATTGATGGTCCGGTTCGTCTTCATTCATATATTGCCCTTTGTGTTCATAAAACAATTCCCACACATCTAATACCTGATAATTCGGTTTAGCTTGGTTTAGTTTGATTTGGTGTCTGGTTCTTCCAAACCCGGAATCGGTAACAAAGAGGTTATTTAATTGTAACGAGAATGTACATTTTTCCCCATTTTGAGGCGATGTAGACAGTTTCGGAGGTTATATTATTTTTCTATACAATTAGTATAAATATTGTGATGAAGAATATGTTAAAATATTTCTTCAATATTTATAAATTGGTTATCGAAATTTTGTTGGAAAACTATATAACCGATTAAACTTGATTTTAATAAATGGATGTAACTGGGAAAAAAAATGTATATTTCGATATCTCTAAGGCTCACTCACATGCAATCTGTGACGATAAAGTCAATTCACTACTGATCTCTTCATAATCCTTAACCTATGGCATCATGCAATAAATAGTGCACATAAATAATTTAATAATTAGCAATAAATTAAATGTAACGTAACTAATTGTCTAATTGAAGTTTATAAAGGTAACTGGAAACATACTCCCAAGGAACATAGGCCAACAAGCATCGCTATCGTAAAGATGGAACATAAAACCGATCCGGTTTGGCTTGTTTCTCATTTCGGTTTCCGTTCGTAAGACCAAGAGCTTTACCGATTGTGATATAGTTTTATATTTTTAAAGATTAGATATTCACAAAGGTGGACGTGCCGGAGTGGTTATCGGGCATGACTAGAAATCATGTGGGCTTTGCCCGCGCAGGTTCGAATCCTGCCGTTCACGATTTTAACTTTTCTTCCTCCTTTTTTTGTCGTCTCAGTTTATCATCCCGCCCATACTTACCCTAGATTTTCGACTTTTCAATTTTCACAACCTTTGATTTTTTTTTCCAATTTTCAAAACCTTTGATTTTTTTTTTTTAATTTTCAAAACCCGTAACCTCTCTCTCGATCTCTCTCTGCCTCAGGAGACCTAAGCTGGCTGAAGTCCAATCGGCGGGGAATTTTCCGGTGGTTCAGATGCCTGATCTGGGCCAGTGTTCAACTATAGAGTCGGATCCTCTACATGCTTACTCAGGTCTGTCGTTGTTTCCTCGCACGCTAAAATCCATGTCCGTCCATCTTCCTCCTCTTTATCAATCAGACGATCTACAGCAGACACATACTCTCCTTGAATCTATGGTAAATTCTTCCCTCTTAATCTGCTTGACTTTGATTTTGATGCATTAGCTAGGGTTTTTGTGTGTGTGTTCCCTGAGTAAATCCGGAGAGGAGTCGATTCTGTAATTTGACAATCTGGTTGGTAAAATCGTATTCCTGATTCGTTTCCGCCCATCCGCTTCCGGGTTGTTCCCAATTGACAGATATTATGTTTTAGTTTGAACCCTCGTACCAAATACTTGATAGATTTTCAGGTTCTCTTCAAATTCTGTGTAAACTGCAGATATTTAGCAAATACCCAGAAAGTTTTGCATGTCTGGTAACGGAGAACCGTCAAACTACAGCTCTGTGGTTGCTAAGTAAATAAGCTGAGTAGATCGTCTGCTAATGAATTATATGATAAGTGCTGTACATTGGCTTCGTCCTATTTTTTGGAGTCAAGATTTGTCTTTGGTTTCAGTTGATAAGAAATGTAGAACGAGATTTTAAAAGAGAAACTGCAGTTTCCTTTTATTCTTTGTTAGGTGTATTCAATTTTTTTTATCTGACATATCAAGTTCAGTTTCTCAAACTAAACTATCTGCTGCCAAATCCTTTTCTTTTATTTCACAGCCTTTTGAAATTCAAAAAGAGCATCAGGAGCAAGCAAAGGCTATCTTAGATGAAAGCTCAGAGCTTTTAAAGCAAGGCACTGGAACCAGTGTAGCATCCGAAGATACGAATGTAGGTTTCAAGATGAACCCTGTCTTAAATAAACGAGAAAGAAGACCAGCATTAGAGCGTAAGCGAGGACATTTTACTTTCAAGCCTACGATAAGGTAAAGATCAGTAATAGCAACTGATCCATTGATTTAGTAGAGCAAGGAATCATTTCTTTCTTTATTACTTCATATTATTCTTTTACAGAGTTAGTTGAAGCCTATAAATATTCTTCTTGCAGTCAACCACCTCAAAATGAGCCAAGCTTTGATCCTAGTTTATATCCAAAACCTGAAGAATACTTTGCTGCGTATGAAAGATTTCTAAGTGAGTTATACCTTTTTCTGATGTCCATAGCCTTATCTTGTTTATTATATATCTATCATTCAAATATGATTTCTTTTCGCTGGTCTTGAAAATTGAACTAGTTGCTCAACGAGAATGGCAAAGGCAGACTGGCACCCTTGTACCAGATACACACCAGAACCAGCCATTAAGGCGCCCTCGCAGACCGGAACTGCCAGGGTATGTACTATGAGCAACTCTGTTTCTGCATGTTTTGAGTTGTTCCATCTGCATATTTTGCTATCTGTTTCCCTTGATACGTGCTTCGAATTCAAATTGCAGGAGAAGACGTGGTTCATACAAGCATACTTATACGGATAGTTTTTTGGCTGACCTGAAAGCTTCAGAAAAGGAAAACCCCATTCCTTCTGAACAAAGCTTAGAGAGGAACACGGCTGCACCTGTTAAGACTGCGGACAGAGAAGTAGATGGTGAGTAAGCACTTGTAGTAGAAAAGAATGTTATGAGCTACCATTTTGTTTGATCATGTTTGATGTTCCCTACCATTATGTTAATTCTGATAGCGTTAAGCCACTGTATTCTGCAGAGTCAACCGCAGACACAGAAAAGAAGAACTTGGAGAATATTTTGACTGAGTTGCTTGCTTGCTCCCCTGATGAGCTTGAGGGGGATGCTGGTGTCAAACTTTTGGAGAAACGCTTACATATCATGCCCATTGATAAACAAATGCTTTCTCTCCCTGATTTTCCTGAATTCTCAAATGTCAGAAGAATTGACTTGAAGGCACCAAAGCCAAGGACTGCGCTGTCAAATATACAGAATTTGCTAAAAGGGATCAACAGTGATGCGACTCGAAAACATAGCCAGGCATCAGCATCAATTTCACCAGAGGATCAGTTTTCATTTCCCGACAAACATCATTTGCTTCCAGGAGATCGACAGTTTAGAGAGGTTGATATAGCAAAGGATTCGAATGTCTGTTTCAGATCCGAAGTGGCCAACGATGCTGATAAAGTCATATCTAATGCATCTCCGTCTAATGTGGACACTGTACACGTTGCTAGCGATGTCAACAGCTCAATGCAGAAGAGTTCCTGTGAAGGTGGTTCTGATTCTCATTCTGGCATCCATAGATCTCACCCAAGTCCAGATAGGAACGCAGATAATTGTGTGGATGATAACGTCACAAGCATAAATTCACCCACCTTAGAGGTGAATGTAGATACGGAAACGAAAGGGAATGAGGGAGATGTGCTCATGAGGGAAAGTGAAGTAAACAGAAACACTGGTAGAGGTGAAAATGATGCTGATATCAATGAAGAAACTGAAGAGTTAGAGAACCTGGTTAGTTTCTCCTCGACCTTTTACCAACATATTTGCAACTCTTGTTGGTCACATCTCTTGTGAATTTGTTTGTGATATAGGCGGAAAATGCATCTAGAGAGGATGCAAGAATGGATCTTTTTACTGTAGAAGAGGAAAGCATCCCAGATCAGCAAGGTATTATAACTTTTCTACCTTGAAACTATATCAAATCTCAAAAACTAAACAAGCAAATTAATATATCTCCTAACGTAACTTGTACATTCTTCTCCATTAACAGTCTCAGTTCACTTAAAAGTTGTGGCTCGAAGTTTTTCATCCTTAATGTTATTTTGCCTACAGATGAATCCTCAAAATCTCCAAACAAAACTCAAGAACAATACAACACAATGGATGGATCCATTGAACATGAGGAGCACATTCAAGGACAACATGAAGAGGAAAATGACAACAAAGACACCGCTCATGAACCTCAAGTAGAAAGTTCTCAGGTTAGTTCCCCCATCATTGTATATTCACCTCTGTATGACCTTAATACTAAGCCGAGGCCAATTCTTCATATGATCTCAGTTACTTAACAAAACGAATATGAGAGTTCTTTATTAACTTTTTTTCAGCAGGAGGCTGCTCTCAACTCTCCACCCAAACAAACAAATAAACGAAGAAAGAGAGGATCTTATTATGGCAATATGAAAAAGCGAAGCAAAACCGTGCATGGTGAGAGTGAAAGGGACAAGCAAACGGAAACATTACCACATGAAAGTGGAGCAAAGAAGGAAACTAAAAGAAAACCGAACGAGAGAAAGGAGACGAAGCAAACGAAAACATTTACACGTGAGAGTAAAATGTTCTCCCGCAGGAATAGCCTTGGAGGTAACGTAGACTTGCCAAAGAAACTGAACCCCATTCATTACTCATTATTCAATCGATTTGAAAAGACAAATCTGAACCCTTTTTGTTGTTTTGTTTTGTATTGCCTCTCTGGAAGGTGCTGGTACTAAATGGGAAGATGGTGTGAGACGAAGTACAAGGATCAAGTCGAGACCTCTTGAACACTGGAGAGGTGAAAGATTCTTGTACGGACGTATCCACGAGAGTAAGTCGCACATATTCGATTTCAGTCCGAGAGTGTTTATCAGATTCATAATATATTTTTTGGTATATGAAGGTATGAATACAGTAATCGGCATAAAGTATGAATCTCCGGGGGAGAAGGGCAAAGGGGAAACGCGGGCATTGAAGGTGAAATCATTTGTCTCAGATGATTACAAAGAGCTGGTTGATTCAGTCGCCATGTACTACTGAAGAATCATAATCCTAGCCAGGGGAGTGTTCAAAGCTTCTGATCATAATAACTTTATTTCGTGTTTACTGTTTCACTTTGGGTCCAATCCTGTCACACTCTTTTTTCTCAAACCGCAACTTGTTTATGAATTTCCATAAACGGAACCGAGGTTTCAACTTTCATTTGGTTTCTTCCATGTTGCTAAGCCGAGTTGCCCCTTGTCACGGTTAGTGATAAGACTCGAAAGTCTTTGGTATTCTTTAGAGCACCTTTTGTCCCCATCTCTCTCGCTTAAAAGCTGCATTGACTATATATTATTTATAAATCTATTAGTCAAATATATTATATTAGTTATATAACTTTATTTGATCCAAACTGAATTATCCAAACCAAAATCAAATCTTTGGTCAACAAACTGAATATTCTTATAAATGGTTCTTGACTATAATCTTCAAAGTTCTAAATTTGAACTTAAAATCTAGTATAGAGGAAAAAGGTATATACTATTAGTTTTTGATAACTTTTATTATTAATTTAATTTTATTTTGTTTTATTTTCTCTATTAGACAGCTAACTGAGATCAGACTGGGTAAATTTTTGTTTTAGTTTCATAACTTTCTTTTTTTCATAATAGAACCAAATATAATATCGACTCGGATTCAACTGTTTAGGGATTTGTACTTGACCTCAATATTCGTCTCGGTCTTGGTCCACTTGCACTTAATTTTGGAGATTGAGTATAGTCCTCCTAATCGATCTTTTGATAGAAGTCGCATCATGACTTTTGTACCACCATTTTACTTTTTAGGTAATATGCCAATTTTCACCCCAAAAAAAGGGTGATATGCCAAATTGCCAATATTGGCAAGAGCTAACAAATTTGGAAGAACATAATTATTTTTAACCCGATGATATTACTTCTTTTTATACGATTCATTTTAGTATATGAAAATAAGTAACATTTGAACTTCAATTTAGGGCATTTCTAAACCTATTCTATTTTTACTCTAAATTTTCACTTGGATTTAAGAATCCATTAAAATGAATAAACCAATAACCCCTACTAATTTTGAATAAATTCTTCTACAATACTATTTTATTTTTTAATTTTAAATGGAATAATTTTTGTTTTCTACTTTTACTTTATTTTGAAGTAAAACTTTTTAATTCATAAAATAGTCTTTTGAATGTTATTTTTGATTATATATTTTTATTGTTAACACAACAATAATCATGTCCGGACGTTTGTGGTCAAGTAGAAAGGGACATGCTTTTAACGCTACCATGTTTCGAGTTCGATCCTTATGTTATGTGAAACTATCTCACAATTGTTTCAGACACTCACATTGATATAGATCTTGTTTTATGGGTCATTTGAATATTTAGAAATATGGTCTAGTTAATCAAAAAAAAAAATACAACAATAATCTCTATAATTATAATTTACATACTTTAAAACATTATCAAATAAAAATTATTAACATTCGAACACTAGTTTTTTATTTTAAAAATTGAAAAATCAAATAATTATATAATTTATAAAAATTGTAAAAATAATGTAAATGATGTCAATTTATAATTTTTAAAACTAAACGTATTACTAACCAAATACAGTATAAAAAAATTATTTAGAATTTTCTATTTTTAAAATACAAAATAAAATAAAGTATTGTATTGTAGAAAAATCCAACTTCAATTTTATTTTGGAATAAAAAGTGGAATAGTATATGTCTTAGGCTCTTAGCCCATACGCCTCTAGTGTTGGAATGGACTGTTGGGAGAACCTTTTTCGAATTTCGCTGGCCGCCTTTTACGCTTGACTTCGGACACAACGACTGACAGAAACAAGGGGGAGTCAGAAAATAATGAGTAAGTTTAAAAAAAAAAAATCAGATTATTATTATTACTAATTAATAAAATTAAAAAATAACATAAAATAACATTTAAAACATATCTTATGACACATATAGCATCAAACGAATACTTGATATTTTTAATATTATTTGGATTACAAAATTTTATTATATTTTTAGCATTATTTGATTATAATTTTTATATTATTATATAATTTAAATTTTATGGTTTATTATTTAGAATTATTATTTAGGGTTAAAGTTTAATATTTAAAGTTTATGATTTAAATTTTATGGTTTAAAAGTAGAGTTAATTTAGTTTTTATCCATTTAATTCATACTATTTTGATTATTTTTCTTTTTATTATTATATTTATGACAATCTATATTTGTAATATTTTTACAATTGCCCTAATAATTATCCACAACACCATACAAACAAATATGAGTCCTCCTTTTGTGTAATTAATTAAAATATTAGAGAAAATTTGGATGAAAACTACATTATCATTTTTTTGAAAACTACACTTTTGTGTATTTAAAATATTTAAAATAACCAAATTATCCAATTTAAAAATTATAATTATTCGAATATTCTTTTTATCATCCTAATTATTTTATTATCCAAAATAAAATTTCCTTTGTTTTCCTTTTAGATAACTCTTTTTGTCAACATTTTTTAAAATAATACTCATTTCTGTATAATATCTTTTTAGATTTTTTTTTTTGCCAACATATATTTTATTTTAATTTATTATCTATTTTGTCATCATAACTTCAACGTTTTATTCTTCATATTCTTTTGTTATATTGGTATTATTATATAATTGCGTTAAAGGGTTTTCGCTTCTTTAACGAAGCCTTAGCGGTACATTAATGCAATTCTCTGTGTATATATGACCTAAGTCTCTTATTCTGAGACAGTCCAGTTAGACTTCTTAATTGATGTTGTTATTTCATATGTGTTAAAACGCATATGATCTAACTCTTTCTAATTCGACGACATTAAGCTGTAGACTAAATTTGGCTTCTCTAGAACTCTAACACACGAACAAACCAACACACATGAACTAAAAAACCACAACATGATTTATGAATTAAATGAAAAGAAAATTTACTAAATAGAAAGACAAGTGAAAAAAATCCAGTATAAAAAAACGTGATTAATAATATTTATCAATGTTATTTTAAAATATAAAATATTAAAATAACATATTTTTATCTAAAACATATACTTATCTTAAACATAAATAATAACAATAACAGTAGTACTTTTAAGAGAAAAGTCATAAAATAGCACAAAAAACATACCTTATCATAAATATAGCACCAAGAAAAATAATTCACATTTTTAGCATTATTTTAATTACAAAGACTTTTATAACATTATATAATTTAGGGTTTAGGGTTAATTATTTAGGGTTTAGGGTTTATTATTTAGGGTTTAGTATTTAAGATTTAGGGTTATGGCTAATTTAGTGACAAAACATGTTTTTGTGCTATTTTTATGATTTTTCTTCCTTGGTGCTATATTTTTGACAAGTCATGTTTTTGTGCTATTAATGCGATTTGCCCTATTTTTAATCTGTATTTTACTTATTAAAATATGTATTTTTAATTTAAGCAGGAAAAAATGTCATATCACATTTAAAAAGGTAAATTTCAAAAATAAATAAAAACATAAATATATTTCTCAAAAATTAAATCTCAAATAAGGTAATTTTCAAATTATCCCTAGATATTATGTCTTTTAGTTATAACCATTCTTGAGAAATGTTTTAGGCGTTATACCAAGGCGCTATACCAAATGTTGAACATGACTTAATATCGAATAAGAAACAGAATTTATGCGGATTAAATTTTTTTTTTTTTATGTTTATATAAGTATATACAATTTATAAAGAGAAAATGCATAAAATAGCACAAAAAACATACTTTATCATAAATGTAGCACCAAGAAAAATAATTCACATTTTTAACATTATTTTAATTATAAAGACTTTTATAGCATTATATAATTTAGAGTTTAGGGTTAATTATTTAGGGTTTAGGGTTTATTATTTAGGGTTTAGGGCTTAGTATTTAGGGTTTAGGGTTTATTATTTAAGGTTAGGGTTTAGTATTTAGAGTTTAGGGTTTAATATTTAAGATTTAGGGTTAGGGCTAATTTAGTGACAAAACATGTTTTTGTGCTATTTTTATGATTTTTCTTCCTAGGTACTATATTTTTGACAAATCATGTTTTTTGTGCTATTAATGCGATTTGCCCATTTATAAACGTGAACAAACTAGAAAGTACAGCGTGGTGCCATGGTCTAATTATTTGAACCAAATACTTTGCATAGAGATCATGGGTTTGAAACCAAGGGCCTCACGATTTAATTCATTTTAACTTGTGTTCTTATGTTTTTTAACTACATCTGATAGTTCTATGATCTATCACCCAATGCTAGATTTCTAACTTAGATAAAAAAAAGGTTTTTTTACAAAAAAAAAAAAACTTAAATTAAAAAGAACGTGAATTGTTGTAAAATTTGATTTGTATCACTGTTTTGAAGAAAGTTAGCACCTTTTCGAACAGGGGTTCTAACTGACCAAAGATATGTATGGGTTATACAATTTGGAAAAGTAAAAATATAAAACGATTTATTATATATTGCCCATGACGTATTCTCGATTTTTTATTTTGTTTCTTTAAATGACGTACACTATATTTTTTCTTCCGTCAACAATAGATTTCATTAGGCCTAAAGGACCAGTCCAACAAGATACAAAGAAAAACCATACAGATATACAAGGTAATGTCCAAATACAAATATAAAGCCCAAATCAAAATGGCTCGAGCGGATAAGAGTAGAAGAGCCACGTATCAGCGCGCAGAGGATAACCGGCATGCAACCGTCAGAGAACCAACGACACCGAAGAAAACGCCGGAAACCACCGAGAAACCCAAAATCTGCAACCACCAAAGATCCTTGTTGTCGATCTCTCCAATCCACCGAAAATACCGCCGGGAAAGAACCGCGAAAAGAAAAAGAACAACTTCATTATTCTTCAACAGAGAACATCACGACGAGGAAGCTCCGCCGCCGGCCAATCGAACACGAATCAACCATTTGAATCCCAGCCAAGAACGGGACATAGCAAGCAGATATATTACTCCAAGCTCGGGACGCCGCTGCCAAAGAGAAGGAAAAAAATAGAACCTTGCGACGGGGTGAAAAGCGAGGATTGTGATTGGAAAATCTCCACACAAGGCGGAGCAAAAGGTGGTCCGGGAAGAAACTCAGAACCAAATCAGATGAACTCCGAATTTATTCAACCAAAATCGATCGAAAACGAAGATCGATACAAGACAAAAACCGATGGAAAAAAAAAGATATTACTCTCTGAAAGATCTGAATCTGATAAGAGAACAAGATCGAGAGAAAAAAAAACCATGACGAAAGTTCGAGAGAAAATTTCCTCTCTCACCGGAGAGAGAGAAACGAGACCTCACTATACTATATTTAAATACGTATACTATATTTAAATACGTACAATTCAGTATCATCTGTAATAACCAGTCAATGTAATATATTCTCTATTGTTCTTTTAAATCAATAAGATATTGTTTAGAGTCATTATCGTTGTGTTATTTTCCAATTATTGTAAGCCTGACGCCGTGCCGTTCTTCGAAGCTCAGATGCCGTGCCGTTTTGGGTTTCCTTATATTCAACTGTTTGTGCCTTATCGGATCACCTTTACAATTTTCAAGGGGGGGGTGTATTGAACTATGGATTTTAAGAGATTTTGAGGTTTTCTTAAAATCAGTTGTTATTCAACTGATGATTTTAAAATATCTTCCCAAATCCGGTGTTATTGAACTTGAGATTTATGTAAAGTCACTCAAAATCATTTACAATCCATTGTTATTCAAACAAGAATTTGTTAAAATCATATCAAATCCACTGTTATTGAAAATGTTTTAAGTATTGAGATTTTAATGACTGCAGAGGGGTTTAGGGGATTTTAGGTGACTTTCCTAGTTAAAAATACAAAGATTCAAATCTCTTAGTTTTAGGTAGGATTGTATGTGATTTTAATACAAAATCATAACAACTCTTTTAAAATCACTCACAACCATTAAAATCATTCAAAATCTTATAAAAAATCAAATCACTCTAAATACTAAGTTCAATACACCCCCCAAGATGTATTGTCCTTCATTTGCTTCAGAATGAAAAATCTTACGAAAGGATTAATTAGTATGTTGTGAATCTCTACGGGTTGGTCTAGACAAGATGTAACATCTATTTTTCTAAACACCAATTTCAATAAGAAATGTGAATATGGAGAGTGGACAATCCAACTTTTTAATTGCATTTACATGGAAATAAATGCAAGAAACTATTCAACTTACGGTACAAGTGCATACGGATATGTTCATGTACTTGGAAGATGTGGTGGACCCTAGAACGAGTCCAAGTTGCGTGGAACTTGCCATTTCTTCAAATTAATTGTATTATTTTCATATTTTTTTTTAGAAAGTAGTAAAAACTAAAAGGTATCGACTATCGACAAAAGATTGAGTAGAATTAACACGTAAATTAATTAAATAAATTTATTTGGTGTTTTTTTAACAAATACTGTATATTAATAATATTAAGCATGTTCAATAATGAAATAGAACCATAAGATAGAGATCATATATTTATATAATGGAACAAATATATCTGATAAATTAGATGTTCACATAAGAAAATAACATTGATAGTACAATAAAACAAGTATTTCAGTTAAATAATATAAGTAAATTTGTCTTCAAATTCATTTTCTCTGTTTGCAAATACTCTCGATAATATTCTTTGAATGCCCAACAAAATAAATAAATAAAAGACGCACAAAAAGGAATAAAGAGAAGAAAATGAAAAAGATTTGATTTAATAATAAGAAAAAGGAAAATAAGAGGAAGGCAGCCCTCGAATATTACAAACTTTAACACAAGCTATTTTGACATCTAAAGGGGCTCTCTCTCTTCTCTTAGAGAGAGAATATTCTCTCGCCCATTCTCTCTTCCTGCTTCCCGATTTTATATCTTTCAGCAGGATGAGTTCTTGCGTTTTGCTTGTTTATAGGTGTCTAGACCATCGAACTTCTTCTGGGAAATTTGGATTTTGTCTGGTTTTTCAGTTTGGAGTTTGAGTTTCTCCGATTTGATTTGACTTGTTTCATTCTCAAACCGGCTAATAAAGTCCGATCATGTTATCTGGATCGGTTTTGTTCTCTGGTCATGTACCAGTGTTTCTCGATCTCCCCTCCCGGTGTTTCTTCGCCCATGGCGGACCCGCTCTTCTTCTTCCTCTTTGTCGATTTTCGCAGGTTCTCGGATTAATATCGTTGTTGCCTCTCCGCCTTTGGCTTGGAATCAATAAAACCGACCTTATGTGTCTGTTCGGCGCGACGTCTCCGGGCTCTGCGTTTATCGGCTAAGAGCTTAAAGCTGCTTCTCTTCTTCACCCGTTTCTCTTCCATGGCTTTGCAGGTGGTTTGGGCGATTGGCAGCAAGGATTCTTTTGGATGCAGAGAAGATTCGGCGCGGAGCTTCTGGCGTTTTCCGGTGTACTGTCATCGACCGTCTTGCATGCCGACGTCGTCTTCAGGTGGCCACGTGGCTCCCTTGAGCTCATCTCTTTCTTGTGCTTATCTACACATTTCCTTCGACTGGGCCTGGCCCATTTTCTTTTACTCTGTATGGACTGTGATATCCTTATTGCTTCTTTTGCCCAATGGACTTTTCTTAATGAAAATGGTTGGCCAAAAAAAAAAAAAAAACTTTTCATCGTTTATTTTTTCTCTAAACACTCCATTCGGTCTATGTACGTAGAACATTTTCATTAACACGTTACTTGAAGGTTCTTTGTTACTTATACACACTAATAATTATGGCACAGGGTTACGTTGTAACCACGTCAAGCATCTTAATATTATCAACTAGATAACTAACTTTTCCTTTCTTCGCGAACCCAATTAATAATTTCAAGACGGTAAATGCGAATTAGTGGATTAATCAGTTAGTTAAAATGTCATTATCCGTTGGATGTAATTTTCGATTCACTACACACAAGTAAATAAGTAATCTACAATATATATATACCAAAGAAAAAACAAGTGGAACTTGATTAACTTAAAATAGATTTGTCGACGCTAAATTAAGTAACGACATTAACGACATTATAAAGCGTCCTCTAAGTACTCTTGGTGCTGTTCTTTTGTGCGTTGAGAAACTGCATCTCACTGCAAAAACAAGATGTTGTTCTTTTAGTGGTACTTAAGAAACGCATCCAGATGCAAAAGTCAGATATTGCATCCAAAATAATTAGAAATTCTGGATGCATTTGAAAGTTGAGTTGAGACGCAAAAAAGTGCGTTTCAACTCCCAAAAATCTAAAATAAGCATTTTTGGGAAAATCGTAAAATACTGCGGTTTCTCGATAAAACAGCAAAATCGCGGTTTTCCGCGAAACAAAAAAAAATCACAAAAGCGCATTTTTCAGCCAAAATCGCAAAAACGCGTTTTTCCGCCAAAACCGCAAAATCACGTTTTTCCGCCAAAACTATAAAATCTCGTTTTCCCGCCAAAATCGCAAAACCTCGTTTTTCCAGCCAAAACCGCAAAATCACGTTTTTCCGCCAAAACCGCAAAATCGCGTTTTCCCGCCAAAATCGCAAAACCTCGTTTTTCCGCCAAAACCGCAAAATCGCTTTTTCCGCCAAAACCGCAAAATCGCGTTTTCCCGCCAAAACCGCAAAATCGCGTTTTCCCGCCAAAATCGCAAAATTGCGTTTTCTCGCCAAAACCGCATTTTCCCGCCAAAACCGCAAAATCGCGTTTTCCCGTCAAAACCGCAAAATCGCGTTTTCCCGCCAAAACCGCAAAATCGTGTTTTCCCGCCAAAACCGCAAAATCGTGTTTTCCCGCAAAATCGTGTTTTCCCGCCAAAACCGCAAAATCGTGTTTTCCCGCCAAAACCGCAAAATCGTGTTTTTCCGCCAAAACCGCAAAATCGTGTTTTTCCGCCAAAACCGCAAAATCGTGTTTTCCCGCCAAAACGGCAAAATCTCGTTTTCCCGTCAAAACCGCAAAATCGTGTTTTCTCGCCAAAACCGTAAAATCGTGTTTTGCTGTCAAAACCGTAAAATCGTGTTTTCCCGCCAAAACCGCAAAATCGTGTTTTCCCGCCAAAGCGGCAAAATCGCGTTTTTCTGTCTAAATCGCAAAATCCAATTTTCCATCAAAACCGCAAAATCGTGTTTTTCCGCCAAAACCACAAAATTCAAACCTTAAAAATAATGCATCCAACTAATGTATACAAATAAACAAAGAAACATAATTGCATCTAGACGCAATTTCTAGACGCAGTTTCTAAATGCACAAAGAAACATAATTGCATTTACATCTGGATGCAACGTTTGGAAACTGCATCTGAACGCAGTTTCTAGACGCAATTTCCAGATGAGGAAAAGAACAGGCCCCTTGTCAATAAATAAAAGTTCTTTAACGAATTAAAAAAATATACTTTCAGTTTGCAGCTTCTAGAAGAATTTTCTCTATAAAACGGCAACACTCTTGTCTCTCACATCATTCATTTCCAGACCTGATTTTTTTTGTCCTGAAGAGGAGAACAGAGATATTACATGATCTACATTCTATTCAACCACGACTATTATCAGCTTCTATATATACACATAAAGTCATATCTCCAGCTCTTTTGAGAGATCAGAAGCTGATAATTGCGTATTTCTGTATATGTTTTTGTCCGTGAAACAATTCTGACAGATCCGTAGAGAAACAAAACGAGGTTATGGTACCATAAACAGTCTTAGAAAATGGGACTATCACTACAACCTGATATGATTATCCTCTTAGAAACCTTAACTTTTCGGTAACATACTTGTAACATTCAGCTTTATGGTATATGCAGAGTTTAAAAAAAAAAAATTAACATTTTGGTCATTTGTCCAGAAGAGTTCGATTGTTAAATATGTTCGAGTTGGCCAGAGTTGATTCGTAATATCATGCGAGTAAAGACAAAATACAAAAAAAAAATATGTGGTAAGTATGGGACAATAAACAAGTTTTTCAATTTTTTCCCGGACTAATGTACCGACCGTCAGACGAAGATGTGTCTACATGCTGAGAAAATGTGTATAAAATTCACCGACAGTGGCAGTTAGGACGTTACGATATTTAACCTTGATAAACAAAAAAAAAATAGTTGATAGATTTAGTCTTAAAATACAATATTTAACCTTGATAAACAAAAATATAAATAGTTGATACTTGATAGATTTGGTCTTTAAATTGAAAGGTTACTTAGGATGAAGATTGCATTCTGTCTAGTTTATTACAAAATTACAAGTTGTGGGAGTGTCAAAAGACAAAATAACTAATCATATACATTCAAATATGATTATCATTTGCTCTCTTACCCCTAACCAAACCAAACCAAATCTACAATCCCACTCTAGTTAAGAGCAACAACCCATTCTCTTAAAAACCGATCCATCTTCTTTAACATTTATCATCTCTCCTCTCTTCGGTAAATCAGACAAAGACCCTCCTCCTCCTTCTCTGTTCGATCCATCCACACTTCTTTTACTCACTATCTTATGAATCTGAGTCAACACTTCAATGAAAGCGTTTTCAACATTGGTTGAATCTAGATGTGTATCATACATGGCGGTAAGGAGGTCCGGGAAGCTGGTCGTGATCGGTACGGCTCGGTATGGCGAACCAAGCGTGGTGTATAATTGGGATATGAGCAATTCTCGATGGGTAAAACTGGAAACGAAAGAAAGATTTGTAGGCCATGTTCAAGCTGGTTGTTTCTTGGATATATAAACATAGGATGTCGGTGGTTTCGAAACTTTAGGGACGTTGTCCATGCGAGATGACGCAAGATTGGTCGGTTGTTTTTTTTCCAGGTTATAAAGATTGTTGTCAATTAAGTGTTAATTGATTTTACATTTTTGTGTTGTTTTAAAGATTGTTGTGTGATGTTACTAAAATTGGAGGTGGTCTAAATATGCCCAGTTATGTCCTTACTCTAAATAAGCCCAATTAGTAGTCCTTACTCTAGATAATTTAAGGTGGTCTAATTTAAGGTGGTCTAAATTGGCGGTAGATCTACTTAGATAATTCAAGGTGGTCTAAATATGCCCAATTATGTCCTTACTCTAAATAAGCCCAATTAGTAGTCCTTACTCTAGATAATTTAAGGTGGTCTAATTTAAGGTGGTCTAAATTGGCGGTAGATCTACTTAGATAATTTAAAGTGGTCTAAATATGCCCAATTATGTCTTTACTCTAAATAAGCCCTTAGTAATAGTCTTGGGGAACATATGAGTGGAGTTGATTTGCTACATTCCGATAGAAGCTGAACAGATTCACTAACGAGTACGGTTGGAGGTGAGAACAAGAGTAGAGGTCAAAAATTTAAGTGCTGGAAATATTTTAAAATCATAGGAAATAAGCCGTTTGATGATAGAAATGATGTTAGATGCGATTGTTGCAATTATACCTATTACTTAGATCTACGTAGAAGTGACATCATTACTATGTTGTGTCATATTGACACATGTCCTAAAATTTATGGAGATATTTTTGTAGTTGAGAATAAGAAGTTGGATATGATGGTGTTCAGAGAAATGATTGTTCGCGATTATTGAGTATAATTAGGGATGTGAATAAGGGCCTAAAGTCTGCGGGCTTTCTTGAGCCCATTTAATTCTGTTAAGCCTGTGGTCCGTTTAACATCACTTATTTTAAAAGGGATTTTAATGGGCGGGCCCGTTTATGTCCGCGAGATTCACGGGTTTAGTTTTATTTAAACGGGCTAGCCCGTTTATTTTTTTCCGTTTTGAAACGACGTAGTTTCTTCGTCTCTTCCCAAAGAAAACAAAGACGCTCTTCTTCGATTGAGACAAGGTGAAGCGCTGGTTCTTCTTCGAGTATTTGCCGTCGAATCTCTGTCGTCGTCACTACCGGCGTATCAAGCCGTCATCTCCACCGGTGCTGCTATGTAAGAAACTAAGAATCTGTTTTAAAGCTTCAATTTTCTGGTTTGTGATGTGAGTTTCATGCCTTCAGTTCAATTGGTTTCTGGGTTCTTCAATTCGATTGGGTTTCTGGGTTCTTCAATTCTGGGTTATGGGTTTGAGATTGTTACTTGCCTGTCATGACTTCATTTTTGCATTGTGTGTTTCATTAGCCTATGTCTACCACCCGATTTACTTGTGATTAGCATCGTGTGTTTGTTCTGGAAGCTTATTCGTGATGTCTTCCAAAAGGTATGACTTTTGAATTAATATGAGTGCAATAAGCTCTCTCATTGTTCATACCGTATGAGCGTCTCTGTAAATTAATACGAGTGTCATAAGCTCTCTCATTGTTGTTGAATATAACTTTGTACTCTGTGTATCATTATTTGTGTATGTTCCATGTTGTGTGCTTTGTATCATTAGATATAGTAAAGGTTATATCTCTGTCACTGTTAACTTCTTTTTAGAAATGTTGCTTCTTGTATCTTCATTTAGTTTCTCACTTAGGAGTTGATCCACTTGTTGTGTAGACTGTGGCTTGGGGAGAGATGAATATGTGTGAAGCCAGGGGCGAATTTAAAAATATTTTTAGTTAGGGGCACAATATTAAACAACACTAAAAATATTTTGAACCGGGGGCACTTTTTAAATTTTCTGTACTAATCTAAGGGTATTTATTCAAATTAACTTAAACTACTTAAGAAAAAAATAAAAATAGTAGGGGGCACGGGACCGTACCACCTCACCTGCGTCCGCCCGTGTGTGAAGCTGAGAGGAGGCTTTTGGCTAATGCATTGCTCGATATCTCTAATGAATGGTTTGTTCTGCTTTCTGAAGCTAACGGGACCAGAAGTCCAGCTAGGTCAGTGGAGAAAAGGGTCTCAGTGGTTTGAAATCAACCGAGAACTTGCTCTTTACATTGTTGAAGACATCATATACTATCACAAGTTCAAAGAGTTTTGTAGACCTCCTTGTTATGTGGATGAACATTACTTCCAAACAATGTTGCTATCGTTTTTGCATGACTCCATTCTCGCATTTCCACTCTTGCTTTGTTGCAGCTCTCCTTGCTCAGTATAGTTGCATAATCAAAAGTATTCTTGTTTGTGCTATTCCAAATCTCCCAGCCTGCAAACAAAGAATATCCAAACATGGGACTAGAATATGTTATATGGTCCTATTACAAACATCACTCATTACAATTCCTAGACTTACAAAATTAATAATGACACTGGAAACTTTAGATTTATACTTGCATGCTTTTTAATAAAGAGTATGAGACGACACCAATCTCCAACACATGATTGTTTATATGTGTGTAGATATACTTTTATTTTCATAAACCACAAGAGATTATAAAACTAAAGACAGTATCACCAAAGCCCATCAATGGTCAGATAGAGGCCCACATAAAATATACAAATAAACGGTTTGGCGGGTATTTCTGCAAAATGCCAACGAATCTCGAATATGCCGTATATATTATCTGTCATTTCCCTTTCTTTGATAAACTACAAAACAAAAGAAAAGAGGGAGGTTACATCAGAAAACAAGCTGTTACTATTCCAATTTGTAATAAATAATTGAGTTTAAGACTAAACTTTAGTTTTAATTTTTATTTTTAAATGAACATTTGAGGTTAATTATGATTCTGTCAAGACAGATGAGAAAACAAGTTACACGGACTTGGTGTCGGTGAGAGACCGGAATTGTTTAGAGAGATAGATATGGAACGTTGGATCAGAAGGACCCATACGTACACCCACCAATCAAAGGGTCGCGATCTTATTAGAGGTGGTAATGGACCCCCAACTTACCCGCAGGAATAATATGGGACCGCTCCTTAACTCTTGCAAGCTCACTTGGTTTGGTTGGGTGCCGTGTAGTGGTACTAACTTGTACTGTATTATAATCCCTCCCTTGTCTCTTCAAGATAAAGCGATAACATTCAAATTATATTATTTTAATACATGATTTGGCTATCTCCCATTACGCAAAATATATATATATAAAAAAAATCTAGATATTATACGTTTTCAGATACCAATAAGTATCTGACACTACGCAATGGATAAAAGAATAAATTAAAAGGACCACATGTTCTTATCCTTTAACCCATAATGCACTAGCAAAATTTACCCTAACTGCCTACCTAATTAGTTGACACGTGTCAAAATCCCTCGTGGCATCTTCTCAGCCATTTTCACATTTTTTTTGCCTTTTCTTTATCTTTTTTTTTTTACTCTTACGAACCAAATTCACTTTTTTTTTTAATTCCAAAACTTTTTATCTTAAGTTTAGCAAATTATTTTATCAAAAAATAAAAATTGGAAAATTTTATTCCTTCTCACGATCCCTTCTCTCTCCCCCATCTCTCCACGATCTTCTCCACTCAGATTGTAACCTAACAATGATCTCAAATCATTATCTCATCCCTACAAATCACGATTATAACTGTTCTCTTCATCTTCTCCAGAAAGAAAATCTAGAGCATCGATTCTCTTTCACAGATTGTATGTCCTCTCTCTACCCTAATTATTTATTTCTTTGAATCTGTTTCATTATCAGTGTGAGCTTTTAAGATTTGTCCCTTCCATCTCTTGATTGATTTTGCAGGTTCACTCAAAATGCCCATCGAATGTCTTCCTATTTCCGAGTTATCGCCGGCGAACTCTGTGTGCAAAATCAAAGCTCGCATCGTCCGTAAATGGGGTTTTCCAAAAAAAGATAAACCTGCACAATTAGCTTCAATGGAGCTTCTTCTTATCGATTCAAAGGTACAAAATTTATTTGTTTGGTCTATAATATCATTTGTGTCTCCTTCAATCCATGGAATATTTTTTTCCCGTGACTATATGGGACATACTCCATTGAAAGACTATTTATAACACTGATAATTTAAATGTCCACCTCTTTACGTTTCTTTTCTGTTTTCAAAAGCTATACCTGTATTTCATCTGCATCACTAATCTTTGACTTTCTATACACAGTCCTGCGCATCCTAGACATTCATTATATCAAGGAGTGTTATAAGTTCTATCGTTGAACATGTGCATATTACATTCCTGATCTGAAAATTCTTTATTTTCTTACTTATTTTCAATCAGGGAGCTAGGATTCAAGCCTCCATAAAACCAAATTTGATGGAAAGATTCAAGGAGGATATAGAAGAGGATATGTGCTGTGTGCTTATGAACTTCGATTTAGGCCCCAATGTTGGACAATTCCGAAGCTGTTCACATCCATACAAGATCACCTTCATCTTTTACACAGTTATCAAACCGTGCGAGGAGTTACCAAATACAGAATTTCGTTACAATTTCTGTCCGTTTCCTGAGATAGTTGAAAAGAAAAAC
Source organism: Orychophragmus violaceus (assembly GCA_030180135.1). Lineage (NCBI taxonomy): Eukaryota > Viridiplantae > Streptophyta > Magnoliopsida > Brassicales > Brassicaceae > Orychophragmus > Orychophragmus violaceus. Next base: position 7,123,628 of record CM058230.1, read on the forward strand.
GATGCGAGCGTTTTCGTTGGTCAGTTACTCTCTTTTTTAAACCTTTATGTTATGTTAAAATTCACTTTGATCATCCTTATTTGTTCTAACTATTTTCAGACATTATTGGAGAGGTGGTTGCTATGAATGAAATTAAAGAAGTATCCACTGTTGATGGTAAAACAAAATTGCTCAATCTCCAGCTTAAGGATCTCGGGTGAGTTATTTAAATTTATAAAAAGCATCCTACCAATAGATTATGAGTTCTTGATTGTAGTTCATGTGTTAACGCTCAGGGATTCAACTCTTGATATTGCACTATGGGGTCAAATTGGAGAAACAGTCTACTCTGAAGTGAAGAGCCAAAAAAGTGGTCCTGTTGTTTTTCTTGGCAGCTTGATGAAGACTATGCAATATAATGGTAATCCAGATGATGTGCTCTTTTCATTTCCTATTCAGTTGTGCTCTAACCAAAATTTATCATCAAAAGTGATCAAAAAAGGACATCTTACCAATCAGAGTTTCCCCTGTTTCAGGTTTAGGAACCGGCCATAGTTCAAAGTTTTCAACGAAAGTGTTCATCAATCCCTCTATCCCGGAAGCACTTGAGTTTACAGAGGCGTAAGTGATAAAGATTGCATTGTCCATTTATCATTTTTTGAGATTATTTTCATTTTCTTTAGTTAAAATTTTTGTTTTTTCTAATAGATTGAGCAATGGAGACCCTGAAACCTCTATGGTCCCAGTAACTCCTTCATTCTCCAGACAATTGTCTAAGACAACCTTTGCAATATCAGAGATGAAAACGATTTCAGAACTCATTTCTGTGAACAAGGTAGACAGATCAGTCTTTAGATTCGTTTTCTCCTTTATTTAAACCATAACATACATTTGATATACCTTTTGCTTTTGTAGGAGACGAGTTGCAATATACTGGCAACAATCGTTTCAATAGACAGTGCTAGCTCTTGGTATTTTACCGGTTGTTCAATCTGTTTTAAAACAGTCACCCAATACTTCAATCCAAACACGGAGGAAATAGAACCGGATAAGTATTCCTGTGACAAATGCAATAAACCGATTACCACCACGCAAACTAGGTCAGTTCTTTGCATTATTTTATAATTTCAACTTATGCATCTGTGTAACTTATCTATATTACTGATCCCAGAACTTTACATCATCAATACAGGTTTAAGTTAAAGTTTCATGTGATGGATCACACCGGAACCACAATGTTTATTTCCTTCGACGATGTTGTTATTCCACTGATTAAGAAGTCAGCATATCTTCTTCTTGAGGAACAGGTCCAGGTAAGTCAGCGTTTACAAGTTAAAAAATAACAATGTTTATAAATCTCTCAAACTTACATTATTTGATATTTACAAGTTATCACAAGTGTTTATAAATCTCTCAAACTTACATTACTTGATAATTTTCTGTTGTGTTTTAGACCTGATTTACATGTTTGAGTATTAAGTTGTATTGTTTACTCTTATTTGTACCGCAGTTTAACAGATCAGGCCAAACACCTCCAGAGTTGGTTGATCTAACTGGTCGTCAGTTCGTCTTTAAGATCCAGACAACAAAATCAGAAAAATTCAATTCATCTTCACCATACAGAGTTGTGAGCCTTACAGATGCCCTTGATGTCATTCAATCCTTCTCTGATTGCTCAAAGTCTGTGGTTAGTTTATTCTCTTTTCTTATACAACTATAGCATATAATCTGAAAATGGTTGTGATATATATTGTTGTTTCATTTCTTTTTGATACGGTTACCTTTGTTTATTATAGTTGCATTAATTCTGCTACCAATTTGTGTCTAATCATTCCAATAATTTGATAATTCTTTCTCTCTAAATCTTTTTTCGACAGGCTGAGTGTGACAAGGAATTTAGCACATCTTCGGCACCATCACTGGAAACAACAACACAGGTTACTTCCATCTAAACCTTCCAATTCATCTCTAATCATCCTTCTCTATGTTAACCGATTGGAACATTTGTTTACTTCTCAGAATGTTGAGCATCCTCAAGCGATAACGGAGTCCGGAGCATCAGTAGGAACAGAACCTCAGGTATCCAATATCTTCTTTTTCAAACCATGAACTAAACTGAAATGTATATTTGAATTTTTCAGTCTAGCATAAAGTCTTCGGAGGTAGTTAACTTGGACGGTACAGTCGCTGATGCTAATCTTCCCACTCCTACCTCCAAAAGGACACTGCGACATCCTAGAGATGAAGTTCCCCAGCAATCATCCACAAAACCTAAGCTCATGTACTCTGTCAAGAGGGAGAAAAAGTGATGGCAGTGTAATCTACGAAATCAGTGTCGTCAAACTTCATTGCGTGTTTATCTATTTTCATTTTTATGTTTCTAAGATGTCTGAGACTACAACGTATTTATTAGGTGCTTAGGATGATTACATCTTATTCATGTTTCAAACTCTTTATCGTATCTTTTAAACTCATTTCTTAGTATCAATGGCTTATGTCTATATTTCTGAGTTGTGAGTTGTTTTTTTTCCTTATATCAAAATTAAAATCTTATCATTTTTGCTTCAAACATAGAAAATAAGTTTATGTTTATGTTTATTTAAGTTCTATTAAACGAAATATTTTTCAAGTTGTTTTCGTTGAGACATTATATTGGTAGTATTCTCTACTACAATCAAACATTGATTTCATATTAAGAGTTCAAACATTGTCACAATATCTTTTTACATTAACTTACCATCTAAAATAAAATAAGTTGGTCTAATTATTATTACACTATCCTACATGATGGCCATCGTAAAATCAATTAAACAATTAAAATTTTAGTCGTTTTTGGAGGCAGCAGTTATTCTGATCTCTAATTCAAATTTTTTTACTTCACTCCAACGACACAAGTCAATGTTTCACTACCTAGCAGTTAATCAGTTCTTCTCAAAATGAACATGAACTAATGAATGGCGACTAACATCTCCTCTGTGCTATATGTTTCTCAATCAAAGGTTGCATCATTTCATCATCTTCTCTGTTTGACTATCCAGTTTTCCAGAAAACCATATTTTCTGATGTAATTGCACAACCTGCAGATCGTAACAACAACAGAGGACCCGTAAGTACTAGAGAAAAAAATCCTCCCAAAGAAGCAGAGATAAGGTCTACCATTAATCTGTTAGTAACTTCATAGCAGAACCTAAATTAAACAACTCAGTTTCTTATTTTCTTCAGATGGAAGTAACAACATCAAAGAAAAAAAGGATGGAAAGAATGGCAATTCTTTCACGCAAGAGAAAGCATCGAAGTGAAGATAGTAAAGGTATGTGCATTACTGTTTCTTAGCAACAAAGAAGTATGAAGTCATATCTAGCATCTCACTTTTAAACCAAAATAAGCAATTCCCTCATTGATTGTCATAAGAATCAAACATGAAATCCATTAGCTTCTGCAACATCAATTTATCTCAGACCAATAGATGGACACATTTTACTTAAATTTTAGTTTGATATTCTCCTCTACAAGGAAAATATCAGAACATAAGTACCTTTGTCATAAGAATTTAAATCCATTATCTGCTGCAACATCAAATTATCTCAGACCAATAGATGCACACATTTTATTAAAAGCTGTAAGTTCATATTCTCTTCTCTACAAGGAAAAACTTGAAGATAAAATGTGTTTTTGTTTATTACTTTTGTAGTTCATTCAGGAAATTGACTAAATGAATAACTATCTACTGTCGTTTGCATAAATTTTTGAATAACTATCCATTGACGCCATAATACTCTTTAGTATCTACATAGAAATTGGATTCTGTTTGCCAATAAAAATGTCTCTGTTTGAGTAAACTGAAAATCTAACATACCTTGCATCTCTGTTGTTTGGATTAGCTCCCCCATCTTGTGGTTGCTTTAATCTACAGAAATTAGATAAGTAATTCAAACCTCATTAGCTTCCCTTTGTTTCATTATCTCCTTTGCATGATCTTGCAAGCCTGTTATATAGGATTTAAAATGTTTACATCAATACTGAATCTGCACAATTGAGTAAGTTATTTCTTAAAAATCCCTATCTTATCCATTCTTCTATCTTAATCTAGATGTAACAAAAACTGTGGTGACACTAAAAGATATCATAAATCTCAGTCTTTTGTAGGAATAGAGATAACAACCCGTTATATTATACCTATTGTCCTCTTTCTATTATACATTCCCTTTTTTAATAATCCATCTTAAACTTTGATATACATACAGAATCTTCAACTTCCACAGAAAGTGTTCCTGTTCAAAACGAACCAACTACTATATCAGCAACCATTTCGACTACAGTCTCTCCTATTGTTATGTCAGATATTACAAACGGTAAGAGCAATTCACTATGTCTTATTTCTGTTAAACACTAATTAGTTTATTAAGATTTTTGACAGTTTTTGAATCTCCTATTGTATTTTCTTGACAGTTTTTGAATCTCCAAGAATGAAGCGTCGTCGTATTATGAGAGACAAGAAAGAAAAAAGATTGGGAGGAACATCATGTAACAATGATACTCAATATCTAGGATGTGACATTTTGTGATCAGAAGATACTAACCATCTTGAATACTTTATCTCAGGTGGTCGTTCAACTAAGAACTCTGGTCGACGTTTTGAGAAGACGTCACATAATTTCAACCACAGCCCCAATTCTACTTCATCCTCTGCCACAAACCAGAGTATACCAGGGTCATCACGTCCCAAATACCATCTTTATAACCCTGAAGGTAAAATGCACTTTAAAACATACAATATCCATTATAGTTTTTTAAACCTCACTCTATTGAACAGTTTATGAAGACCTTGGTGATGCCATATATGAATGTGAGAATTGCGGAGCTATGTTGTGGTATAATGAGAGAGTTGGGAAAAGGAACAAAAAGGGTCCTCCTAAGTTTTCTATCTGTTGTATGCATGGAAAGATTGATCTGCCACCACCACCTAGACCTCCTAAAGAACTTGAGGACCTGATATTCAAAGGTGATAGCAGAAGTAAAAATTTCTTGGAGAATATCAGACCTTACAACTCATTGTTCGCATTCACATCTATGGGTGGAACAATTGACAATTCAGTTAATAGAGGACGCGGGCCTAATGTATTCAGAATCAAAGGTGAGAATTCTCATAGGATTGGCAACTTGCGGCCTCCTCCAGGGAAACCACCTCAATTCAATCAACTATACATACATGACACAGGAAATGAAAACCAGAACAGGATTAAGGCTTTCAGGTTATTTATCTTACTCTGACACATTGTTTTCCACTATAACTAATGCATCAGAATTTTATTAACATACCAAATTCATATACTTTTCATGCAGTTCAAAGAGATCCGCTCAACTACCTGACTCAAAAACATTAAGAGAAGATATTGTGGAAGATATCAAGAAAATGTTAGATGAATTGAATCCATACTCTAAGATTTTCAGAAGGGCTAAAGACTGCTTCCAAGATGCACCTTCCTCAAATGTTCATATTAAGTTGATTTCAAGACGAACAGCTGGAGGTGATACTTACAATCTTCCAACTACAGCAGAGGTTGCAGCTTTATTTGATGGGGAATTTGATATGGATATAAAGCCAAGAGATATTGTGTTGGAAACTGTTGACTTCAAGTTACATAGAATTAGTGAACTGCATGCTGGATATCTCCCACTGCAATATCCTCTATTATTTCCCCATGGCGAAGATGGTTATCACATTGATTTACAGTTGAAAAAGACAACGTCATGTTCAAAAAATCCCCGCACAAGAGTTAGTATGCGAGAGTTTTTTGCTTACACACTTATGGAACGTCCAAAGCATCCATCAATTTTGTTCAGTTCAGGGAAATTATTGCAGCAGTTCATGGTTGATGGATTGACAATGATAGAGGCTGAAAGAATTCTCTATTTGAAGCTCAACCAGAAAACATTGCGTGCTGATAAATATGCTAATGTTTCAGCAGCGGTTGGAAATGGCACAGCTGAGGGAACAACAAAGGTTGGACAGCGTATTGTCCTACCATCTACATTTATCGGGGGGGGCGCGTTATATGCAGGAAAAATATATGGATGCAATGTCCGTATGTCAGCATATTGGATATCCCGATTTGTTTATCACTTTCACATGCAACCCGAAATGGCCAGAAATTACTAGATTACTGGAAGCAAAAGGACACCAGGCCATAGATAGAGCTGATATTGTTACAAGGGTGTTTAAGATGAAGCTAGACAATCTGGTAGCAGATTTAAAGAACAAAAACGTTTTTGGTAAATCTGCAGCAGGTAATAATATTGTCTCATATTGTTCTAACATAAACTTTCTGAAATTTATATGCTGATATGATGTTGCCATTATATTTTTTTCATTGCAGTGATATATACTATCGAATTTCAGAAAAGAGGACTTCCTCATGCCCATATACTACTTTTTTTAGAGAAGGGATCAAAATTCCAGACCACAACTGCTATTGACGAATTTATTTCTGCGGAGATTCCGGACGAATCAAGTAACCCAATTCTTTATCATGTGGTGAAAGAATTTATGATCCATGGACCATGTGGCTTAGCCAACCGGAATTCACCATGCATGGATAAAGGAAAATGTACTAAGAGGTTTCCTAAAGATTTTAATGACAGTACTTGCATCAACAAAGAAGGATTTCCGGTATACCGAAGAAGAGATGATGGAAAATCTGTTCTGAAAAATGGTGTATTGCTTGACAACCGCTTCGTCATACCTTATAACTCTCAGCTGCTGCTAAAGTATCAGGCTCATATCAATGTAGAATGGTGCAATCAGACCAAGGCCATCAAATATTTATTCAAATACATCAACAAGGGTAACGATCGTGTCACAGCTACTCTCACGCCAAATCCAGTGAGTATGGAAGCGTCTTCCTCGGTACCGTCATCTTCTGAACCGGTCGTTGAACCAGTTGTAGATGAGATTAAGCGTTTTTATGACTTCAGGTGAGTTTTGGTTTTTAAAATACTCGGCCCCGATTATTAACATCATCTAATTTAAATCGTTTATTCTTATTCAAAGGTACATTGCACCGTGTGAAGCTGCATGGAGAATATATGGATTTGAAACACATTACAGCAGCTCTTCTATTCAAAGACTCAATTATCATCTAGAAGGAGAGCACAACATAACTTATGATGAGGATGATAAACTAGAAGATGTCTTAACCAAAGAAAGCAATCAAACATCACAGCTCCTTGAGTGGATGAAAGCTAACAGAAAATTCAAAGAAGCTCAGACTCTAACGTTTGCTGAATTTCCCACTGCCTTTGCATGGAAGAGATCTCCTGTCGAATGGACACTACGTCAAAGAAAGAGGAAAGGAGCATTTGGTAGATTACATTTTGCTTCTCCAGCATCTGGAGACAGGTTTTACTTGAGGATGCTTTTAAACATAGTGAAAGGAGTGACAACGTTCGATGAGATAAAAACAGTAAAAGGGATTGTGTACAAGACCAACCAAGAAGCATGTTTTGCTCTAGGCCTTCTTGATGATGACAAGCCATATATTAATGCAATATTTGAGGCAAGTCAATGGGGAACAGCAGATCATATGCGAAGACTTTTTACAACACTTCTAAGTTCAGAAAGTTTCTCAGCACCATACCATGTTTGGTTACAAACATGGCATTTGCTCTCAGAGGATATTCTATTCATGCAACGAAGAATCCGCCAGCAGCCAGGTACATACTATTTCTTATAATTTTACTAAAACTGAAATTGCTTAAGCAAATCTAATAGGTATCATTTACTTGCAGATTATATGATGTCAGAGGAACAAATTAAGAATCAAACGTTGTTGGAAATAGATAAGATTCTTAAATCTAACGGAGGTTCAATAGCTAATTATCGTGCTATGCCGGTTCCTGTCAACAACAACGTTCCTGATTTGGTTAACCGACTAATAGCTGACGAGCTATGTTATGATAGGCAAGCATGTCGAGAAGAGTATATCCGCTTGATGCCTATGCTAACCACTGAACAGAAGGAAATTTTTGAGCGTGTTATGTTTAAGGTGGATTCAAAGGCTGGAGGCGTTTTTTTTGTATATGGATTCGGAGGTACGGGAAAAACGTTTTTGTGGAAAACCCTTTCAACTTACATTCGTTCGAAAGGAGAAATCATCATAAACGTAGCATCAAGTGCAATGGCTGCATTGTTATTACAAGGAGGCCGTACATCGCATTCTCGGTTTTCAATCCCAATACAAGTCCACGAGAGTTCTACTTGCACCATTACTCCTAATAGCGACATTTCTGGGTTGATAGCAGAAGCCAAGTTGATTATTTGGGATGAAGCTCCAATGTTACATAAACATTGTTTTGAAGCTTTAGATCGATCTCTAAAAGATGTTTTGAACAGCAGCAAACCTTTTGGCGGGAAAACTATAGTCTTTGGAGGAGATTTTCGACAGATTCTTCCCGTTATACCCAAAGGGAGCCGTGAACAGATTGTGAAAGCCTCTCTATCTTCTTCTTCTTTGTGGAGTTCATGCGAAGTGCATAGATTGACAAAGAATATGCGACTCACTGTTGAATCAGATCCATTAGAAGTTGATCGCATCAAAGAGTTTTCTGAGTGGATACTCAAACTGGGAGATGGTAAACTTTCTGAACCAAATGATGGGGAGACAATGATAGATATTACTGAAGACATGCTGCTAAAAGACTCCTTGGATCCAATCAATTCAATCGCACAAAGTACATATCCTATGTTGCTTCAGAATCTGGACAATGCTGATTTTTTCAAGGAAAGGGCTATACTCTGTCCTACAAATGAAGTTGTTGACCAGGTTAACAGCTACATAATGGAACTTCTACCAGGAGAATGCGAGAAGTACTACAGTCTAGACAAAATCTGCAATTCTGATACTTCTGGTGCAAGGGACAAAGGAATCTCAACTGAATTCCTAAACTCGATAAAGTGCTCAGGGATGCCTAACCATCTGTTGCAAGTAAAGAAGGGTGTTCCTGTTATGCTTCTGCGTAACCTTGATCAGAAATATGGGCTTTGTAACGGAACAAGGTTGCAAATAACACAACTTGGAGAAGATATCCTAGAAGCAAAAATTCTTACTGGGAATAATATTGGCAACAAAGTCTACCTTCCAAGAATGCTTCTAACACCTACAGATTCCAGGTTACCATTTCGCTTTCAGAGAAGACAATTTCCCATATCACCTTGCTTCGGAATGACCATTAATAAAAGTCAAGGACAAAGTTTATCCCATGTCGGTGTATATTTACCAAGACCCGTATTTGCACATGGTCAGCTGTATGTAGCAGTATCAAGGGTCAAAAGTAGAAATGGCTTGAAGATTCTCATCGTAGACGAGAATGGAGAAAGGGTTAATACAACATCAAATGTTGTATACAAAGAAATCTTCCAAGACATCTGATTTATGTCTCAGCTCAGATTTTAGAACTAAAGGTATTAACTAAATTATCATATTGCTCACAATCGTTTTTGATATACCATCAAGTATCTTATATTGTATCAGTGTCTTCTAATTTTTTAATAAATAGGTTCTGATAATGGGAGGATAAGCCTGCAATCCAGTTTATGTGAGCCACCAGCACTTTACTTTTTCTTTAGGATTTCTGAAAGTTTATGTAAATATTGAATTATTAAGTATTCAAGTCTTTTATGTATGAACAAATGTTGCAACCTGTTCTCTTTAGAAAATGTTTTCTTTCATAACTATTTTTATTTCCCTAATCATTCTTTCATTTCAGTTGAAAACTGTTACCGTTTTAACCAAACTGTTTTGCTTCCTAGATCACATTAAACTCTTTATACTGATACACATACGCAAACTATTGTTCTCTATTTTTGATTTTAGAAAGCCATAAAAGTAAAATTTAGTTCCATGATGTATGTTGACTTACATGTCATATTTCGCCGTGCTGTTGTTTATTCAAGTCCGCGTTAATTCCAAGTGTTTGAACGCTACCATTATGCACCCCGTGCCTCTGTCCCCTAACTAGAATCTGTAGAAAGCCATCCGGACTGAATCACTTTCAACAACTGCCAAGTGGTCAAGTATAAGTATGTTGTTCCAATTCAAGATAGTCGAATTATCATAATATGGCAGTATGTCAAAGCTGAGGATATCATTTAGACGTACCTGTCTAACCATAACATCTGTATCTGCATAGTTGATGTATTCCACAGCCGGTTCCTCTGCCGTGTATACAAGTTTCCAGCTCTGTATTTTCTGCCTATTCCCCTGTGCGTAATGAGGTTGTCCTCCCAATAACATCTTCTAAACTAATGTAAATGAAAAATATCTCAGATAATTGTATTTGGAAGAAGAAATAGAGATTAGTGTTAGAAAAGAGACTCACCTCACATAGCTCCCCTACACTCTCCATGACGATTCCATCATTCTATAAGATTTTTTTAGTCCATAATCAACTCAAGCTCACCCTGAGAGTTAAATCATTTTCCCAATAAACCTGGTTAGTAATTCCGACTCCAAAACCTCATTCATTTTAAACTATCAGTAGTATGGAGACAAAAGTTTACACTGTTACATTATGTTCTAATTATGAAAACTGATGACCCTATTTTTTGCATTGAAAGGACTTTGTAGATATTTTATGCTATCAGGTAATCACATCTACCTGCAAAATACAAAATTGTCTATTACTAGAGTTTAATGTAAGTAACAGACCACTAACGCAAAATAATGAGAATCATATTGTTATATATATATATATATATATATATATATATATATATATATATCTATGTATCTATATATATATTTAGACAAACCATAGAACGAAATTTTAAACTGTCATCATCTCATCCTTTAAATTTCATACAATAGCAATTATTTTGGATCAAAGTCCTCCATATCATTTTTTAATACTGTAAAATAAGCAAGCTATTCACCACATATCCAAGTAATCTAATTCCCATCACTATATCGTCATTACCCCTCTAAGTCATCGATTATTGTTTGTCTACTTCCAGATTCTATATTCCCATATTTTTATATAACAGAGAAACAGAGTTACTTAACTGTTGCTACATTCCAACAATAATATTTATTGAACTTACAGCTTTGGCTCAATATCGAAATAAGAATGCCTATTCTACTAACCGTCTAACTTGTGAGCTGACAACTTTAAACAAAATTTTCTTCTGTTCAGATGTATGTTAACTTATAGATAAGTGTTGACAAGTACGACATTTAAAAACGGATAATCTGAAATTCATGGCATGACCACCACCAACCAACAAGAAATCAACTCTAGGATAAAAAACTGAGAAGAGTTATAATATAGAGAGATTACTGATTAGACAATCTCCAGTAATACACAAACTCGATCTCGTGCCAATATAAGCGATCAGATTTGGTATGTTCTTTCCTGCAGATGTATGATCCATTGAGTTACCTAAGAGATCAAATAATCTATAATCTCAAATAGATACAGCAAAAATTATGAAATCAGTATGGGATAGAACAAGATCAAAATCGACATACCTCTAATAGACAAGAAATACCTTTGTTTTGTATATTCGACGCCTCTCGGTTGAGCAATACAAAGAACATAAATCTCTTGAAGAGTAGCTGGATGATTTTTGTGGTCCACCGAAATTAGATGAGAGATCATCGATATCGTCGAGGAAGATCGGATGAGCTGATCACGCTAACCAATTTTTTTTTTTTTTTGATAACAGCTTGCTTTAATTTTTTTTGCTTTCGGTTAAATCCACCGACTCATTTAATCGGATGACACTTCAATCATATTTTTTAAATTATTATACTTTTATTATTTGTATCAATGGCTTATTATAATTTTATATTAATTTAACATGTAAAATTTGAAAACATAAAAAAGTAGCCCGTGCATAGCACGGGCCGATCACTAGTAATATATATAATTCACGTCAATAAATCATACATTTTACCTATATAAAGTTATAAACAAATGACTAGTCCTTCAAGCTGTCATCTATATATAAATTTTTCTTAACTACATTATCAATTTTAATGGAAATTTCCACGATTTTTAATAAGCTAAGACTGATGATAAGTATCACCAATTTATGGCATAAACATTGAGATGTCACCAAATTTTGGTAAGCTTTGTTGTTTGCCTTGATTAGAAAACATTATAATTTCGACAGCGACGACGATCATCTCTAAATCATAGATGATGGAAAGTCCAAATTATGTTACCGTGTAAAATCATTCACTTCTTTTAAAATTCAACTAGATTTTGACCCGCACTTAGAAAGTGCGGGTTTAATTTTCTTTAATCTAAATACGGGTTTAATTTTCTTTACAAATTTTAATTTTTATTCATTTTGTTAATAGTAGTTTAGATTTTTAATTATGTAATCTAATTCTGATTATAATTGTTTAACCAACATTATAAACAGTGAGTTAGCAATTTAGTTTTTTTTTAAATGAATTATGTGTTATTTGGGGGAGATATATCGTAAGGATTAAGAGATTAAAATAACGATTTCGCATTATATATTTTAATCTGTGTTGTATCGTAAGATCATAGTTTGGAAAAAATATATATATGTGAAAACAACTATTGTAAAAGTTATGTGGTATATGTTTAATTGTTATTTTATTTATTTAAAATATTATTTTATAAAATACATGTTGTAGTCGTATATATAATTTGCAAATTTGATGGAACTATCCGTTAAAATATATCAGCTGAAATTATTTATTATATGCGAATTTTTGTTTAGAAAATTTATAATCGAGATTGGCTAATTAACTTTTCAACCCGTTTAATTAATTAAATATTTTTCAGTTTGATGGAAAAACCTGCTAAAAAGTACAATCGTAAAAACATCAATCGCAATATGTGTATATATATATATTTGAAACAAAATAAAAAGATAATATATTTTGAATTAAATCATAAATTAGAGAATCTTAATTTATATATAATAGTTGATGTATAAATTATTCATTATATTTAATTATGTAATCTAATTTTGATTATAATTGTTTAACCAACATTATAAACAGTGATTTAGCAATTTAGTTTTTTTTTTTAAATGAATTATGTGTTATATGGAGGAGATATATCGTAAGGATTAAGAGATTAAAATAACGATTTCGCATTATATATTTTAATATGTGTTGTATCGTAAGATCATAGTTTGGAAAAAATATATATATGTGAAAACAACTATTGTAAAAGTTATGTGGTATATGTTTAATTGTTATTTTATTTATCTAAAATATTATTTTATAAAATACATGTTGTAGTCGTATATATAATTTGCAAATTTGATGGAACTATCCGTTAAAAACTTCATTCAAACATAAAGCATAATTTGACGCTTCAAATATTTGAATAATATAAGTATGAAATCATTTTAATATTTTATTAATTTTAAAATATATCAGCTGAAATTATTTATTATATGCGAATTTTTGTTTAAAAAATTTATAATCGAGATTGGCTAATTAATTTTTCAACCCGTTTAATTAATTAGATATTTTTCAGTTTGATGGAAAAACCTGCTAAAAAGTACAATCGTAAAAACATCAATCGTAATATGTGTATATATATATATATATATATTTGAAACAAAATAAAAAGATAATATATTTTGAATTAAATCATAAAATAGGGAATCTTAATTTATATATAATAGTTGATGTATAAATTATTCATTATATTTATCAATTAATTTGTTTTGATTTTAATTAATTAGGAAAGTGGGACCCATTAGATTTTGGTTGTTTGGCTACATGTTTAATAATTGTCTTGTTTGGAAACATGGATTGTAGAAATAATGTTATATTCCCTAATTAGCCTTAATGAAAGATACAATTCATAATAAAATCATGGGCAACCGTGGTCTAGTGGTCAAGTGGTTAATGCTTTACACCGGCAGGTACTGGGTTCGAATCCCCAAAGGCGCAGTTTTACAAGATTAATGGAGGCAAGCTTATAAGGAAGTTTTCAGGAGCAGGTGGAACCGTTGATCGTGACCGTTGATGGATTCTCGTAGAACGGAGGTAGTATTATCTGTTAAATTGTCCTTGTAATAGTTCTCATAATCTGTATCAGCGTTAAAAAAAAAAAAAAATCAAGGGCAAATTTTGGAAACAACATTTATGTACCATGGTCAGTCACCTGTTTTAATAGTATAGATTATTGTTACTTTAATTAGTTGGGATTGGTTTGAAGTCTACGTTTACATCTCATCAGCACTATGGATAACCTATCCCATATATGAATGATTATTATATATAATAGTTTACAAATAAAGGAAACTAAATCGTGATTGAAAGATAATGTCAGCCACATAACTAGGAAAGATTTTTATTACGTGGGTAATTTTCTAGATTCATTAGCTACCTTCAAAAGGGAACAAAAGATAAAGCACGAGTGGTCATTACTCACTACTCACTGAGATATATGCTAACAAAAATCCACGAAATTAAAATTTAATTAAGATATTTTTTTTTTCTTTTGGACAAATTAAGATATATATATATATAGGTAACAAAAATATGTATATATATATTTTTTAAAAATTAGTTTTATCAGATTGGAGGTTTGCACACCATTCAATACACACCATAAATTCGTCATAGCCGCTTGAAAAGGCATCTGATATCCTCTCACAACTCTTAAAATTTCTTACTCCCTCCGTTTTTTATTACTTATCGTTTTAGGTTTATACACACAAATTAAAAAAACATTTTTTTTAAAAACAAAAACATCATTAATTATCCACCTAAACATAATTCAACCAATGATAAAACAAATTGCAGAATACAAATAGTCATAAAACTTAAAAAATTAATAAATTTTATATTGAAAATCGAAAACGTCATCTAATTTGAAATAAAATAAAATGTCTAAAACGTCAAATAATTTAAAACAGAGGGAGTATTACTTTGGTGAGAGTATATCTTCTGCATATGGTAGAGTGCACCGTATCTTGTTATAATAAGCCTCCCTCGTATGAAGATGAAATAAACTCGTAAAAAGTTATGGAATCAAAACCCTAATCGAACAAATGTGTCAACATAATTTAGTACAACGTCGAATCAAGTGGCTAAAGTACACTGTACTACTACTGTAGAATCGATTCCCATAAAACGAATACGAGTTTTTATTCTACTTTTTAAATTGGATAAAAAACTGAAAAGTTGTTCTCAAAAAAAAAAAACTGAAAGATATTATTATTATTATTTTAATTTCTTTGAACCACTTTTTTTTCCCAACAAAAACATTATATATTAAATCATTATTGTTCGGTTCAGAATTTCACTCAGAAAAATAAATCGATCTCACTCGTCATGACTTACATGAAAAAATATAGTATCCAATGTTTTTGCTCCTTTTGCAAGGGAGTCGGCACAAACATTTAATTTCCTAAGGATTAAAATTATATCAAAGAAAGAGAAGTGAACTATAAGGAAATTGAAAAATTATAACTTCGTCTTAAAACTCGGCCATTTTTGTGGATCCTCTGTCAGAGCTAGCAAGTCTGAGCAGTCTGTCTTGATTACCACCGAGACGATTCCCCCTTTTAGAATGCATGACATTGCCCAAAGTAATCCGTCCAGCTCGGCGTGTAGCGGTGATAGACTTCCTCTACATCCTCGTGATCCCGCGTATTTTCTTCCTGAAGGGTCCTTGAAGAACCGTTGGGACTGTCGAAGGCATGGTAGTGGTCCGTCAGTTTTCCAAAGATCGCATAAAATTTTCATTCTCCTCTTCTTCTCCTTTTTCTTTCTTGTCTGCGTCCATCCACTCCTCCGCCTCAATGATTGCTAACTGAAATATCGTTGTAGGGGAAACCTCCTTTCCTTAAAAAAGCTTATTATTTCGGGCCTTCCAAATAGACCATAAGATCCAAGGATAGTTATTTGTTTGTGGATCAGAGAGACCCACGTCTTTTGTCCTCCAAAAGAGGAAATTCATATTACTAAATAAAGATGTACTCGAGAAGCAACCCGGAATGGACGGAAAGTCCGAAAGAGCTCATACTTGTAAAGTAGGGGGCATTCAAACATGAGCTGATTTATCGTTTCCTCCTAAGCTCCACACATGGGGCATGATGGATCCGTCCCTAGGTGTTTAAAGGTTAGGCGTTGACAAGTTGCCAAACATCCCGAAATTGTCTGCCACATGAAGTGTTTGATCTTCCTATGGGCTAGGGTCTTCCATACTTGGCTTTTCAGACAGGTAGTACTAGGCTCTAGGATTTCCGGGTTCAAAACCTCTAGATTATGACGTCTAATGAGATCGTATCCCGACTTCACATTGTACTTCCCAGATTTTGCATGGTTCCAAGCATAGCCATCTAGCTTAACGTCCCAACTAGGCCGGATCCCCAGAATAAGTGGGATATTGTCGGGGTGGAAGAGCTCATGAATAAAATTAATATTTAAATAATTCAAGAATTATAAAAAATAAAATTAAACTTTAAAATAATTTAAAATTTAATAAATAAAAATAACGGAATAATTTTTTGTCAGATTATATAAATTTTGTGGAGTGGCAAAATATAAAAATTCCACAAATAATCTACATAAACTTCAATTTTCGCTTGTTAATTTTTTTTTGTCATTTTTAAACAAAAACGTAGATTTTGCATTTCCACGTTTTTATTTATATTCCACAAAGTTTTATGATTGATAATTTTTTTTTGCGGAATGTGTGTTTTATACACAATCCCGTCATTCTGTAACTTACCAATCAATGCTTATATCTAAACAAAATTTTTATTTTGATAAAAAAGGCATTTCACACTTTTTCCCCCTTTTTCCAACTATTTCGTTTTTAAGAAAAACTGATATATTGACTATGTATTTCCATTTTATCCTAAGGATTTTGTTACCAAAATTAAATTAACAAATGATTTAACCATATCCATAACTGATAATAAGTACACTGAATCACCCTTTGAAAATTATGACAAGGAATTAATGATATAGTCTAAATACATCCAATAAGGTAAAAATATCATTAGTGACTCGGATACACCATGGATAAGTATAATCTTCACCTAACAATTAATTTCAATCAAAGTAAAATAAAGGAAACTAGCTAATTTTGTACTACGTAGACGATTGACTACGAATCACATGAGCGCTAATCGTGGACTTCATAATCGGACGGTCATACGCGCATCGATGCACACGTAGCTGATACCTAAAGCCCTAAAATCAACGGTGAAGATGGAATCAAGCGTTTGCTCGCGTCCGTGTCAGATAACTACCGGATGATTGAAACGAGATCTACATTCCGACAATTTGACACGTCGACTCCACGCGCCTTCTTATCAAAAAAAAAAAATCTGAGGGGTGTAGCTTAAATAACGGTGTAACAAACCGTACCGGATTCCAACCTTCTTTGTGGATGGAGCATCCAAGAGAAGGAGAGGTAGTATTATAAAACGACACGATATCCTCACCGATAAACGCCTCAGTTCATTTCATCGAAACGCTTTCCATCTATTCTGTGTGTCGTTGTTTTCTTATCTTCATTTCTGTTTTTCTCTAGAGTAGAGATGGTGGCGTCAGCTTTTCTTCCGGAGCTCTGGACGGAGATCCTGATTCCTGTTTGTGCGGTGGTCGGCATCGCTTTTTCGCTCTTCCAATGGTTCATCGTTTCTCGCGTGAGAGTCTCCGCTGACCAAGGCGCATCGTCTTCCGGTGGTTCTAACGATGGGAAGAATGGCTACGGAGATTACCTAATCGAGGAAGAGGAAGGTGTTAATGACCAGAGTGTCGTCGCCAAGTGCGCTGAGATACAGACCGCTATATCGGAAGGTAAGATCTCGTTTTACTTGATTCAGATCTCACGGTGATTTTCTTAGATCTGGCTCTGTTTCGTTTTTGTTCTAGGTTTGGTATGTGATTGAAGGTTATTTTACTGTATTGATAATGATGATTTTTGAATGTTTATAGAACCTGAAAACTACTACTCATTTAGTGTCATGGAATCTAGTCTTGTCAGAAGATTGAATGATTTTGGGATCTGATTGGTGTGTTGGAACAGGTGCAACTTCATTCCTGTTCACGGAGTACCGATACGTTGGTGTCTTCATGGTTTTCTTTGCTGCTATTATCTTTGTTTTCCTCGGCTCTGTTGAGGGATTCAGCACAAAGAACAAGCCTTGCACCTACGACGATACCAAAACTTGCAAGCCCGCATTGGCCACTGCAGCTTTCAGCACCATTGCTTTCGTGCTTGGTGCAGTAACCTCTGTTCTCTCTGGTTTCCTTGGCATGAAGATTGCAACATACGCCAATGCTAGAACCACCTTGGAAGCTAGGAAGGGTGTTGGAAAGGCGTTCATTGTTGCATTCAGGTCCGGCGCTGTGATGGGTTTCCTTCTTGCTGCTAGTGGTCTGTTGGTGCTTTACATTACCATCAATGTGTTCAAGATCTATTACGGTGATGACTGGGAAGGTCTCTTTGAGGCTATTACTGGTTACGGGCTTGGTGGGTCTTCCATGGCTCTCTTTGGCCGTGTTGGTGGTGGAATCTACACTAAAGCAGCTGATGTGGGTGCTGACCTTGTTGGTAAAATCGAGAGGAATATTCCAGAAGACGATCCACGGAACCCAGCTGTAAGTACATCTTTTTAACTTTGTATGACTAGACCCTGCTTTTGCTGTTGTTTTTTTGTTAAGAAGTTTTTGATTTAATTTTGTCTGGTATTATACAGGTCATTGCTGATAATGTTGGTGACAATGTTGGTGACATTGCTGGTATGGGATCTGATCTTTTTGGGTCGTATGCTGAAGCATCATGTGCAGCCCTTGTTGTTGCTTCGATCTCTTCCTTTGGTATCAACCATGATTTCACAGCCATGTGCTACCCACTGCTCATCAGTTCAATGGGTATCTTGGTTTGTTTGATCACAACTCTATTCGCCACAGATTTCTTTGAGATTAAGGCTGTTAACCAGATTGAGCCAGCTTTGAAGAATCAGCTCATCATCTCAACTGCTATCATGACTGTTGGAATTGCTGTTGTGTCATGGGTTGGCTTGCCGTCTTCCTTCACCATCTTCAACTTTGGAACACAAAAAGTCGTGCACAACTGGTAAGACCCTTCTTTCTTTGAAAATAAATTGAACCAGTCTACTATGGTTCAATATTCTAATTATGCTGCACAATTTTGGATTCCAGGCAGCTATTCCTGTGTGTTTGTGTTGGTCTTTGGGCTGGACTCATTATTGGTTTCGTCACTGAATACTACACTAGCAACGCCTACAGGTAAGAAACTACTTTCAGCATCTGTAATTACCATTTCCGGCTAGTAGGATAACTCTAATGTCCCGTGTTCTTGCAGCCCTGTGCAAGATGTTGCAGATTCATGCAGAACTGGTGCAGCCACCAATGTTATATTTGGACTGGCTCTTGGTTACAAATCCGTCATCATTCCAATCTTTGCAATTGCTATCAGTATTTTCGTTAGCTTCAGCTTTGCTGCTATGTATGGTGTTGCTGTTGCTGCTCTAGGGATGCTCAGTACCATCGCCACTGGTTTAGCAATTGATGCTTACGGTCCCATCAGTGACAATGCTGGTGGTATTGCTGAAATGGCTGGAATGAGCCACCGCATCCGTGAAAGAACTGATGCTCTTGATGCAGCTGGAAACACCACTGCCGCTATTGGAAAGGTACGTGTCATTCTTAACTGCTTTCTGAAGCTAGGTCGCTTGCTTTAATCAGGCCCTCAGTTGCCTTTGCTTATGATGTAATATGACATGTAATTCTGATTTGTGGTGTACAGGGATTTGCCATTGGCTCTGCTGCGTTAGTCTCTTTGGCTCTCTTTGGTGCCTTTGTCAGCCGTGCAGGAGTCCACACCGTAGATGTTTTGACCCCTAAGGTTATCATTGGGCTGCTAGTCGGTGCCATGCTTCCTTACTGGTTCTCAGCCATGACAATGAAGAGTGTAGGAAGTGCAGCTCTTAAGATGGTTGAAGAAGTTCGCAGGCAGTTCAACACCATCCCTGGACTCATGGAAGGTACCGCAAAACCCGACTATGCCACATGTGTTAAGATCTCCACCGATGCTTCCATCAAGGAAATGATTCCTCCTGGTTGCCTCGTCATGCTCACACCTCTCATTGTTGGTTTCTTCTTTGGTGTTGAGACCCTCTCTGGTGTTCTCGCCGGCTCCCTTGTTTCCGGTGTGCAGGTATAATCTTCTCTCAGTTCTCTGGTGAATAATTAAATATCCTTAAATATATGCTCATCCACGTTATTGTTTCATATAAACAGATTGCCATTTCTGCATCTAACACTGGTGGTGCCTGGGACAATGCCAAGAAATACATCGAGGTACATAACTTATTTTTTCAGATAGCTTAAATCAAACCATTTTAAGAAATAAAACCAAATCCTTTAGCATTGAGAATTATTTTCAGGCTGGTGTATCAGAGCACGCAAAGAGTCTTGGACCAAAGGGTTCAGAGCCACACAAGGCAGCTGTGATTGGAGACACCATTGGAGACCCATTGAAGGATACTTCAGGACCTTCGTTGAACATTCTGATCAAGCTCATGGCTGTTGAGTCTCTTGTCTTTGCTCCCTTCTTTGCCACTCACGGTGGTATCCTTTTCAAGTACCTCTAAACTCATCCATGAGTGAAGAAAGATGACGACGATGAAGATGATGATGAAGAAGAAGATGATGCGCTCAATTCAAATCTCTCCTTTTTACCATTCTTATTTTCGTTTTGCGTAGGTGGTTTAAAAACCTGTTTTTGTTCATGAGGCTCATTTAAAGAACCAACCAAATGATGTTTCTCACTCTCTCTCTCGATCTCTTTTTGTGCTGTTTAGAATTTAGAAATCCACCAAGTATTTGAGACTTGTTTTTTAGCCGAAACCTGCTCCCTGCTCTGTTTCTTTCTTAGGTTGGTCTGATTATTCTTTCATAACATCATTACACACACGATAGATGGTTAAACACAATTTTAGTTTCTAACTATGACCCTCGAAGAGCCTCGGCACCAGCCACAATCTCCAACAACTCCCCAGTAATCTTAGCCTGTCTCTGCCGATTGTAAGCCACCGTCAGATTCTTCTTCAATTCAACCGCATTATCAGTCGCATTACTCATGGCGTTCATCCTGGAAGCGAGCTCACTCGCTAAAGATTCTTGCAGTGCTCTTAGAATCTGACTGTTCAAATACAAAGGCATCATTGCATCAAGGATCTGAACAGGGTCTTGCTCAAACTGCATCAATGGTGATATCTCCGGTTTCTCAACTTCAAGCTTTGTCCTTTCCACAGCAAGCTTCCCGTCCTTGCTCGTTAGCCTAAACATCTCATCCTCCATAGCATCAACACACTCTCCTTTCACATCACAAGACTCTCCTTTCATCGTCAATGGCAACAGAGTGTGGATCACAGGATCAGATTTCACTAAAGACACGAACTTTGTGTAGACAAGCTCAACTTTATCCACCTCCTCGCTCACAAACAACGAGAACACATCATCTGCGATAACTTGAGCTTCTTTTACCGTTGGATAAACTCCACCTCCTTGAATACATCTATCCACTTCAATATCATCCCACCGGCTAAAATATGCATTTCCTTTCTTACCTACGCTTATCACAACGCAATCTATTCTTCTCTGTTTCAGCTCTTGAACCCGTAAATTAGCTTTCTTGATCACTGCATTGTTGAAACCACCACACAAGCCTTTATCACCGGTTACCACAACCAAAGCAACTCTCTTCACGGGTCTAACGATGCTCAGAGGAAAATCGATGTCTTCCAATTGAGCGCATTGGTTAATCGAGTGGAGAATCCCGACAAGGGTTTCGGTGAAAGGTCTACAATTGATTACAGCTTCTTGAGCTCGACGAACCCTAGCAGCCGCCACGAGTTTCATTGCCTCTGTTATCTTCTGCGTGTTCTTCACACTGTCGATTCGTTCTCGTAACTCACGGATTCCAGCTCGGATGAGAACTGAGGGGAACGAAGATCTCGATGAAATCTGATCTGAGCTCCGTGATTGAAATGGAATATAGCGAATTGGTTTCATAGTCGACAGGAAAGAGATGGACTTTGAGCTCGAAACCGATTTCGTATTCGAAGGAGACGACAAGAGCCACGAAGTCGATATCGAACCTGTCATTTTCGTTTGGGAAGACGAATTGAGACTCTCAATTGAAGGCTTGGAGCATTGATCCTCCCTGAGGAGATAAAAAGCAGATAAAGATAATATTAGGGCCTTTTTATAATTATAATGTTCAACGAGGGTTGATTAAACAAAAATGACAATCTATGTTAGTATTTTGTTTAGGACAATAAATTTGATGACAACATTTTTTCCCTTTTTCATTTCCTTTATGGTCCTTGTGGTTCTGGTGTCTTTACTTAACATCATCACGTTTTTGTAATGGAATTTTATCAGATTGTGATCTTCTTCTTCCTCATATAGCTTCTCCGTCTTCTTCTATTCTCACTGATTCTTATAGAAGTTGGGGCTTTGCATACACACACTCGTCAAATTTGCACAGTCTCTCTCCACCACCACACAATGCTGCTCCATTTTTCTCCCACAAAACCCCTCTTTTCTCCACCCAATCTCCGCCGGAATTCACCCGCATTCCTCGTTTCTCCGCCGAGATCCCTCCGCATTCGAGCCATCGACGCCGCCCAGTTCTTCGACTACGAGACCCAGCTCAAATCCGAGTACCGTAGATCCTCTGCTCTCAAAATCGCCGTCTTGGGTTTCGGCAATTTCGGTCAATTCCTCTCCAAAACCCTAATTCGACACGGCCACGACCTAATCACACACTCCCGCTCCGATTACTCCGACGCCGCCACCTCAATCGGCGCTCGTTTCTTCAATAACCCTCACGATCTCTGTGAACAGCATCCCGACGTCGTCCTCCTCTGTACCTCAATCCTCTCCACAGAATCCGTCCTCAAATCCTTCCCATTCCAACGCCTCCGTCGTAGCACACTCTTCGTCGATGTTCTCTCTGTCAAAGAATTCCCTAAAACCCTATTCCTCAAATACCTCCCAAAGGAATTCGACATTCTCTGCACTCACCCAATGTTCGGACCAGAGAGCGGGAAGCATTCCTGGTCCGGTTTGCCGTTTGTCTACGACAAGGTGAGGATCGGAGACGAAGCTTCTAGAAACGAGAGGTGTGAGAAATTTCTGAGGGTTTTCGAGAACGAAGGTTGTAGGATGGTGGAGATGAGCTGTGAGGAGCATGATAAACACGCCGCTGGGTCGCAATTCGTGACGCACACCATGGGAAGGGTTTTGGAGAAATTCGGAGTTGAATCTTCTCCGATCAATACTAAAGGTTATGAGACGTTGCTGGAGTTGGTGGAGAACACGTCGAGTGATAGCTTCGAGCTTTACTATGGTCTGTTTATGTATAACCAGAATGCTCTTGAACAGTTGGAGAGATTGGACATGGCCTTTGAATCCATCAAGAAGGAGCTGTTTGGGAGGTTGCATCAGGTTTATAGGAAGCAAATGTTTGGTGGGGAGGTTCACTCGGAAAAGAAAACAGAGCAGAAGCTGCTCAACAATGGTGTTGCTGTTCCCATGAAAGACCCGTCTTCATCATCATCATCACCATCTTAACATGAGTTGTTGGGTTTGGTGGACTCGGAATAAAAAAGTTATATACTTTCAAAAGGAGTAGAGTGTTTGTGTGTTCATATCGGTCATGAAAACGTTGGTAATCATTTGCTTTGCTCTGTTTGTTGGGTAATTTTCAGACTAGTGTATGTATCAGTGGAGTAGTCAATGCATTATCATATTCAGTAATAAGGTATCAGAGAAAGTAAAGAGACGTATCTATCTGATTGTAATATAGGATCAGACCAATCAAGCTCAGAAACCCATCTCTAACTCCTCCCGGTTCAAATTCTTGTTGATTCTTGTCTCATCTTTAGGCTCAACCGGTTCAAATATTAATTGTTCCAAGCGGGGTCCACTGCTAATGGGACCCGCGAGATTCTTTATTCTTCCATCTTATCTCAAACACGCATTAGATTGTTCCAAACCTAACTCTGTACCACCCTAAAGGTAATTTACTTACACGTGTCACGCGATCTTAGGTTTGAACAAGGCTCGGTTCACGGCCACTTTGCACAATTCTATACTCTCCTCTCTTTCTTCCTCGCACAGTCTCGTCAAAATCACAACAACAAAAGGTTTGATCGATGAGAAACACTGTTAAACCCTCTGATTATTTACTCAGGAAAAATAATCTGTGATCGATCGTTGCGATGATTAGTACCTTATCAGCTTGTTCTGTTGGTTTCGTGGTGCCATTTTAAGGAAACTTCATCATGGGAGGAGCTTGTTCAAGGAAGAGAGATCAACAAGTTGAGGATATATTAAACAGAGGTGCCTCTGGAAAATATAGCAAGAGTTCAAGTTCCAAATGGTTGGCTACTTCGCTCTCTAGGTCTGGCTCGGATGTTAAATGTAGAACTGGACAATGCCCATCGCTTTTGGAGCTCTGTGTCCGCAAGATACAAAAGGTGTACTTTTTACACTTTTCAGGCTGTACTTTTGGTTTCTTATCCGCTAACCAAATGTTGCGTCACAGGACATTGGTAGATATACCACGTTCTCTGACCTACCTAGAGATATCAGTCAGCAGATTTTCGATGAATTGGTGTATTCGCAAACATGTAACTAAAGTATATTTTGTGCATGTGGATGTTTCCTTTCCTAAGGGCGGTTATTGCATTAGAGTATACCTGACATAGTTTCTTTCATTTGTTTGATGGATTTGATTCTGGCTGAATGATAACTATCCACAAATAATTTCAGGCCTCTCAAATTTGACAAGCCTGAGCTGCAGAAGAAATGCTGCAATCACTGCACAGTGCACAAGGCATGCGTGCCTTTTCCAACTTTTGGTTAACATGAAGAAATTAGATCTAGAGAAGTGTCCTGGGATTCACGGTGGCCTCGTTCACCTACGAGTAGAGATGTTAAAACGGACGGGCCCGGCCCGTTTAGGTCCGACCCGTTTAGGCCCGTACCCGTTTAGACTCGAACCCGATTAAGCCCGTTTATATTTTGGACCCGTTTAGGTCCGCCCGTTTAGACCCGTTAATTTAATACGTACCCGTTTAAGCCCGTTTAGGTCCGTTTAAAAATATATTTTTTTATTAAAAAAAACAAAAATACAAAAAAAAATATATTTTTTAATATTATAATTTGTATATTTATCAACATTCAACACCATATTAATGAAATATTGTTAGTTAAGTATTTTATCATTCTTATATAATTCATATATCATAATAATTAATATTTTGTCCTCTTAAAAAAGAAATGATTGTCAATTACTTTTATATTCTATTAGCATGGTTGATAATTTATTATATGATATTTAATTACTTTAACACTATTTTGTATACATTTAGAAATAAAAAGTTTTAATATATCATTTATATTTTTATTGAAGTTTTTAATTTTAGATCGAATATAAAATATAAAATAATAATTTTATTTTGATACTAAAATTTTAATATTTACTTTTAAAAAATATTTTCTATATTTTTTGAATTTTTGAATATTTTATATATTTTAAAATAAAAATTTAATCAAGTAAATGGGTTGTTGTTTATCATTTATATTTTATTGAAATTCTTTAATTTTAGATGGAATATAAAATATAAACTAAATATTTTTATTTTAACATTAAAATTTAAATCTTTACTTTTTAAATTATTTTATATGATTTATTATTTAATTATTAAAATATATTTTTTTAAGTTAAACGGGTCTAAACGGGTATCCGTTTAAAAATCATAAAAACCCGATTAATAAACGGGCTTAAACGGGTAAGCCCGTTTACACATGTGATTTAAACGGGTCTAAACGGGCTCATTTTTATACATGAAGTCCGTTTAGGCCCGTTTAAGAAAGGGTTGTTTTAACATTCCTACCTACGAGGTAAATAGTTACATGTTTTATTTTCATTCCTTAGAGCATCCACAGCAGCGGACGATGGTGCGTCTCTTAATTATATTTTTTTATTATTATTATTATTATTTTTTTTTTTTGAAGTCGAAAAAAAAAACAAAAAAAAATATCGACCAATGGGAGCTCGACACGTGGCGAGACGGGGTTAAGAAGCGTCCCTTACACAAGGGATTTAGGAGACGGTTTTTTTAAAAAAATGTGGGCCCCACGTGGGACCCACATTATTTTAATGTTTTTTTTGCCTAAGAGACTCCCCATCTCATGTTTTTGAGAGCTCTACATGTTTTGTTTCTCTGCAATTTTCTGTCTTTTCAGATTTAACCAAATTAGAGTCCTTGAACATAAAGTGGTGTAACTGCATATGGGATGAAGACATGGAGCCTATCTCAGGTATCAAGAAACACAGTCTCCCTCGCAGATTTTCTGAACTTTTCCCAATAGTTTCCTTACTCCTTTTTTGCTTCAGAACTTAAAAATCTGAGGAGCTTACAGATTTGCTGCAGTAGGATTACTAATGTTGGTATCAGCTACCTTAAAGGTACTTGAACTGGGAGGTTTTAATTATCTCACTCCTTTTTTCACCATTTGTCTCACATCTTCTCGGCCCACCCTTAGTTGGATCGTTTAAGCACCTTATCCTTCTAAACTCCTTTGTTTGTCCCACATTCTTGCTTCAGGGCTGAATAAACTTAATTTGTTGAACTTGGAAGGGTGCCGTCATGTTACTGCTGCATGCCTGGACACACTCACAGGTTTGTATAGTATCTCCCTGATCGTCCAGTCAATTGGATGTATGATACTTTTTTGTACAACACATCTGATAAAGTTCTGACAGATGAACTCATATGAGTCTTCTTCTGTTTTGTATAGCTCTTAGAGGCTTGATGTTTTTGAACCTCAATAGATGCAATTTTACAGACAATGGATGTGAAAAGTTTTCTGGTGAGTCTTCCTCATGCTGGTTTTGCTTTGAGAAAAAAACTCTGCAATTCTCTGCTGGTAGATGACTTTGTTTCACACTCCTTTGCAGATTTAACTAATTTAAAGATCTTGAACTTGGGAATGAACAATATTACAAATTCATGCTTGGTCCACCTGAGAGGTTGTCTCACTTTCTTACTATGTTCCTATTTTCATTATATATAATTTTTGTTTCATCTCTCTTCACCATATTGTGGTGTCTGAGAAATGATTGCTAAACTGCATTCTCAGGTTTGACAAAGTTGGAGAGCTTGAACTTGGATTCTTGTAGAATTGGTGATGAAGGACTGGTACATTTATCAGGTGACTGCTACTTGTGTTTCTTGCTCTTATCACGGACTATCCGATGTTCAAGTATACTCATGTGGTTTTAGGTATGCTTGAGTTGAAATCTCTGGAGTTGTCCGATACCGAAGTAGGTAGCCATGGGCTTCGCCATCTCTCTGGTAAAACATTTTCCATTTTGTATCTTTTGTGTTCTTTGGTCTATGCTCACTGCAGATAATCTATACGTCAGTGTTGACTAGCTCATTTATGTTACCATATAGGTCTGTCAAACCTAGAGAGCATAAACCTTTCATTCACTGTTGTGACTGATAGCGGTTTAAGGAAACTATCTGGTTTGACATCTCTTAGAACACTTAATCTGGATGCTCGTCATGTTACTGATGCTGGGATTTCGGCGCTCACAAGTAAGTCATCTCGCCTCAATCCATAAACTGTGACTATCAACAAGTTATTTGGCCTTTGTATGATGCGGTTACAGGTTCCTCAGAGTTAAAAGCCTAACTGTTCTGTCTGTTTTTGTTCTAGGTTTGACAGGCTTGACTCACCTTGATCTCTTTGGTGCTCGTATAACAGATTCTGGAACAAATCATCTACGAAGTAAGGTTTCATTGCTTGTCTTGAAAGACTTCTGCTTCATAAACTTTCTTGTTGGTTTTCTTTTGATACAGACCTGAAGAAACTGCAGTCACTTGAAATATGTGGTGGTGGATTAACTGATGCTGGTGTCAAGAACATAAAAGATCTTTCATCTCTCACACTCCTCAATCTATCACAAAACTACAATCTCACAGACAGAACACTAGAGTTGATTTCCGGTAAGATTCAAAATGGTCGTTTCTTTCATCAGACTAGCCAACTTATGTACCTGAAGCCTGATCTCATAAAAACCGCAGGATTGACTGAATTGGTCTCCCTAAACGTCTCAAACTCTCGAGTATCAAACTCAGGTCTATGTCTTCTGAAGCCATTGAAGAACCTGAGATCTCTGACCTTGGAATCCTGCAAGGTATCTGCTAACGACATCAGGAAGCTTCAGGAGACCGATCTGCCAAACCTAGTCACCTTCCGTCCTGAATGAAACATTTGTCAAATGGCAAATTCACAAGCTCTGTAAATAGATCGATCTCTTCTTGTCTCAGAGTCAGACAAAGCCATTGTCTTCCTTGTATATACACCACGTCGAAACTATGCTCTTCTTCAACTGTAAATAAAGCTTTCCTGGCTGTGATTGGATCAGTCTTGTAAATGTATGTAAATTCTAAGTATCATATGCATCATATAGTTGAAAACTGAAAATCTTTGAAAGGTCAAATCTCAGATTAAAGAAAAGAGAAATAATTTTACTACTAAATTACTGTGAACTTATGTTACATCTAAACATGTTAGAATCTCTGGGTCATGAATCTTTCTACAAAAAAAACAATAAAAAAGAAAGACTTTAACAGCAGAAAGAGAATCGGAGAGGTAGGTGAATCTGTGATGAGATCATCTCTGTGGCTGATCAGAGGCAGATGCTCCAACGGATGGTGCAGCTACTGTGCCGCTTGCTGACCCGTTCTCAGCTGGTGGAGCAACTCCCCATTTACCTTCCGACTCAACAGGTTCGAATATATGAACTCCTCCGTCTGAAAGGCCAACCGCAAACATGTTTGGTTCTTGCGGATGTGCCGCAATCACCAGCGGATGTACGTTCGAGTTACTGCACAAATGAACAACCAACGCTTCATCAAGATTACCTGTTTTCTAGTAAGAATCGAAATTTTTTTCAAGATTACTCTGTTGTTTACCTGAGACTAGCTGGTAGATATGCAGAAGGGTTGACTCGACAACGCAATCTTAGATTTGCAGAGCTAAATACACAAATCGTTGCATCCATAAAAGTGGCATAGACCAATTGGCTATCACATGAGAACGTGGCATGAGTGATCGGAGCTGATGATTCTCTCACTGGCCACTGAAACAAGTCAATACAATCGTTAATCAAATGCAACACATTGTAGATCTTGGAGAGGACTGTAACTAAAATACCTGTTTCATGCATTCCAGCTTGGTTGTTTCGTAAATAGCAAGCTGTGTCTCGTGCACGACGAGGAAGTGAGCTTGATCTTGGTGGAACTGAACACGAGTGTCTGAAGGTGCAGTGTTTGGTCTTCCCTGTGGAAGTGGCAGAACCTTGCTTCTTTGCTTCTCCCATCCATCTGTGTTCCAAACACAAAGCTACAACAAGAAGAAAATACCAAATCGTTTAAACAGTCTGTTGATCTTATCTCATTGATTCTCAAAAAGCAAAACAAAGATGGTTTGAAGGCGTAAACCTGAGCATCTGCTCCAGACGAAACCAGCACATTTAACACATTAGAGAAGGCAAGACCAGTTATTCTCTTTGAATGACCTTTAAGTTTACTCTTCACCTGCACGAGCAGACAAGGAATATGTTGACCATCATATCAACATACACAACACTGCTTCTGAAATTCTTTCACAGAGATTTCGATTTATTACCTCATCAACACGGACGTTATAAATCTGAATGGTACTATCATCCATTCCGATAGCAATGATATTATTGTCTTGAGGATGGAAAGCAAGAAAAGTTGCAGCAGGCGGCGGTGGCATGAAAGTAGCCATCGTCTGCAAAACATTAACCGAGAACAGTCAGTCAGTCAAGGTGCATACACAAAACATCAAACAGTAAACATCTGTGTGTCCCCATTACCTTAAACGTCATCATGTTAAATAAGGAAATCTTTCCTCCGGAGGCTGACATTACATACGAATCATTCTTGGATAAAGCAAAACAAGGTACAGCTTCCTCAGGATTGTTTTCAGCAGCGTCGTTAGTCATGAGGATCCCACTTGCTGGTTGCCATTGCTGAGGTGGTAAGGAAGCTGTTGCCTACACGAATGAATCACAGGAACTCAAGATGTAGACATAAGTGACAATTTATCATTCCTTGATCAAGAAAGTTAGAGTGAGTCACTCATTTTTACCTTTCCAGTAGCGTTGCGGTCATTCCGCTGCCATTTCCATAGAAGATGAATAGCGTTTGATGCCAAAGCCAATATAGCGTTTCCTGAATTCGTGAAAATCAATCTTGATATCTGCAAAAAGTTATCGGTTTATCATCTATATATATATAGCTCCTGTACATTGATCAGAAAATGTATATTTATATACCTTAGCAACTCTCAGATTCTCAGGGAGTCGCAGTGACCTGCATTGAGAAGGCTCGCTGACTTCAGTAAGCTTCCATATCTTGGACTTATCATTTGATTCTTCTTTAATCACTGGCTTCACATCCACCATATTCCGTGTATCTCCATTCTATAAAAGCGAGAGATGATGAATGATGGAAAGATGAAACAAAAATGAGTGAAATAACAAAGAAAACGTTGTTTATTACCATTGCTTGGATGGAAACCACATTGGCTGATCGTTCTGCCATTCCAGCACTCGTAGCAGCAGCTGCCGCTGCAGCTGCAAGGCTGTTTATTGCAGGCTGCAAATGTAAAAATGAAGTGTTAAAGAAACTTTTCGATTGCGAATATGTAATTAAATCTTAGCTTAGATTTTAAGTACCTTGGAGGATTCAGATGAAATGTTTTCAAAAGTGTGCAATAGTCTTAGACCATCTGAGTTTGCCATAACCTTGATCACATTCTCGTTTCCAGACACGGCCAAGAGAGAGCCTTCCTTGTTAAACCGGATACGCGGGCTTGCCTAGTTCAATATTAGAAGCGCAATTTAAGACGAAACTCCAAAAGAATATCTGAAAAGATTCCAGTTAAGCCATCTTGTTCATGTACCTGGAGGCCTCCATCGCCATCAATGGCAGTTAAAAGCTGTACAGTATCCATATCCCAGAACTTGATGGAAAAGTCATCACCTGCAGCTAGATAACGGTTTTTAGTTGTATCAAACTGCACAACACCGAGAGAACGCTTGTGGAATCCTTGATAAGTTCTTTTAACAGCTCCTTCACTTTCATTCCACTCAACTATGTAAGACTCTCCATCTTTACTCGTTCCACAAGAGAATAACCTAGTTCCATCAGCACTATAAGCCATTGTAGTACACCAGCGACCAGGTGCATCATAGTCAACTCGAGATCCCATATTATCATACAACCATGCCTTAATTTTCCCATCGAGCGCTGTAGAAAATATGAACTTGAAGACAAGAAGAAAACAAAACATCAAAAACTATAACATGTAACGGAATGGAGGGAGATCAATTGATAGCTAGCTAAGCTGACCTGAATGTTTTCTTTGTAGTGAGGACAGACGGAGTAAACTGGAGCTTCATGGCCTTCAAATGTATGTCTTTTGACACCCGTTGCAGCGTCCCAGACCTTGATAGTTTTGTCATCCCCACATGTTATCACACACAGTTGCTTGTTTGGAGTCGAGAAGGAAATATCATTCACACCACCAACGTGAGCATCAATCTGAAACAATCACAGTATTACAAAACAATCTCCATGGGGTAAAAAAGAATGTCAAAAAGAGAGGCTTGTCAATGTTATAAGACCTCAAGGTGTTGCCTCATGTCTTCACCTCCATGATAAGAGTATAGTTGTACAATATGTCTCGAGTAAGCAACTCCTATATTCGAGAACGTAGGGCAGAGTTATATAGTTGCATTCTTGCATACATGTGAATTTAAAGGTGAATTCTTTACCGAACAAGGAACCGTCAGGGCTCCATATCACACGGTTGACAGAAACGACAGGTTCTTTCACCAGAGCAGCCTGAAGATACAAATAATTCAGTCACTGTAGATTCATAACATATAGGGCAATATTGAAATGTTGTTGTTGATATGCACAGGCACCTGTAAGGGCATTGAGCATTTACTTATATCCCAGACTTTGAAGGTCTTCTGTACCAATCTTTCCCGTGAACCAACTTCCCACAGCCCAATATCCCCTACATTTGTACCAACTGGTACAACAATGCAATCGAGTTCAGAACATTGCTGATGATTATTATAACAGCATGGAAGCTCATACAGAGATCATGAAACATACCTAGAAGCAGAGTCTGTTTAATTGGATGGAAGTCCATGCTCATGGGAGATGAGCCCTGAGTCAAAGTTCGTGCAACTGTCTTGGGCAAGTCATCAGGTGCTTTGAAAGCCGGACTGTGACCATGGGCCTGCCCTGGAAATGACATTGGTAACATGTTCACACCTAAATTCACCTCATCAGAGATTCCCATAGGCCTTGTTCTTTTTGAGACATGTTCAGACTCTGCTGACGGGTAGTCTAAAGCAGCATTCGATGGAGGAGTTCTCGGGTGCTTCAATGCCGCTGTACCAAGATAGAAAATGAGATCCATTGTAAGCACATTGCATAGATCACAAACACAGTATATATGAAGAAACACAAATTGGATGAGGGAGTAGTACCTGGGATCGATGGACCGCCAAGTGAAATGGCTCCAGCAGACACAGCTGGGTGTGGGACAGAGGACGGACTAGACATCCAACCAGCAAGAGGAGTTGGAACAGGTGAGGCCGTTGGTTGGAATGGCTGGAGAGATAGAAACATTCAAACACTTAGCCTCAGGAGAAAGTAAGTAAAAAAAAAAAAAAATAGAGCCTAACTTACCCCGTGTGCGCCTAGAGGAGGAAATCCTCCAGCTTTTGGTAATCCTCCAAGAAGTGGATTGTTCACAGGAGATGGAGCTCGTGCACCATTTGGAGGGCCACACGAATGATCCACAAAAAGAGTCTTTATATCCGGATTTGGCCTTGGGTTTTTACAAAGCTGATGCTGCCAATTTAAGCTGCAATGCAGTAACAACAGGAGTAATGAGTTAATGCCAACAACTTGAAGTGAATAAGACAAAACGAGTACGGGCAAAGCAATTAACCTCTGGTTGATCAGAGTCCTCAGCCTTGAATTTCTAAGAGTAGGAAACTGCAATTTATCACGGAACAACGGATTTGCCTCAATCAGCTTTTTAAGTTCCACCAACATGATCGATCTTGCGGACTTTGTGTCTCCATACTTGGATAACTGTTCATTCTCCCTACAAGTTCATCAAACTCAGAACACTTAATCATCTGTTTTTAACAAAGCTTTGGACTGCATTAATGAAAAATGACTTTACCGGAAGTTCTCTAACGTCAAGAGCTGAGTTATTTCTTTGAAAAGCTCCTCGTTAAAAGTTGAAAACACTTTCAAATCCTTCACTAGTATCTCCACAGCCTTGGGACGATCATGCCTAGGAGAAAAA
The DNA here is from genome assembly GCA_030180135.1 of Orychophragmus violaceus. NCBI lineage: Eukaryota > Viridiplantae > Streptophyta > Magnoliopsida > Brassicales > Brassicaceae > Orychophragmus > Orychophragmus violaceus. The sequence goes on from CM058230.1 coordinate 7,157,113, forward strand.
ATCACAAATCAAACTATTTTTCTCACTTGGAAAAAAGAAAATAAAGTCACATCACTTACTTATCCAAAGCCTCGAGATATTTCTGCTTTCTTATCTCAAAGAATATCTTCATTGAGTATCTATTATCATCTACTTTTGTGAAACCAGAGAGATACTTCTCAACCTCATCCCAGTTTCCGTTAAGCACCTCATCCTCAAAATACTTCATATTGAAGAAAAACCCAGATTCTTGTTCAAGCCTAATATCAGAAATCAAATGAGTATCAACCAACACAGTTCATTTGGTAAAGCCTAATATTAGATCGAAGACTTACTTGTGAACAGTCTCTTTAAACTTCTCTTCATCGAGAAACTGTAAGATTAAGAACACAAGCTCTCTACTAAGAGAAGACATGTTTGCTTATGACTTTTTCAACTCAGATGCACAAGACCCACCAAAACTATCACCAGATCTGCAAAATATACAATGGCGGAAATGAGCTAAAATCTGGGTTTTTCGAGATTATGTTAATTAAAAAAGAGAGCTTGGAACCTATATCTGAAAACTAAATCCATAAACTTCGCATCTCTGCAGATAACGATAAATCAGGAAATTTAGGTCTTCCTGGAATTGGCGATGCGAATTAAATAGCTTCAAAAAGGTAACTTTTTTTTACTACATAGAAAAAAACAAAACCCCAGGAAACAGCTAGATTCCATTAACAGAGGCACAAGCGTGAAGCTTTACTTACCATGAAGAAAGAAAGAGATCGATGAAGAAGAAGACCAACGCTTTCTCTCTCCAGATAAGAAACAGGTGATGATGGATTGGACTCTTCTCTCTCTCTCTCTACCGAAAAAAGGAAACTTGAAAGAAGCGATTTTCTCTCTCTTCGAAATATAAATACGGACATTAATTTTTGCAGAAATGGAGATTTTAATAAGAGAAAGTGGTGACAGATAATTGGATGCTGATACGTGGAATAAGCTATCACTCTAAGAAAAGCTAACTGCTATAAGCAGGAGTGATAAGTTGAAGCGCTTATCCATACGAGTTAATCGGCTACATTTCTCGACGCTATCGGCTCGGAATATTAGTTGCCAGCTGTATTACACGAAGGTGTGATCTTCTACATCACCACGGGTTTACACTTTCGTGGACAACCGTTGATTTTGTACGTTGGCGCTAAGGACGGAAATCTAACGGCTATAGTTTCATTCAATGTGTCAGACTTGTCTCAGATCCCTCGTGGCACGACAAAACATTTTTTTTTTAATCTTGAGTTCTTTTTTCTTACCCTCGAGTTTGACTAGTATTTACGGATATGACATTGAGAACCAATTGGTCTTGAGATGCGGTATTACATCAAACATCATGTGATGGAGAAATGTTCAACTCGTAAAGATTTTTATTTTTATTTTTAATCAACTCCTAAAGATGTTAAAGTCTTTCATCTCGGTGCGGGATCAGAATAATACCCAAACCCTAAAATGATATTTCGATGTTTTAAGATTAAAAACTTAACGTTAATGAGGATCTAAAAAATTATCAGGAGTATTAAATAGAGTAATTACAATTGGATGACAATAGATATCTTTAAATTAGTTTGACCAAAAAGTAGATATTGTTCACATAGTGACAGGTATTGTTTTTTTTTTTTTTGAACATTAGTGACAGGTATTGTTCATACATAATTGTCCAAAATAGTCATATATATATATCACCTTCTTGTTTAAACAGAATATATTATACCGCGAGTTTACAAATAACAAAATTACTAAATAAACAGTGAAACATAGATACTATAAAATAAGATAACTAATTTATACAATAAATTAATTGTTAATTAAATACTAAATGAATAGTGTTTTATGATTTTGAATTATGTAGAATAAAATAAATGAATTATTTGATGAATTAAATATTAATTGAGTTACTAAACAAGGTAGTATTTAGTTAACTCGATTATGTAGGATAAAATAACTAAATTACGTGATGAGTTAGTTTTTAATTGAATTATAATGTTGATGAGCAATATTCCTTAACTTATTCTTTGTCATTGACATATTATAAATAAAGAAAATTTCAATGACATCTTTGATTTTTTTTTCTCTTTTTATATTTAATTAATTATCAAGTTACTATGTTTCTGGTCCGTGCGTTTGCACGGACTAATAGTTTAGTTAAAAAATTCTTAATTAAAATTATGTCATAAATTAATAAAACATTAATAAAAATTAATGTATATTAATTAAATTATTTTGAGATAAGATAAATGTAAAAAAATGTGAAGGTGTGGAATTAGCCGACAAAAATAAAAGATGAGATAAAGAATCAGACTTTAATTCTTTTAAAAAAAAATTGACACGCCCAGTTAATATCTTCTCCCTCGAAACCATCATTGATCATCTCAATTCTAAAGCATGAACGAAAATCGTCTAATAAACGGAGGAGAAATCTATGATCTTTCCTGATCTTAACGAACCTGAATCGTCGAATATGCAAACCGTGGTGTTTTTCATGTTTTTTCTGGTTTGTTGATGTTCTTCTGTGCGATCTCTCCCTTGCTAAGTTCTTCACGATATAGTTTGCTTTATACGTTAGTTGATCTTAGTAAACCCATTCTCTGTTACATTTGCATGATCGCACCATCGAACACAGACCTCTGATAGTGGAAGTCGACATACTATATCTTCTCTTGGCGAGTGAGTTCTCTATGATATTTCACAATTGTAACTCGTTTTGTTTTTTGTTTTTTTTTACTTTTCCTCCAATCGATTTGTAGTTCTTTGGTGGTGGTCCTACCCGGAAAGATCCTTATGTTTAAAATTGTGGTATTTTACAGCATATAGCAATGCTGCAACTTGATTGAACAAAAATAAACAGCTACGTTCTCATGTTCTATATGAGTACAAACTCTGATTTTTTTTTCTTCTGTAAATCTGTGTGGATCTAGTGTCCGGAATTTAGGAACAATGGTTGAGAAGGGATTTGGGATGTGATCACATATTTATGGATTTATATGAGTTGAGTAGCTACAAACACCACTGGTTTTCTTTAAAAAAAAGGTGCCTAATTGTAGTGATAAATCGATGTTATTAGATGATATTAAAGACGTTAACCAATTACAGGTCTTAATAAACATTATATAGAAAACCTAATCTTACTGCATTTCATTGCGCTGTTCTCGAATCTCTTTTAGTAAACTCATATGTTATGCATTGATACTTGTATCTCTTGGCGGCTTACCACTCACCATTTGGCCTCTGACCTGTGATTATTTCTACATGTTATTTAGCACTTGACCAATTTGCTTAAGCAAAAACTGTTTAGTATAGACGATGACTTACATTTTTTCTTTTGAGATGATTGTAAGGCTTTCCTTCGTCCTTGGAACCTCAAAGATACAGAGAAACACAGCTACAAAGCAAAACATATTTGATGGCAGATATATTAGCTCATGAACAAATAAACATATTATATGTTAATAGGTAGCTACGATAGGAAATGAATTTTACCCATTACCTAGCTTTCATTCTTATTAAGTTGGTCGACATTGTAACAGTCTGCAGCTGAAAGGTTTGAAGTAAGCGACCTTTCTCCACAAACAACGCAGACTCCACAAGTCTCTGGTCCTTATCTCTTCTTAGATAATCTTTATGTCTTAGTTTATAAGTTGCTTCTTTCTTCCATAAACCACTTGAGATCTCTCCTTTCTTTTATTCTCCAGCTCATGATCATATTTTATCAATCATCTATTCATTAGGTTAGATGATATACCCATTATAATTTATTAAGTGCAATTAGATGCGTATCTAAGATGCTTATGATCGATCCTTTATTTTTGAACTAAATTTATGTGGTGTATGCATATGATATCTATAGTATACGCAAAGATTGGGTTTTTAATCAGGTTTTCAAGACTATAAAATAAATCAGATCCAGCACAGGAAATTCCACATCAAATGAAAGAGAGTAGCACACAAGAGAATGTAAGATATGAAGTGAAACATACCTTGATGGTAACGTAGTGGTTCCACCCAACTTCAGAAGAAAGACGACCCAACATAACAAAGTATTTGTGGCCAGCCTGCAACCTTAAAACCCTGAAGAAGGAAGAATATTTAAAGTCTTAACAGATGATTACTACAAAACGTAAATAGATATTAAAGAAACCGGAAAAAAAAAGAAAGGGTAAAAGAGCAAACTTGAGAGCATGAGGAATGAGCATCCTCTTAATTTTGAGTCTGTATCGTTTTCAGTATGATTCCGCACAAGATTAAGTGTGGAGTGCCCTTGACAGCTTGAAGGTCCTTGAAGGTGTCCCTACTTCAGATAAATCACAATAATGAATTTTGAGTCACTATCAACTGTTAAAAGTGAGTCAGGATACATCTTTGAAATCCCTCGAAATGTGGTTTCCGAAAATTACAAAGAAGTGACGGTTTGAAAAACTCTTACTTTTCATACAATCATCGTCAAATCGATGTCTCCGAGCATCTCTCTCAACGATTTTCCGATCTTTCTAGATCATAACTCGCTGTAAAGCCACATTTGTTGGAGCAGAGCATCGGGGTAGTCATCGTAGGCGGCATACCTTGGATTTTGTCTCTTCCTTCTCCGTTCTCTGCGCCATCTATATTGATTTCCTCCTCCGGCGAGCTTACAGATCCAATGGAGAATAGAGATAATTTCTTTGATAAAAAAAGAGAGAATTTAAGAAAGAGAAATGAAAAAGATGGAATATAGAGACTCGTTTCCAACTGTTATCATCTCTCCACCACCCACTTTCCGTCTTTCTTATTATTTCTTTAATTTTTGTACAACAAAAAATCGAAATAGCGTGGTGAAATGAAATATGTGTTTTACTTTTTGCAGGAAGATATTTTTAAGGGTTTATATCGTTTGCAGGAAGGAGTGGGAGAAGGTTGTGGGAAAAGTAGGGATCGTGAGGTGTGGTGGAAAGTTTTTTTTCATCTAAAGATATTAATTTTATTTAAACCAAGGTAGAATGCGTTTTTGAGATACAACAGTCGGCATAAAACATAACTTTCTCCGGAACCAAAACCCATAAAGGGAAACTAAGCCGGCGAAAAACGAAGATATCCCCGGAGACAAAACCTACAACTAAAACAGAATTCAGTTGATACAACCCAAGACCAAAAAAAAAAAAAAAACGACACTGCAAATCTTCATCCGTGCAGAGGTGCTTGGGCGAGATTTACCGATGCTGCCCACGGCCCACCAACGATAACATCAACTTCCCGAACAGTTGCTGAAAGACCCTCTTTCAGACTCAAAGAAACAAGACTCCATAACCCGACAAGAAGAACTCCTAAAAAGAATTCTAAAACACTTTCAGATACGGTTGCGACGTACTACAAGGCGCCTATTGACTACCTAGATAGAAGCCTAATAGAAAATCAAATCTCCACAGATTTGACACAATTGAAGCCAAACAAACCCAAACTACCCCGAACACTAACCCGAAAATAGCAAAGGAAAGAAAGCACCCAAAAAAACCATCCACAACAAATCAAAACAAAGCAACAACGCAAGCTAAGCCCAAGACTTGAATCAACAACCGTTTGTAAAGAAGAGGTACCTACAATTTTAGACTAAAGCCACAAAACCCACATCTCAAATCTGATATATGAACCGTAAACAGAACAGAGCCAAGTCTAAACCTAACAACGAAATCTCAAACCAGACCACAACCCACGACACCAACACCGCACCTAAATCCCTCCACAATCCCACATAAGCTTAGATCTAAGACGAAACCACAAACTCACCACATCGGCGAGCTACAACAATGACGCAGGGAGACGAATCGGCAGCGACAACACCACGGCCGCGTAAACCACGAACATGCGGAGGTAGTGATGACCGGCGACGAGCTGAGAAGAGACAAGGCAGGAGGGAGGAAGACGGCGGCAAACCGTTGTTCAGACACAGACTTGAGACGGGACAAGCCACCAAAAACAACAAGACGAACACTCCCCGGCTTCGGCGCTGACCACCGGCCACCGGGGAGTTCTCACGCGCGCAAAACGACTCCAGCGGCTGACTTCATAGAGTGTGCCCGAGAGAGATAATACGGCGAACTCTTCTTTTTCGATGTGGTGAAATTTTTTTATCTGATAAGAATTTTAGAAATTAAAAAAAATGAAATTGTCGGTCAGTTTATTATCCATGCCCGAATGAAATTTTTGTAATGAATTAAGAATGAAGAATTATAGAGATGGATTCGAAACTCCAAAAAGCGACTAAAAAGGAGAAGACGGCACGTAGGATAAGTACACATATCAAATATTTATATTGGCAGTTTTTTGAGAAATTGCTAGTGAATTACACGTAAACTAAATGTTCATACAGTTTTCCTCTCTTTTTCCTACTGACCATAACTTAAAGTCTTAAACTCAGGCTTCGAATTGTGACAGCGGGTCAAGCGGTGCGGAATAAGCGGTTAGACAATGCGGAACATTTTAAGTGCGGTTCGTACGAAAGAAACGCACTATGCGGAATAGATGCAATTAAGCGGTGCGGAATAATAGTGAATGGTGACTATTACAAATAAAGTGCAACAATATTAATTATAATATTCTTAAATTATTCAACATATTTTTTCTATAATTTTTTCAGTATAATTTACAAAAGACATGTATATATGATTTTTCAGAGAAAAAAAATTGAATTAAAAAAATAATATTAATGGTCCCGCAGTTGAAACACATCGAATAGCATGAGTTATACATCAGTGTGCGGTTCTCATCTTTTTCTTTGTTTTCCAAACCGCAATGTGGGTCCCTTGTTAAAATTGTAACCACTATTATTATGTGTGAATGGTGACAACATTTTATAACACACATGCGTTTGGTAAATCCGCACTTAACATTCACTGCCTCACTCTATTAAATACTTGAATATATTAAATTAGGGACAGGATTTCAATGCAGGATGGGCAGTTAATGTGACTGGCGTATTTTATTGTTAGTTTATTGTTAGTTTATTGTTATAGATTCATGTATATGACTGGTGTATTTAGGGTCGCACGTTTGAGTATTTGACATCTATCCCACTGAAACACAAACACTGTCGGCTCACCATCACCACACGTAAAAGTGAAACTACATCTATAATATTCAAGTACAAATTTACATGTGTCTTGGTGGATCAAGAATTCTAATTAGGAACGGTCTATGTTAAAATATTATACCACTAAAATTCTAAATCGTTAAAAATGCAATTCTCTAAAGCATTAAAATAGAGATCTTAGCATTTTGCTTTAAATATTTACTTACTAAAGCATTAAAATAGAGATCTTAGCATTTTGCTTTAAATATTTACTTATTAATCAACATATATGCGGGTTTTTTAGTCTTTCATATAAGTTGTCAAAGATATATAGCTACGAGTAAACTTTTACAATCAATATTTTGGGGTTAGTGTTCAAAAAAATAAAAATATATTTTGGGTCATAGGTTAGTATATTTCAAGCCAATTTTTCCAGACTTTTGTTTGAACCATAATTTTTTCAGACTTGAACGATAAGAAAACCACTATGGACATGAATAAGCAGACATCCTTATGTCTAATTTACTTTGCGGTTTCAAATAATTTTTGTTATCCATATATAGTTAATTTGATTGGTAGAAAGAAAGAAACTCTCATGTCTTATAAGTATTTAAAATGAATGAAGTACATTTGAGTTTTAATCACTTTAAAAATAATCATATTCAAATTCTATATATATATATTGATTTTCTTAAGTTATGAGCAAAACAATATTTGATGAAAATCTTTTCTTCAAAACAATGATAAACATATATAATAGATTTTCAGGTATCCACAAAACCAATCTAACTTGATTAATGGTGAAGCAATTCAATATTTATGAAAAATATAAATCCTAATTATGTATGTGATAGATTGGAGAGATTGAAGCAATTCAAATGTAAAAGCATTGAATCAAAAAGAAAAAAATTGAGTTGTAAAAGGATAATAAAATAAGGCTGGCTGGTGGGTGGTTGCATCTTTTCTTTGCTGAAAAAGGCTCCGGCCAAAAGCAATGCTGGTGGGTCCAATCGGGGGGAGTGTCCCTCCAAACATATCACTCTCACGAGATAAGTGACGCATTGATGAAGCTCAGCCCTAACTTTCCAATAATACTACTTTTAATAAATTTTTATTGGCTTTTCGAAGAGAATGCATAGTGTTTATTATTTTATTTTATTTAAGCATTTGGTATCATATCAGTTTTCTAGCTTTAAGATTGTAGTGTATGTGTGTACCCCATTTCATTGGCAGTTTTTTAAGTGACCAAATAAAAAATATAAAATAAGTGGATTAAATCCTGATTATGATGCACTCATATCCTGTTTCTTTACAACTATACCAAGACCACTTAATTTATGCATGAAGTGTTATAGTATAGACACATTATATTGTTAACTATCAAAAGGATAATCGAATTGTTTATTACCCGACTATCATATACATTGTTTGAACTAAACATCTACTTTTTACATATGTGTTTTTGTATTTATAGGAAATTAAATTGGGATAAATGTTCTTAACATGTTCTCTAACTGACTCTTATTGTACTAGGGATTTAGAGGATTTTAAGGGATTTAGATTTAATAGAATTTTAAATGGATTTTTAGGATTTTGATGGTGATTTTAGTGAAATTTTAAGGATTTTGAGGATTTTAGTGGAGAGATTGGGATATTTAATATATTTTACTAAAAATGATATATAATCTTTGTTAGTTTTTTTTAATTTTATTTTCTATTAAAATGAGAATATATTGGAAATTTTAAATTTTTGATTCTTTTTTGTTAATAGTTTTGATTTTCAATTATCATTTTTTCTTTTAAAAATTATTTTTTCGTTTTTATAAGATTAAAAATAAAATAAAAAGTATTTTAAAAAATCAAATACCATCCTAAGAGGTGATATTTGTATTCATTAATTTTTCATTATAAATTATCTCTCAAATCCCTCTAAATCATATTTGATAGATTTTATTGTTGAAATCCTTAATTTACAATAAAATGGTATTTTAGGGGATTTGTATAAACTATCAATACAATAAGTTAAGATTTTGAAGGATTTATACAAATATATAATTCAATAATAGGAGATTTGTGAGAAAAATAAAATCCTCTCAAATTCTTTTTTTTCTTTTCTCATTAACCTGGGGGTATCCCGAGCCTATGGAAGGGCTCAGACTAATCCCTAAGGAAAGGTGCAGCCTATGGATAGACCCTCTCTCCGGATATTCAAATGGGCCCCTAAAGCAAGGCCCATATCCATGTGGGTGTCCTTAAACAAATGTGACTTAGTTTCGCATGGAAAAAGGATCGAACCCGGAACGTGTTAGCGTCCAAGGCCCGTCCCCAACCACTTGACCACAAGAGTTTGGACATCCTCTCAAATTCTCAATCCAATAAACCCTCCAAGTCTTTTTTATCACTAAACCATAATTACGTAGGTCCAATAATATTATTTATTTTTTAATATTTATTGTTTCCCATTTTTAATAAACCAATTCACGATGGCATTTCATACAAGTAAAGCGTCTCACATCCACGCGAATTCGATGATAAATCACACCAAGTACAAGATTCTCTCTATTCGTTTTCTCCATATACTTTTGCTTGTTCTATTGAACATCTAAAAGTTTTGCATTTTGCATTTGCCAACTGATATCTTATTTTTTTTTATTTACTCGGGCAAGCAAAATGGTCTTTTTAATCTACCAAAATGGTCCAAACTACTGCCAAAGTATATTTAATAAAATTTGTTTGTTATATCTTCAAGAAAAAGTGCTATTTTCGCAAAAGACAATAATATAAATTGAATAAAAATAATGAGTAATAATAATAAATAGATTTGGAGATGAGGTGTTGGGGATTGGTCGCTTTCCACTTATCTATGTATGTGCCCCCTTCTCTTACACGTTCACATTAAAAGTTTTTTTTTTCCATATAACCAAGAGGAGCTTGGATCTTAAGCCATATAATCCCAGCTGGGTTTAGAAACTGGATTTTGCTAATACCATTTAAACGTAAATTTTTTTTTTCACTGAAAATTAAAGTAGGACCGGCTTTGAGAAAGTGCAAGAGGTGCAAATGCATTAAATCAAAAAAAAAAAATTCTAAATTTTATTAAAGATTTAAAGTCTTGATTTTTTTTAAATAAAAATAGTAAAAGGCCCAAAATTATTAAAAGTTTCATATAAACTTTCAAAAAATTTGATTTGGCACAGGGTCCAAATTTGTTTTAAGCCGGACCTGGATCAAACTAACACTACTTAGCTACTAGCTTCACTTTATCCGCCATTAACCTATCATACTTATATAGTTTGAAAGTTTTATTGCTTTGATTATTTTCTTTCATCATTTTCTCATATTCCATTTTATTTTATCTATATATTGTAGATAACCCCAAAACAAAGTAGATTTGTGCTCAAATGAGCTAACAAAATAAAAAACTAAGATTGAAATAGATAATTCATTAAAGAGCTTTATTCTAGTGCAAAAACAAAGAAAGAAAAAAATTAAGTTGTCTTCGAAAATGAAAAATGATTGATTTCATACAAATGTTTTGGGAAAAGAGCCTGCTCATAAACCGCAACAAGAATTACATTGAGAAGATGCTCTTACACATACTTATAGAAAATCTAAACCCTAAACAGAAATGGCTAATGGATTTGATAAGCTACTTGGGCTTGAGCTGTCTAATATATATAGTACATTCCTTTAATATATATAGTACATTCCTTTACGAGAGGCACTACAAGTCTACAACCTTTTATTTTTTGTTTTTCTATCGTCTGAAATTTCATTATCATAGAAGGGTTTTGACGACAATAACGAGGATTTCCATAATAAATAGTGATCAAATACAACACGACCTGCATGCGTCTATGTTTCCAAATTCCAAAGGATCTACAAATTAATCAATAATTCTTATAAATGAAAGTCAACAAAAAATAACAACACTTTCTGGTGGGGGAGATTCTTATAAACTTTTCAAATAGATTAATGGGAGACGAAAAAATAAATAAATACTAAGAGTGGTACTGTATTTTAAACATTAAAAAGAATACTAAGAGATATTTCAGATTCGAAAATAGAACTATCTTAGCAAATGATCTAGTGCAAAATTGCAATCTCCCTTTGACTCTGACAACATAAATAAAAACAGCTAAAATAATCTTTTAAGACAAATCGGTTTTAAATCATATATTGAAGTTACAAAGTTTACACACTAATCTTTTAAGACAAATAAAACTGATTGTATCATCACAAAGTTTACACACTAATTTTTTTTTAAAAAAACTGATTTTGCTTACATACTCTAGTTTCGGTCGTAGAGAAACTACAAATTGTAATTATGAAGTCTGAAACTTTTGAAGTTACATGTTTTGCTTTTGTATTTGTATATATATTTTTTGGAATAACTCTCGTATTCAAATCATAGATTCACTAAGAAATGTCACAAAGGCCGAGGTTTCACTAAAGAATATCTCTCTAAACGCACATAATCTTCCTTATCAAATATAGGAGATATGTAATATCAGTTATAAAGACACTTGAGAGAATCCACGTTGCCAGCCTTGCTGCAATGGAATCTGGGCAAAGACCATGGTTTAACGAGTAGTTGTGCATTCAAACATGACCTATCATAATCCACCGCAAATTCTGCCGATCAACAACTGCTTATGCACCAGAAAACACTCGCCAGTTCCGAGCAGTCATGGTCTAACTCTTGAAAGATAGTGCGACACAAATTAAGACGAGCCAATACCCCCATTTTAGCCAAAAACATCCATTCCTTAGAGCTTTTAATATTCATATGTTTTCTTTAACGGTACAATACAACCTTGAAAAGTAGTACAATTGAATTTAAAATTTTGACACCGCATGTAACTAAAATGATGTTATTATTTCAAACATACTCCAGTAATTTATTAAATTATCTTCTTAATCAAATACATGCTTATTTATGGTTAGGGTAACAACAACATATTTGGGCAGAACCACCACAAGTGCCTGTTTTAAAACCCTGCCTGTTACAAAATTCAATGCAACTTGCATCCCCTACGTTGGGATCATTCATACACGGAGTTGTTTTGAAGCACGTTTCATCATCCCTACCCACTTTTACTCCAAAACCTATTCAATATAAATCATGAAGTTATGTCCATGAAAAAAAAGAAGATGAAATCATGTCCATTATATAAAAAAATGGGAGAATAATAATAAGCCAGTACCAGAAATGTTATCAGATGTTATACGACAATGAACATAAGATACGACAAAAAGAATGGTGAGAACAAATGCGACTAGATTCTTTTTGGTGATAGCCATTTTCTAATAGAGAACTCTCTTCTTTTCTTACAATTTTTTTTTCACTCAGGCTGATCAAATTATTGTCTATATAAAACAAGAATACATAAAACAGTGTTTTATAGTCAAGTTTATAAAATGACATAATCTTTCAATTTATTTCTTCAGATTTACAGCCAACATAAAAAGAAACAAATAATTCTTTTTAACTATAAATCTAAGAAAATAAATTGGAAGATTTTTTTTTTGTCTCATTTTATTCAAATAATAAGAGATCTTACATTAATTAAGCTCCTTCATAAATTGTTTAGCAATAGAATCAGCCAAAACTTTTGCATCAAAAAATTGGAAGATTGTATCCATTTTCATATGACCCTAAAAGATACATTTTATCGTCTTAGCTATGCAGAGAATGTGACCATACAAGATACATTTTATGTAGAGAATGTGCATAAGAGGATTTGACCAGGCTTTATTCGGACTATAAGGACTGAACCTCATACGAAACTCAAAAGAGTATTTACCAAAATAATTATTTACTACCAATTCAATGTCTATAATAACAGAAAAACATATTATGACCTATAACCTCATTAGATAAACCGGAACATGTGATGTGAACTTACAACGTCTTGACAAAAACAATCAATTGTACTTTTACATCTCACACTCCTTATACAAAATTTCAAACGTTTATTAGTTCACAGTACATCATTTGACCTTAGCTTTGTGATTACCGAGCTTATTCTTTCATTGGACCAAACGAACAAAGCAGAAATAAAAACCAAAAAACCAAAATCCTTTTATAATGGATAAGAAGAAGAAAGCTAAAGAGTATTTACGAAAAATAGTATTTGATCAGGCTTTATCTAAACCCATCAGGACTGAACCTGAAAAATATTCAACAAATCAATTGTTTACCACCAAATCCATCTCTATAGTAATATGCAACCCTTATTCGGACTATAGGCTCATTGGGACAGAAAGGTCATATGATGTGAACTAACAACATCTTGCCAACAACATTCAATCGGACTTTTAGATCTCACACTCCTTTCTATATAAAATCTCAAATGTTTGTTAGTTCACATCACATCATTAAATCTTAGCTTTGTGATAAACGAGCTTTTTCTTCTATGGGACCAAACGAACAAAACAGAACCAAAAAAAACCAAAAACATAGAAATCTTTCAAAAAAGATAAGAAGAAGAAAGCAATAGAAATGACAACGGATCATTTGACAAAACTTTTGATGATCCGGAAGAAAACTTCCACGGCCAATGAGAAAAACAAATGAGACAGGAAGCTTTTTGAAATTTTGGAAGATGCAAACGATTGTGTTTCTAAGCCATCCCAAGTTCACCTTATATATGTTTTCAAAGACTTCACTCGAAAGCTTGGTATATGCACTAGAATATCTTTTTTCAAACTCGAAATAATAGTATATTCAGAAAGATATTATGCTTTTTTTAAGAAAATGAATTAATTAATTTACTTTAAATCGAGCTGCTGGCATTTCTGTAAATAAATCGAATTCCAAACTCATTTGTTTATTTTTGGTCTTGTCACGTCACACTTCCACGTCATCATTATCCACCTCTAGAGCCCTCTCGTGACGACACATCAACAATCACTTAAAATTACTTCTCATTTAAAGGTATAGATGTTTTAGATAAAAACACGCAGTTTAAAAAAACTATCATTATTTAAAAAATATTATTTAATATATAAAAAAATATATATAATTCAACCATTTATAAAAAAAGTTTATAGAATTTAATTGGTTATACAATATCTAATAAAAGTAAAAATTGCATAAAAATATGAAAACAACTTATATTTTGAAATTAAAAAAGTAAATCTAAAACAACTTACATTAAAAACAAAAGTAGTAATAGTAAGTAGGCCTGAAACGGATCCGGATATCCGGTTTTTTTAGGTATCCGGATCCGGAACCGGATATGCAATATGACTATCCGGATCCGGATCCGCTTGTTCCGGATATCCGGTTTGCGGATATCCGTAATAATACCGGATATCCGCGGATATCCACGGATATTTGGCTCCGATCTGAAATTTAACTAAATTTTTTAGAGTTTACATTTTTCACACAAAAATATAATAACAAAAGATCATATGTAATTATATAGTAGCAAAAGATCATTGTGAAAAAGATAAAAGAAAATAGTTTAACTAACAAAAGATCAAGTAACATAAGATAAAATAGCAAAAGAGTTTGTATCTTCAAGTCCATGTCTATCTTCTGCATTATGACTGAAAAAAGAAAATCTATACAATCAATTCAAAGAACAACAATACAAACAATTCAACTTCTGTATTAATTTCATGTGTTTATATGACTGGAAAAAACAGCTAAAATTACGGTTGGATTTTCAAGCCCATCAAAAATTTCAAGCTTAACCAACAATATACAATCAGTTTAAGGAAAATGACATGACCGCAACTAGTTTTAACTTCCAAAATAATTTCACCCAGTAAGCACTCATTTGTACATATCCATTATCTCATCATCCAACTGTACATTTGTAACAAACCACAAGATCTAGGATCTATCTTGGCATAAAAGAACCAGTAATATAATAAGGTTTAAGTCCACAACAAAGACACAACATAGAAGAATATGAACAATCAAATATAATTCCACGTTTCCATAATTTATGGTTAGTACAAATAAATTTAAGATGTTTACTATAACATATATAATAAAAAAACATATTATAATATAATATAAACGGATATCGGATATCCGGTTCTGAAATTTTCTATTATCCGAATCCGGATCCTGTTCCGACGGATCCGGATCCGGCACCCCGGATATCCGCTTTTTCGGAGCGGATCCGGAACGGATCTGGAGCGGATACCAGTTCGGATCCGGATCCCGGATAATAATCCCAGCCCTAATAGTAAGTGTGTTAGTAGATCTAAAAAAAAAAAGAATACTAAAAATTTCAGATTCGAAGACGAGAGACTATAAATTGTAATTATTCCCTTTGACTTTGAGAACTTAAATAATAAAAAGCCGCTAAAATAATCCTTTAAGACGAGAGACTATAAATTGTAATTATGAAGTCTGAAACTTTTGAAGTTACATGTTTTGCTTTGTATTCACTAAGAGCATGAACAACGATGATGTTTAGGTGAGTCTCTTAACAAAAAAAATATTAAAATATTGTGGGTCTCACGTGGGATCCACGTGGGACCCACATGAATAGTTAACATTCCGAGCTCAGAAGTCCTTAGTTAAGAGATGGTATCTTGTCTGTAGCGCCTACGTGGTGTTACAGGATTGGTCCAATTTTTATTTTTTATTTTTTCTGTCTGTAAAAAAAACCCCTATTGGGTTTCATGTGGGTTTCATGGTTGTTCATGGTCTAAGAAATATCACAAATACCGAGGTTTCCCTAAAAACATCTCATTAAACGCACATCATCTTCCTTATCAAATACTCCATCCGTTTCATAATAAGTGTCATTCTGACATTTTTCACACAGATTAAGAAACATATTAAAAATTCTATTATACCCTTAATAATTAATTTAATTTTTGGTATTTTTATTTTTCATTGGTCAATACTAAGGTTAAAATATGTAATTTATGTCATAAATTGCATTGAAAATCTAAAACGACATTTATTTTGAAACAAAAAAATAACTCTACAACGAGACTTATTGTGAAACGGAGGGAGTACATGATATATGTAATATCAGTTGAGAGAATCCATGTTGCAAATTCTGCCGATCAACAACTGCTCATGCACCAGAAAACGCTAGCCAGTTCCGAGCAGACAGATAATGGCATTTCAAGAGTTAAGAGGATAGTAGGACACAAATTAAGACGGGCCAATAACCACTTTTTAGCGAAAAACATCCATTCTTAGAGCTTTTAATACTCATATGTTTTCTTTAACGGTACAATACAACCTTGAAAAGTAGTACAACTGAATTTAAAAATTTGACACCGCATGTATGTAACTATAATGATGTTATTATTTCAAACATACACCAATAATTTATTAAATTATCTTCTTAATCGAATACATGCTTATTTAGGGTTAGGGTAACAACAACATATTTGGGCAGAACCACCACAAGTGCCTGATGTAAAACCCTGCCTCCCACAAAATTCAATGCAACCTGCATCCCCTACGAAGGGAGGCATACACGGAGTTGTTTTGAAGCACGTCTCATCATCCCTACCCACTTTTACTCCAAAACCTATTCAATATAAATCATGACAATATGTCCATGAAAAAAAAGATGAAATCATGTCCATGATATAAACAAAAAAAGGGGAGAATAATATTAAGTCAGTACCAGAAATGTTATCAGATGTTATACGACAATGAACAGAAGATACGACAAAAAGAATGGTGAGAACAAATGCGACTAGATTCTTTTTGGTGATAGCCATTTGGTAATAGTCTCTTCTTTTTTTCTTACAATTTTTTTGTTTCACTCAGGCTGATCAAATTATTGTATATATAAAACAAGCATACATAAAACAGTGTTTTATAGTCAAATTTATAAAATGACATAATCTTTCAATTTATTTCTTCAGATTTACAGACAACATAAAAAGAAACAAATAATTCTATTTGACTATAAATCTGAGAAAATAAATTGGAAGATTTTTTTATTGGTCAACTGATCTCTCATTTTATTCAAATAATATGAGATCTTACATTAATTAAGCTCCTTCACAACTTGTTTAGCAGTAGACACTACTAAAAAATCCGGTAGAAGACGTCATTTTTCTAAAGTCATTTGACAAACCGACTTCAAAACTAAGAGTAAGAAGCGGTTTAGCATCGGTTTAATAACTGACGTCATTAATATCTATTTTTATTAAAAGTTATTGGAGCTTGGAGAACACCCACAACAATATTTTTATTTATCTAAATCGAGCCTCGACCATAGGGTTTCTGGAAATTTTTTTGTCGCATATTCCTTTGAATCTATCATCCATCCATATCGGAAATCATATCTGAAAACTCTGGTTTGAACTCGATCTTGGAACCCCTTTTTCTACGTCTCATGATACTACTTTATCAGCTCGAGAACGAAGAAGTTATTGATCATTGTGTTGTGTTTCTGATTTAATAACTTGATTTTGTTAATAATTTTAGATTTGATTTGATGATATGATGGATTTTAGAACTTGTTTGTTAGGGTTTTTGGGTAGATTCTTCGGTGAGGAACCTCCAATTTCAGGAATCGTAGCTTGTTTCGAAGGTAATTTTTCTAAATTTGATCAGCTTTAATCTCTCTTAATTCTGAATAAATTGTGATGTCATTCGATCTTCGATCTCCAATTTGCTACTCGTTGTCTTTGTTCTGACGATGAAACGTTCAGATGAGTGATGTATCGATTGTAAAAAAATCAGAGAAAGGGTTGTATTATCTTTGAATCCTCTTTTCCTCTAGCTAGGGAGGCTCTGTTATATCCCACCAGGTTTCCACATATTCATTGCTTGATCAACGACATCCATACCAACTTAGCTCTAATCCGCAGCTGGTCACTACAACATACCTCACTGTTGCGTAATAGAGCGGCATTGATGATTGCTCGTAGTGTGACACTGAATCCAAGACTACACTCCTCCTATGTTGCTCGGTTTGGCCCAGCTTGGATAAAGGATATTCTACAACTCAATGCTTCTTCCATCTCGCATTGAATGATCCTCGAACTCACTTAATCGGCGGTGTGATACCGTTATTGTGTCTCTTCCATGTCTACTGGAAATGGTTTGATTACTTTGTGTTTTTTTATGTTCTCTGCATCAACATTGTAAAATGATTGTGAACTTGTTTATATGGAATTTTAAGCGTTAAAAAAAATTCCAAAGAATCAATAAATTATCATTAAATAATTCTTATAAATGAAAGTCAATAAATAACAACACTTTCGGCTCAGAGAGTTCTTATAAACTTTTCAAACAGTTTATATTTGAACAAAATTAAAAATAATATTCCCTCTATTTCATAATACATGCTTTAGATAAAAGCACACAGTTTAAAAAATTACAATTATTAAAAAAATTATATTTAATATATAAACTATATATGTATGTATATATATATATATAATTCAACCATTTATAAATAAGCTTATAGAATTTAATTGGTTATACAATATCCAATGAAAGTGAAAATTACATAGAAATATGAAAATAACTTATATTTTGAAAAAAAAAAAAGTAAATCTAAAACAACTTACGTTAAAAACAAAAGGAGTAATACTAAGAGTGGTAATAGGTTATTTTTATTTTTAAAGAATACTAAATTTTTCAGATTCGAAGAAAGAGCTATCTTAGCAAATGATCTACAAAATCACAACCTCCCTTTAACTTTGACAACATAAATAATAAAAGTGGCTAAAATAATCCTTTAAGACAAATCGGAAAAAAATAAGTTACATAATTTGAAAATTTTGTTAAAATATTTGGGTCAATGATCTAGGATTGATACCATTTGCGAATACAATTAATTATTTAGAAGAAAATACTTTACAGATCGGAATAAATTCAAAATAAGATTTATTGGTACGTTTGAAGACGATATCATCTTTTTGTAAGGTTGATGCGACTTTATGTTGTTGTTTTTGTAGACTAGATTATCAGCAATATGTAAAAGATCATACATTTTAAATCAAATTTTGATGAAAGAATCAGTTTACGTACTCTTCTTTTCATTTTTTTTAAAAAAACTGATTTGCTTACAAACTCTATTTTCGGTCGTAGAGAGACTACAAATTGTAATTATGAAGTCTGAAACTTTTGAAGTTACATGTTTTGCTTTGTATTCACTAAGAAAGATCAAAAAGACCGAGGTTTAACTAAAAACATCTCAATAAATGCACATCATCTTCCTAATCAAATACATGAGATATGTAATATCAGTTATAGAGAGAATCCACGTTGCAAATTCTGCCGATCAACAACTGCTCATGCACCAGAAAACACTAGCCAAGTTACGACCAGACAAATAATGACATTTCAAGAGTTAAGAGGAGAGGAGATGAGCGGTTGAGGTAGTCCAAGTGGTTGAGGGGCTCGGGGTGGTAAACACCATTCCCGGGTTCGAGCCCAGGCGGAAACAAAAATGCCTCCTCTGCTCACCCATACGGATATGGGCCCATTGCTTACGGCCCATTTGCATACCCGGAGAGAGGGTCTATCCGTGGGCTGCACCTCCCCTTGGGGATTAGTCTGGGCCCCTCCATAGGCCCGGGATACCCCCAGGTTAATCAAAAAAAAAAAAAAAAAAAAAAAAAAAAGAGTTAAGAGGAGAGTAGGATATAAATTAAGACGAGCGAATAACCACTTTTTAGGGGAAAAAACATCCAATCTTAGAGCTTTTAATACTCATATGTTTTCTTTAACGATACAATACAACCTTGAAAAGTAGTACAATTGAATTTAAAATTTTGACACCGCATGTAACTATAATGATGTTATTATTTCAAACATACACCAGAAATTTATTAAATTATCTTCGTAATCAAATACATGCTTATTTATGGTTAGGGTAACAACAACATATTTGGGCAGAACCACCACAAGTGCCTGTTTTAAAACCCTGCCTCCCACAAAATTCAATGCAAGCATCATCCCCTACAAAGGGAGGCATACACGGAGTTGTTTTGAAGCACGTTTCATCATCCCTACCCACTTTTACTCCAAAACCTATATTCAATGTAAATCATGAAGTTATTATGTCCATGAAAAAAATGAAATCATGTCCATGATATATATAAAAAAGGGAGAATAATCATAAGCCAGTACCAGAAATGTTATCAGATGTTATACGACAATGAACATAAGATACGACAAAAAGAATGGTGAGAACAAATGCGACTAGATTCTTTTTGGTGATAGCCATTTTCTAATAGAGATTTCTCTTTTTTTTCTTACAATTTTTTTTTTCACTCAGGCTGATCAAATTATTGTCTATATAAAACAAGCATACATAAAACAGTGTTTTATAGTCAAATTTATAAAATGACATAATCTTTCAATTTATTTCTTCAGATTTACAGCCAACATAAAAAGAAACAAATAATTCTATTTGACTATAAATCTCAAAAAATAAATTGGAAGATTTTTTTATTGGTCAACTGATGTCTCATTTTATTCAAATAATATGAGATCTTACATTAATTGAGCTCCTTCATAACTTGTTTAGCAATAGAAATCAGCCAAAACATTTGCATCAAAAATTTGGAAGATTGTATCCATTTTCATATGATCCTAAAATAGAATATGATTATGACCCTACAAGCAGTGACGGCTCAGAGCATATGCTATTAGTGCATTTGCACTAGATCCTCTTCTATATTTCTAATTTTCTTTAAGAAATTAGGGTTTTGGTATAGATTAAGGTCTTTAATATCTAAATTTATAAAAATATAATGCCCAGGGTCCAAATTTTATTTGAGCCAGGCCTGTCTCTAAGATACATTTTATATAGAGAATTTGCATAATCTATTAAAGACATGATCAATATAGTTGCCCACTTTTTGAGTTAACAACTTGGCAATGCCGACTATTTCCTGGATTAGCAGATTCTTTGATAGGAGCTTTATAGTTAAAAATGAAAAAAGTAGAATACTATAACATCAAATAGTGTTATTTCAATATCAAATATAGTAGGATTGTAGATGTTCTTACGAATCCAAGTGACTCAAGCAAAATAACTTATTTCTCAGTGAAAATACAAATCAAGCGCACGAAGATGAGAGGTATGCAATCTCTTTTCATTAGATTCTGGTCCAACTATTGCTAGGCTACCTCGTCTGGGTTAATATGATTATATTCTTTTTTTGTAAATGACATAATCAGAATCCCCTAAATTCCAAGATTTCTGGCGGCAATTCCCTTTGCATATACTATATTTTATTATACTATTACAGTGTATTCTAATTCCTCGAGTTATGATTCCTATTTTCCCAATTTTTTTTTTCTTTTGTAAAAAGCCAGAGCAATGTAGATTCCAGAACACTAGTTGTATTATACATACATGTTTAGTTAAAAACGACAAATAGTAAATGTTGACTAATGTCATTTCATATTGTAAAAATTAAATCAGATATATTTACAAAACATTGCAGTCCAAAGCAAAGCCTTCTTCTGCCGGGAAAAAAATAAGCAAAGCCTTCTCAACACCTCACCGTAACAAATCTAATTATTATTATTACTAGGAGAAAACCCGCGCAAATGCGCTGATTTGGTTTTATTATAAATATTTAATATATTTTTTATATTTATTCTGAATACTAATATGTTTTATAAGTTTTTATTATCAAGTTTTCATGATTTTTTTTTTATTTTTTTTCTTCAACTTTTTATCATGCTTTTATCTTTTTATGCGTTATTTAAAATATATGTATTTGTTGTTTATACAGTTGCGTTATCTAAGTCTTAATATTATAATAATATTTTAAAATTTTATTTATTATATTGAATTTCGTTAAAGTTCTTATTTGTATATTTAAATTATTTATTTGTTTCTATGATCATCTTATCTCCTTTATCACATCTTTCATTACATTCCTAATAATTACTAATTATATCATTTATTAAATATTTTTGTTATAATTTTATTTAAAACTTTTTGTTATTTTATATTTATTTTTAGTTTTATAATTTTGTATTTCCACTTATATTAAGATTTAATTATATTTGTTCATTCATTGTATAAAATATAAAAGATGTATTTAAATCTTATAATATATAATATTTATTTATTTATGAAATTTTATATTAAATTTCATTTTCAAATTAATTTATATTTATGTTTTAATGATTTTAACTAATTATATTTAAATTAAATGATTTTAATTAGTTGATGATTTGAGATTTATTTGAGTAATGATGATTTGAAAAATTAATTAATGAGTTGGACCAATAAAGAGGGGCTGATGTGGCAGCTTGAGAGAGCCCCTCTTCATCTTTTATATTATTATTATTATTATTATTATTATTATTATTATTATTATTATTATTATAATAAGCCCTATTAAGATGGGTTCCGACTAGCCTGTTGCGTCCAGATGACGATCGCACGTGTTTTTCTTGAAAGCTGTCGATACTCTCAGTTTAATTCTCCAATAGCCATGAGGATTCCAACTAAGAGTGGTAATAGATTTTTTTTTTAAAGAATACTAAAATTTTCAGATTCGAAGAAAGAGCTATTTTAGCAAATGATCTACAAAATCACAACCTCCCTTTAACTTTGACAACATAAATAATAAAAATGGCTAGCATATTCCTTTAAGACAAATCGGAAAAAAATAAGTTACATAATTTTGAAAAAATTGTTATATTAGTTGGGTCAATGATCTAGGATTGATACCATTTGTGAATACAATTAATTATTTTAGAAGAAAATACTTTACAGATCGTAATAAATTCAAAATAAGATTTATTGCTATGTTTGAAGACGATATCATCTTTTTGTAAGGTTGATGCGACTTTATGTTGTTTTTCTGTAGACCGGATTATCAACAATATGTAAAAGATCATACATTTTAAATCGAATTTTGTCTAAAAACGAATGATTTCAAATGAGTAACAAATGGAAATAGAAGACATAGAATTTATGTTAAAATGAAAGATGGTTGCAATTATATATAGGATTTGAAAGGTTACGATTAAAAGACACATTTAAAAGACGCAAATGTAGAATGAAAAGACGCATTTTTGACTAAATAGAAGTTATACACAAAAGAGTACGAAGAAATAAATACGAAAAACACGACTGTTCATTAGTATTTTTAGATTACGAAAAAACAAGTTAAAGTAAAACTGGTAAGATTAATAAAATATTGTGAATGGAGAACAAAATTAAAGTGTGTGAAAGTATAATAAAAACATACATTTGATGAAAGTTGAAGTTATATGCGAAATTATTAGAAGATTAGTCTGAAAAGACACTAAAACTATATACTTGAGAATGATGTTGTGGTAAAGTTCTTTAAATTCTTATAGGTATAAAATCTGATTTTATGTAAGTATATGCTTGTTAGAAAGAACAAAAGAGTTAGATGTGTACAAGAAGAAAAAAAAAATGATGTGGTTAGATGTTAAATATAACAGAAATTAAAGACTTTTGTATAAAAATCAATGATTTCAAAGGAGGAACAAATGAAAATGGAAGACATAAAATTTTGTGTTACAGAAATGAATGATGTTTGTAACTACATATAGAATTTAAAAGATTGCGATTAAAAGACATTTAAAAGACGAAACCGTAGAATAAAAAAATATTTTAAATTAAATAGAAATTATATATGAAAAGGTAAAAAGGTATGAAGAAATAAATACGAAAAAACATAACCATTAATTGGTAATTTTTAGATTGTTATTATTAATATATTATTATTATTATTATTATTATTATTATTATTATTATTATTATTATTATTATTATTAAGATGGGTTTCGACTAGCCTGTTGCATCCATCTTAGATGACGGCCACACGTGTTTTCCTTGAAAGCTGGCGATGCTCTCAGTTTAATTCTCCAATAACCTTGAGGATTCGAACTTGAGTGGCAAAAAATTACTAACACTCTTTGGCGAGAAATTACTAACACTCTTTTTACTCTCTTTACAAATCTAGCCATCTAGGACATGCATCTAATACTGGTAGCCAAAATTAAAGCACACCCACTACACCAGTAATTAAACAATCTTTACAATCATACGTTTCAAAAGCAACCACACACCGCCAGTAAACTCCCTTAGACCATGTCCATCCGTGTTACCCATTAGGGGTCCTTAGAAAAAAAAAATTTATTAATTTTTTAATTTTTTTTTTTTTCAGATCCGAAAAAAAAAAAAATTAAAAAAAAAAAAAAATGGACCAATCGTTACGTGACACGTGGCGTGAACAGTGTAAGGATCGATCCTTAGATAAGGATTTTAAGAGACAGTTTCTTAACTATTCATGTGGGCCCCACGTGGGACCCACGTGAATAGTTAAGAAACTCTCCCTTAAGAAACTCCAATGTATGTGCTCTTATATAGATGGACACAGAAGATTCATCTCATCCCAAAAAGAAATCATTTTGATACTATACTCAAAGCTCATCAAAGATGGATCAAACCCAAAAATATGTTCTCAAATTCCAAGATCTCCCTCAAGATCTCTTTTGTGTTATCGTTGGAAAAGTTGAAGAAGTCTCCTCCATTGATTTCGTGAACGTTATCGCAACCTGAAAAGGGCTGAAGGATTCGTCAGACAACAAAGATGTCTATAACAAGCTTAAACTAAAACCACTGCTTGTGTTTGACTACATCAAATTCTTGGCAATTGTTTTGCTAGCGGAAACCTTGAATCTCATTTCATCATAGGTATCATATCATACTTCCTTGAGAATGATACAACTAATGCTTTCATAAAGAGTCTACTTATCTCTATGGAACCATCCAACTATGCCATGACCTTATTGAAAAGGGTAAAACATCTTTGGCAAACCTTAAATGGGAAGATTGAAAACATCCTTACATGGAATACCAGATTCAAAGAAGAGGTGCTACTACGATGCCTTCAGAAAAATGAAGCATTCAAACACATGTCATCTCAAAGATCTGAAAAAAGCAGATGTGATGACTGCTTCTATTACAAGCAAATGATCAAATTCGTACACATGATATGAGTCCCGGAGGAAACGAATTTGATCGTTTGCTTGTAGTGGAAGCAATCCTCACGTCTGTTTTTCAAATTTTACCTTTTTCTATGTTGTACTTTAAAAAGCATAAAAAGACAAAAAAAGAAAAATATGGAGGAATAGCTTAGGTATGAATCTATCTTTTATGATATGGAGCAAGTGTATTTATAAGCTTTTCTCAAAGCCATGCTCACAAAAAAAAAACGTTAGCATTCAATTTCTAATGAGAAACGTTAGCATTAATACTCCAATTAATACTCCAAATCAATTGTCAAAAGCAATTAATACTCCAAATCAATTAATACTCCAAATCAATTAATACTCATATACTTAATTATAATTGTCAAAATCTAACCAAATTTTGTTTAAATTTAATCAATTATGTTTGTTTTTATATTTCAGGTATCCGGATCCGATTTGAAGCTGAATAAAACTGAAATGAACTTAAACCGAAATTTTAAAATACACAAAGGAGTTTTGTATCTCTAAACCAAATACCCAAAAAAAAAAATCTGAAAATCAAACTAAACACAAACATATACTCGAACACCCGTGAATGATAATTGCGGGTAGGACAGATTGGTCTGCAAGTGGTCAAGACTGCTTTTTATCATTCACAATTTTTAATTAGTCTGTGGACCAGATACATACCATTTTTGTAAAAAAATAAATTTGGTCCAAAACGAATTGTATCACCCCAAAATAAAGTATTTTAGTTCGCAGTTAATTTTGTTTACCCTAACCGCGATTATCATTCAAAGTTTTAGGCTTTGAATGTATTATGCCGGACACACAATACGCACCGTGTATTAAACAATATGTCGCCATTCAAGTTACTTTTTAATCACTGGTTTTTCTAAGAAAATAACAAATTAAAAAAATGAAAAACGTGCACGATCAAATTCAACTAGAATCGCAGTTTGAGCAAAAATACACGTCTAGGGTGTGTATCATGTCACTGTTGCAAGTTAAGTAATTTATGGAAAAAATAATGGTTATATCATATATGAAGTATATTATTTAGTCAAGTGTAGAATTTTGTTTTATATTTACTAATTATATTTTCAAATTATTTTAACAAGTGATAACATTGACAAAAAATAAATGATAATATTTTATATGTTTTTTTTTGTCAACAGGAATTAGATTCATGAACCGCGTTTTAATACAAATGGGCCTAAGCCCAAGAACAGAAAAAATGAATCGAGCATCTCGGTGAACAGCCACACATCCATGTGGCAACAGGAGCACGAAGATGGCATGCAACCCGACACGTCACTCATCTGAAAAACCGTCGGGAGCGAACGAACGACCGTGGAGGAAACGACGCCCAACCTCGCCGGACCGATTCACCATTCTTGCCAAGGACCATTTGCTAATCGAAGCATCTCTAAACCGCCAGCTGAACTCACCTGCAACAAAAGAAAAGCAGCCACTGCAAACCCTGCCAGAAACCGCCGCAGCTATGGCCTGAAAGATCTAACAGAAACCACCATAAGTGTGTCCTCTAACGCGGTGACACGGCAACGATATTAATCCGAGAGAAACGGAGGACCGGGAAGGAGCAGAGAGAAACCAGGGAGAAGATGGCGACATGTGAGAGGAGAAGTCCGATCAAAACAAACACAAACAAACCGAGAAATTTCGGCGAGATCCGAAAATTCGGAAAGAAAAGCAGCCATAGAAGCAATTCTTGAGTTTATTAGATGCTACATGAAAAGTATTAACAGAAATCGAGACCGATTGATGAACAAAAGAAGTAGAAGACGATCGGCTCGGAATAAAACTTGGATGGAGAAAAAAGATTTCATTCTCAAAGAGATAACAAGAAAACAGGAGAAGAAATCATAAAAAAAACTCCATCACCGGAGACTTCTTACCTTCTGAAAAATCTAAATCAGAGAAGAAGGTCGAAGAAGATCCGACATATTTTATATGTTGTAGAAACTATATTTTATATTGATTATCCAAATAATAAAACTTTAAAAAGATCTATAATTTTACATAAATATTAAATAACAATAAATAAATATTTTAGAATTGAATCCCATGCTGAGTTTTTTTAAATTTCTCAGATGCTGATTTCGTAGATATAATGATAGAGACGAGAATAAACAATACAATTCGGATCATGATTTAGATAGCACATAAGCACTAGATGTAACAGATACAATAAATGAAGAATATATAACACGAGTAAGAGACAATACTGTAAATATAATATGCGAAAGTCTAACTAGTTGGTAAAACTTGTTGTATATATTGTATTATACTTATTTTTATTTTAAAATTTAGAAAATTTTAACATAGATATATTTTGTTGTATTTATAAATTAAACTTTAAATTCAAAATAATTGTATTATTTTGTGATTCATAAAAATATATGAAAATATTTCTAATTATTAGATAAATTAAAATTTATAATTTTTGAATTGTAATAAAAAAATTATTATTTATTTCAATTTGAAAAAGAAAAAAATATTTTTTAAACAAAAAAATATTTATTTATAATTATATTCCTCACCGCTTATTTTTTACAATTCAAATATTTGTTCCGCATTGCATGTTATTTTTTTACCATTCAAACTTTATTACGCACCGCCTTTTTTTCTTAACCGCTCTTGTTTCATAATATGCATTTTTTCTATAAAGCTGCAATTAAACTAATCTATACCGTTCAATCCGTTTAACATGTACCGCTCAGGGCATCTCCAAGGGGACGCCATATCTCCAAGTTTGATGCAATATGAGCTCCAACCGGACGGCAACTTAGACGTCATTTTTTGTGTTTTATGAATAGTGCTACACCAAATTTGGTGTGACAATGTTCATAAAACACTAAAAAATAATATTTTTATTCTTCTTTTCTATTTTAAAAATATAAGATTAAATTGATTATACATGTTAAAGATTAATTAAAATACTTAAAACATAAAATTATATAATTAAAACTAAAAACACATAAAAATTACATAATTAAAAATAAACACACAAAAAATTTGTGGTCTGAATATATTAATAATGATAACTAGTATAGTGTAATTTATTTTCAATTATTTATAACTTATGCATTGTAGTTTTTTATGTTATGACGGATTGTAATCTTAAATTTTAATTATAATTTATTATTTAATAATTAGTATTTTGTTATTTTAAAGTTATGCATTAATTTTTTTTGATCTTAACCAATTGTAGTTTTAAAATTTATTTTAAATTAATTAGTTACAAGAACAATTAGTATTTATTAAAACTATTAAAAAATAAATAAAATCTAAAATTTAATAATATAATATTAGAAAATATTATTTTTAATGTGGGATTTGGTGTTGTGGTTGGAGATGGAAAAAAATATTGAACATCAAACACCAAATTTGGTACCAAATTTATTGTTTGGGTTGGAGTTGGCCTCATGCTATTGTTACCGTTCGTCTTTGTCTCCATTGTCCACACTCTCACCACAAGTTCTTGATATTCTACAAACCACTCCCATCTGATTAATTTCACTTTAAAAAAAGCCTTTTTTAATTAATTTGGGGGTATCCCAATCGTGTTAGCTTCCCAAGTCCCTCTTTTTACCACTTACGAGAAGCCTTTTAGACAAAAATAAAATAAAATATTTTGTTGTGCGTATTGTTTAATTCGAGTTTCACTTTTGACCCTATTATTTTCACTTTGATCAAATTTATCCCCTCTTTACGCCTCTCAACTAACTTAACGACGAACCCCGCCACTTTCAAACAAGTTAAAAAGCATCCCTACGCACTTTCCTTTACCTCCACGAGAACAAACCTTGAACCTTGTCTCATCCACGAATACAGCCTTTCCTTCTCCAAGAACGAGCTCGAACACGAAGACATTGCTTACTTCAACCACGAGTTTCTCCAGAGCATTGGAATCTCCATCGCTAAACACCGCCTTGAGATCCTCAAACTCGCTCGTCGAGATCGCAAGAGATCTCCTCTTCTCACCTCTCGATCCATCTCCAGAGTCGTGATTGCGATCAAGAAGACAGGTAAGTGTTTCTCCGATCACCTACGCGCCTGGATCCGCTGCGAAGAAGAGTCTTCTCGAAGCTCTGGTGCTTTTACCGAAGAGAATTAGCAGAAGGAACAAGAGATCTGTGACGCCGAGCAACGGACATGGAGGATTCGATAAGCAGCAAGAGAGGTTGCTTTTGACCGACGGCATTCCTTGTAGAGTTGATAGCTTCTCAAGTCCCATGGTTTTCGACTACAGTTTCAAGGACAGCCAAGATAGTTATCTGGAAGACATCAAATGGGATTCAATGTTTCAGAATCTGAAACCTACTTGATGTTCTGTTTTTTTCTTCTTTCTTTGAATCAGATTGATGGTGAGAGATGAAGTTTTAGGGTTCGATCTCCACCATGATTTTTTGCATCTGTGTTTGTGCTTGGAGTGTGTGATTATGTGTTTTTGTTAGGCTAATTAATTTTGTTAAATTAGGAGGTGAGTGCAAGTGTCAGGTCAGTTGAGTGTGGGTCATATTGCAATGAGTTTGTCTTGTCTCTTCATTCTTTGCTGTTTGTCTAAGTCTTTGTTCCAGTCAAAACTTCTTTACAGCTTTTTACTTTACCGCTTTACAAATCAAAAGTTTTACCACTTTAAAACTGTTTTTACACACATAACCACGACATCAAGCCTCAGTGATCCTTACTCTTGATTCTTGAGGTAGCCGGGAAGATCTTGAGCCATATAGAGACCGATCTTTAACTGTACAGTTTCATGATATTCTAGGAAAACCAAATGGTGCAGTTCTCTTCTCCGGTTTAGTAGCTGGTCGTCTGTATGATGATGAGGCTATTAGACAGGGAAGCTCCTCTTGTTATGGGCCTGAATGTTTCAGGCTAAGTTTCGTGATCCTGTTTTGTGTTTGTGGGGTTGCAGCGGTCCTCGGGGTATAGGATAAAACAGGTGTATCGGTCTCTATACGGCTCAAGATCTTCCCGGCAAGACAGAAGATATCATTCAAAAAAGAATAATCCAGAAAACATGCAGCCGAATGACGAACATACCAACGAGTTACACAAAATACTTAACTATATAATACAACTGAAAAATATTCAGTAATACAGCATATAAGTTATAATATACATCAAAAAGTTTTGGGGGCTTTTTCCATTCGTTTGACATGAAAACAATAAGAACTAAGAATCATAGAGTTCAATTAAGGACATTGATGAGAGATACATATCAGATTCAGGAAGCGGCTACAAATTTCTCCCAAGTACCATATTTTGAGCTGAAAGTTCCACCACCAAATTGCTCTGCGTACTCACAGATCACATTCCGAGCGCAATCGTCCCATGTCTTGGCTATGTCTTTTAGCGACATCGGCTGTGACAAACTTCTTAGCAATATGTTGAACCTTGCCATAGCTTTGGACGAGAGGTCCTCGTTCTCTTTGCTGTTCAAGAAACCAGAGCACGTTATGGTAAGAAGATGATACAGTTTCTTATAGAGTGTTTCTAAAGACATGAGCCAGATGATTTTGGAGAAGATTAAAACTATATGGTACAAGTTTGTTTGACTAAGTATGAAAGATCTACGTTTCAATTTTTTTGAGACTGAAGGATTTTGCTTGTACCTGGTTTCGACAGGGAGTTTATCCAGGAGAGATGGAGAGCCGTTGGGGTAGCTACAAGGTACCAGCAGACGCAACGGTTGAATAGGAGACTGTAACAGAAGCACAAAACATATCTTAAAAAGATATATGAAATGATTTTTTGTTTCCTTTAAATGTTTAACGATATGACAATGCTTACCATTTGGGTTGATGAGAGATGAGCCTTCAAGTCTGGACTGAGAGAAACAGCTATAAACGAGAATTTTACTGTTGTTCCTTCACACCCTTTGCTTGCTGTTGCTCCCTCACTAGGATCACTAGCATCTTCATCATCACTAATCTCAACAACTGTATCTATCAGCCGCTGGTTTATTTCTTTGATTTCCTCCAAAAGGGCATGCTCGGTCTGCAGTCCAAGATTGAGTCCTCAATATTTAAAAAAAGAATTGATACCTTGTTCTTTCGAATCTTCTTTGTTGTGCGTGTCAATTTTCATATATACCTACGAGAACTCTAACAGAAAAACGTACCTCATTTCTTGCCTTCTTGCCAGCAGAAGTCGAAGTAGATTCCATATCTGATGTTTCCGAAAATGCAAACTGCTTGTCGTTATCACCAACGCTTCCTCCTAATGAAGAAACGCTTAGTGGCATTGCAGTTGTGTGACGCTTCATTTTCTTGGTCGCCATCATTCCCTCTTGCGTCATGAAGTTTCTTGCTTGGAGACGACACTTAGTCATTGCAACCAAGTCCTCGCCAACTGAAGCTCTTGAACCGTTTCCTGGGGCTGAACCAGCTATCCTATCAACCATGCTTACAACAGATCCGATGTCACTTACTGCGGAAGAAAGTGATTGTGGTGAGATGGACTTCACCTGAACAAAACAGAGCATACATCATGATCAGAACAATGTTTCACTATAAGAGATGGATGGCAGCAACAACCCCGTCTTGTTGCAATATACCCTTCAAAAATCAGTAATGTTACTTACGGCTCTAATAAGGCGTTCAATAGGCAGCTCAGTAGCATTTGGTTTTCCAGATGTACTTGTTAAAGGATTTAAACTATTTCCATCAGGACTAGTAAACTCCTGAAGGAGAGGAGAGGCAGAGATCCCTGGAGTGCCAATTGCAATGGATTGAGCTACACCTTGCATGCCAGTTGCTTGCTGGCGTGCAGTATTTCCCATTGACAACGAAGAAGCTCCAGATGGTTTCTCACAGTCAACTTGCATAGGGGACGGTGCCAAGGGGGTTGAAGGAGATGGGACAACATAAGGGGAGTTTGCAGGCTGCAATGGAGTTCCCATCCTGTTGACAGATGACATCACGTTTTTCTGGTCGACCTGAGGAGACAAATGTTGTTGTGTCATCTGAGGAGATGCACCTGGAAGAAGTTGAGGCGACGTAACAGGAAGCTGGGATCCTGGTTTTAACTGTTGAAGGGGATAAGTAGCACGCTGACCCTGCAGAGAATGTTGCTGAAGCATCCCACGACTGACATTCATCCCCTGCCTCGCTGTCAAATCATTCATATCGTTTTGTGCCGCTTTCTGTCTTGCTTGCAACTGTTGCTGTTGCTGCTGCTGCTGATTAAACTGCTGCGTCTGTTGTAGCTGCTGCTGCATCTGGCGCTGTTGAAATTGCTGTTTGAGCTGCTGCGTCATTTGTTGGTCTTGCTGTTGCTTCAGATGCTGTTGCTGAAGCAAACTGGAACTTAACTGGGTTTGATTAACATTAGACTGCAGTGTACTTAACCCACTTTGAGCAGCGGCAGAACTGCTATTTACTTGTTGGGATGTATTTTGTTGCATGGATCCCATGGCAACCTGCTGGCCATTATTCAGTGCATTTCCTTGGCCGGACTCTAAATAAGAAGCTGGTATGGAACTGGGAATGTTCTGCTGTAGAGCTGAAACTCCAGGATGAGATGATAGAACATTGTGCTGCATATTTGCCAGACTACTTTGTCGTGCCCTTGGGCCAGAACCTGGCATGCTCATTGATTGCATCTGCGGATTTACTTGATTATCATGAGATTGTTCTTGACCGTTCTGAGATGATTGTTGCTGCATAGGCTGCATCTGAGATTGCGGAAGCTGCCCTTGCTGTACTGGCTTCTTCAGCCTGTGCATATTTAAGAAACTTATAATCTGCTTCTCATAAAAAAGCACCTTATCCTTATATGCAGGAATGATATTGCTTTTTGAAACTGATAGGAAATGTATCATTCGCTCCAACATTGTCTTGAATTGTTTCAATTTCTCGAACTGCTCTGATCTTTGTTGCTGCGGAAGAGAATCCTGCTCGAGAGAAAAAGAAATGTGTTCAGAAAGAAAAAAGAGAAGCATAGATGCAAGCTACAACCTCTGTGGGTTTGGGAAGGAACATAGATATCCGATGTTTACTTTCTAGTGGACAGTCAGTAAGAATAAGAGTCGAGAGAGCATTTTTTGGTGAAATGGATAACAAGAATTCGAAGTTGTATGACTTTTCTTTTGCAATATCGAACCGATCTTGCATTGAATTCAAAGAAGGCATCATAAGGTACTTACTACTGTTGCGGATACATACACATGCAAACTATTCTCCTAGTAAAATATTGTAACTTACTTGCTGCAACTTGGCTGCAACTCTCTGGTAGATTTCAGTAAGATCTGGTAAGTACGCCTCTTTCATAATTTTGAGCTGCAAAGACAAGCACAACTCATTAGGGTGATATCTATGTGAGATCGCCTGCCTTGTTCCATCTATATCTTGAAAATTTAATAAGCGTATTTCCCCAAACACTTCTGCGTGCTGACAGCAAGACTACGAAGCCGGAAGCACCACCCGAATTAGAAAGAGAAAATTACCTTTTGCAAAACCTCCTCTTGCCAATCAACTCCATTTGCACTTTCCGTCTGTGCCGTGGAGTCTAGCGAAGCTAAAATTTATTTAAAAATGGGGTTTTTTCAACACCATATCCTGCTGAGGGATTATGTAAGTATCAGAAACTAAAGTATTCACAAGAGGTAAAAGCATACATGATGGCATCTCCGGAAGGGCTCTTTGGGATTGATATAGTTGCTGTCTCTGTTGGTCCACTACATTTTGAGGTGGAAGCAGGGAACCTGTGACTTGGCCAGAAGATTGTAGTCTTTGTTGCACATCCTGTAGTAGCATATTAGGTTGTTGTTGCAAACCTAGCTGCTGATGATGCGACTGAAGGGGCATCATCTGCTGTTGGGATGGCTGATTTTGTGACTGTTGGCCCTGAGAAGAAAACAAGCCATGGCCAGGCTGATGAGTTCGTTGCAGCCCAGCCGTTGGCTGTGATAACATGTGCACCGACTGCTGGTTAGTCTGCAAGGCAGAATTGCCAACCTGAGAACTGGGTAACTGTTGTTGTGGTTGCTGCAGTCCTGCAACATTGCTTTGAGTGCCCAGCTGTTGCTGATGCGTAGCCTGAAGGCTGTTTTGTTGAGACATCAATTGCTGCTGGGCTGGTGGCTGTTGCTTCTGCTGCAGCGGTTGCTGTTGCGGCTGCTGCTGTTGCATGTTCATAATATTATTTTGTTGGTTCAGTAACCTTTGTTGATGTTGCTGCTGCATATCCCCAACAACGTGCTGCCCCATCGTCTGCTTCTGTTGGATGCCTGAGCCATTTGCAGCTTGTTGCCGCATCATTTGTGCTTGCTGCTGCTGTAGAGGAGAAACTGACTGCTGTGGCAATGAAGTTTGCTGCTGATGGACGCCAGAGGCTTGTTGTGATTGCGGATGTTGCCTTAGCAGCGAAGATTGATGCTGACGAAGCATAGACTGTGCCGTAGTCTGCTGAGCAGACAATTGAGGACTTGATTGCTGATGGAGACCCTGGAGAGGAGCTGAGCTCACAGCCGAGGGCTGCGTCACAGATGTTGGAATACCAGGCTGTTGAGACGAATGCATTTGATTGGGCTGCAGCACATTTTGTTGCTGTTGTTGTATGTGCGATGGCAAGAGCGAATTGGGGTTGGCTACATTCCCTGACTGAAAATTATGCTTGAGAAGTTGCTGCTGTAGCTGCTGCTGATAAAGATATTGTGCACTCTGTGGCTGCTGCTGCTGCTGCTGCTGCTGCTGTGAAGACATAGCATTCGGCCTGCCCAGCATCTGCCTTTGGGATCCTGAAAACATGTTCGATGAAAGGCCATGCTGCCCAGATGAATCTTGCAACATACCAGTTACATTCTGCATATTGGAATTGTTTCCAGCGCTTGTGACATTATTATTGGTTATGGAAGAAACCGGCGGCGGCATGGAAGATGGTAAAGCAGTAGAACCCGTCATTCCAGAGGCAGTATTACTATGCATGATTTGGGACAGCAACGGCTGAGGTGCTTGAGATTGATTATTTGGTAACGTTCCTGGAAGAAGGTGCCCTTGATTGGTGGGTACTACTCAAGGAAATGTTAAACAGCACCAAATTAGAAAAACAGTCACTAAAACCAGATAAATAGAGTTAAGCAATACATGCTTGAGAATTGTGGTTACCTGAATCCATGGATGTGCCATTATTAGTGGCAGGGATAGATGAGGAAGCGCCAGCTGCGTTTTGCGACTTAGTCTCCATGGTCAGCATCTTCATGGATATTTTCCGAAGGTAATCGGTCTGAAATTCGAAATAAAAGAAAATCAAGATCATGTATACATGGCTTTCATGCCCCACATATTGGGGTTCAGCTTTACTAGTACTAAAAGTTGGGTATCTTTTCCATGTTGTGGAGTCCATTGCCTCACAAACGTTTATATCTACCAAACACTTACGAAACACAATAAAAATGATGTTCAGCAGACGATTAGTTACCTGGTTAACAGCACCGCTGAAAATTTTCTCCTCAAATCTGGCAGCAATTCTCCTGAGCTCGTTAATTCCTTCTGGTCCAGAATATGGAAGGTGTTTCTTAAGTGTTTCCATTCTGCATGCAAGTGGCAAGTGAACAACATAATTATTGGTCAAAGAATTATAACACTAAATCAACCTTGGATTTCTGATAAGAAACTTACATCTTGTTAACAATCTTCTGGCGTGAATCAGGTGGCAATTGATTTCTCCAGTCACCCGTGTCCATGGCAGGTTCCCCATTTGGAAGGGAAGGTCTCCAATTGTTATTATCCATCAAGTGTTCTACGTTAACAAGCCATGGAAAGCAAAGTATCAGTCATAAGTAGACTTATTATAACTCAATCAAAATAGAGAACATACCAAAATGAGGCTGGTATCCCAAAACTTTACAGGAAACAAACAACAACACAACATGGATTAGATCGACACACAGAATTTGTTAACATATGTCCATTTTCCTTTTATACATTTATGCCAAAATTCACACCAGCCATGATAACATAACCATTCAGGAAAGCAGAAGTTTGCTACATCAGAAATTAAGTACAGAATCACCAACACTACAGAGATCAAAACCAGTTATGTTCACTGATCAGCAAAAAAAAATTATCTTTTTATTTTTAGCACAAAGCCACAGACTCTTCAAATAGCCTATCCGAGACGATGGTCCAAGCAAATGAACAAGGATATTCTATCACACACCAGCAAAGTTCATCTACTCCCGGGAACTACCATCTATGGGCGATATAGTATGTCTTATCGATCAAAAGAGAAATTCCAGAATCAAAGAACCCAAAAAACGAGATTCGAAATTTTTTACCTCAAATTCAAAGCCCAACGATGCGATTTCGCAGGGTAGAAGGTTGCTACGACGATTAGGGTCGGAAAAGGGGAGAAATTGGAGGCAGATTAAGGTTTAGCTTGAAGGAGAAACGAATTGAATACTAGTCATATATGATTTCTCTATCATAAATCTGAGCCAAATGTGTCATAGCACTTTTTATATACAAAATTTTCTTGGTGTCTTTCCCCTTTTTGAAAGAATGGAAAAAAAAATACAATTGGATTAAGTTCACATGTTTATTTATAAAGTAATAGCATAATGACGACAAAAAAAAAAGTAATAGCATAATTGTATTTTTTTTAAACTATGTTGTAAATTTGTATATTTTTTAATTTTAGTGTTAAAAAGACTAAAATATATTTATAACAAAAGTATTTTTTTGATTGGTGGCAGCTTCCATTATGATTTCTATATTTTTTTTAAAAAATTTCACGCATGAACAGTATACGCGGATTAATAGTGTTCATAACATATTGTTTTGGATGAATAGTATGAACAACATACTTTTTGTGTCCACAGATCACAGTAATGTGAACTTTTTGATTAACAGTATCCATAAAATGTTATATTTTCGATGGACATTTGAAGCAACAAATTTTTTGTGTTAACGGATCACAATAATGTGTTTTTTGGATAAACACTGTCCATAAAATGTTGCTTTTTGGATAGATAATGTAACCAACATACTTTTTGTATCCACATATCACAATAATGTGAACTCTTAACCACATATTTGTCCATCAGAAGTGTTTATTATGTGATATAATTGTGGTATTGTGCACGAATAATCGACATCGTCCACCTAAGTTTTTAAAATTGTGTTTATCATGTACATTTCACGATCATATCAATTCTTGGTCACCTTTTGTCCATCAAACCCGTCTAGTATGTGAGGAGATCGTGGTGGTGGATTAGTTACCATGTATGTGACTATGTAATTGTTGGAATTGTGTCCAGTAATCTCGGTACTGTCTCTAGAAAGTAGGAGTATGTCAATGATCAGACATAAGTCATATAATACTGGGGGTCATGATGGCTTGCTAGAGTCCGCTCATGATCTATAAGTCTTGGACTTATTGCCTTTATTATATGATCCCATATGGGTCACACGCCTAAGCTAACAGGAAAATGTGTAGGAACGGCTTAGCAGAAGTACGGTAAAAGTGCCAGGCATTTGTCGTACTTAGAGAGAGATTAATGGGTCTGATTAAATCCAAGGGATTTAATCAGATTGGTATTTGGGCCCAAAAGCCCAAAAAGGGAAAGAGAAGGGTTTTATAAACTAAAACCCAAATCTCTTTCTCCTTGAACCCTAGCACCCCAGCCGCGCCTCTCTCTCTCTCTCTCTGCGCCTCCTCTCCCTTGGTCTAGCAGCCTTCTTCCTGCTTGGTGTGCGTGTGTGAACCTCTGGAGGAGTTATCACTCGGTGGCTCTCTGATCTCTGACATGTTCTCTCTTTCCGCTGCATAAACAGGTAAAAGGTGAGATCTCATTGTTTCTATTCAAGAAAACCTAGATCCGCATGTTTAGGAACTGTTGAATCTGAGAATTGAATCTGGATTAACAACCAAAACGTCCATCAGTGGTATCAGAGCTATTGGTTCTGTGTTTTTCTTGTTTAGATTCAAGTTTAGGATTGTTTAAAGTGTGTTTTTGAATCAACCTACTGATAAGAGCAAAACACTTAAGAAACATGAATTGAATCTTGAACAAACATTTTTGAAATCGCAAAACAGAGCTATATGACTCGGTTTTTGCGATCGCACGAGAGTTGGCCGGTTGGGTCGGATCGTCCGGATCGGGAAAGGACGCACGAACCGATCGACGAACGATCGTGTTGCGTGGTGTCGTCCCGATCGTCGGATGGATCGCGTCCCGATCGCGGCTCGTCCCGTCGCGTGGATGCTGCACCCGTCCCGCACGTTCGGATCGTCCCGATCGTACCGTCCGCGTCCCGAGCGTCCCGTCCGGCTGCCGTCTCGATCTCGGATCGATTGCGTGCGGCTTGCGGCTGACGTGATCGCGTGAAACTCACGATTAGGTTGTGATCGGTTCACGTGATCAATCGGTTCGGTTCGGTTTAAGGTTCGGTTTAAAACTTGATTAAAATCAAAACGTCACGGTTTAATAAACAGAATTAATAATTTTATTAAGTTCTGGTTAAACCGGGATAAGAAATCCAAAGTCGAAAAATTGGATTTTGTGCCTAAACCAGGATTTTCTAATTTGATTTGGTTGGACCAAATAAATTGAGAAAATCCGGTTTAGTAAATAACCGGTTGACAATTGTGGTCATCGTAGTAATTAAAATTTGGTTAGACCAATTTTAATGAACCAGACCGGTTATGTCATTTAATAGGACAATTGGGTCATGTCTTGGACATGGACCAATTCTTGGGCCTCGGGCCAAGAAGTTAAAACAATTGGGCCAATTATTTGAGTCTTTCTTCAGATTAATTTAAAATTTATTTTATAAAGTTATATAAATCGATTTTAAATTAAAGTTTCCGAAATTTTGAAATTAGAAAGTTTCTTAAAATAGAAGTTTCTAGATTTGCATGTTTTGGATTTTAAGAAATTTCTAAAGTTAGAAAGTTTCCGGTTTTAGAAAGTTTCCAATTTTAGAAAGTTTCAAAAAATAGTAGGTTTCCAAAAATAGAAAGTTTCCCGAAATAGTAATCTTCTATTTTGGGAATGAAATTTTAATAAACCTACGAACCTCAAATAATATCAAGCGTTGGATGTCTTGTCCAGGCTATGTCAGCTGTCGAAGCCCATTCAATTGTATTCATGGCCTTACAGTGTGAGGGTGTCTACTTTTGCGTGGAAAAGACGGTTTGTGATTCATAAATGTCATTGGGAGTCCCAGACATTAATGATTACATGACTGTATAGTCTGGTTTTCTTGACTAGGCCATCGGGAGTCCCGGGCCTTGAGACATCAGAGTGGATTGGGCCTCGGGCCCAGATTCACAACCAAGAGTTATATCACGGATATAATTAGCCGACATAGGGCTTACCGATATAAGCTAAGGTTGGGTGACGGCCAGTGGCCCACTTTGATCTTAGTTATATGTGGATCTTGGAATCATTATATTCTATTGAGGGTAACTTAGGTTATTGAATATAATGCATGATTGATCATATTAAGTATAATATAAGATTAATCATATTGAACATATTAACTAATAACCTTTTATCTTATATATTTCAGCTATGACTACTACAAGCACACAAAACACATTCTCAATCCGGTCTGTTGTCGAGAAGGAGAAGCTGACTGGAACGAACTTCCTGACATGGTCAAGGAACTTGAGGCTGGTCCTCAAGCAGGAGAAGAAGGATTATGTCCTTCGTGATCCTCTCCCCGAGAGGCCTGCCAACAATGCCGCCAGGACTCTGCATAATGCTTGGGAAAAGCATTCGTCAGATGAAAATGATGTGTATTGCCTTATGTTGGCGACAATGACTGCTGAGCTGCAAATGCAGTTCGAGAGTGTATTGTCACCAATTGAGATAATGGCAAGCCTGAAATCGCTTTTTCAGGAGCAAGCAAGGACTGAGAGGTTTCAGACTGTTAAGAACCTCTTAGACTGTAAGTTGGCTGCAAATGCGGCAGTGAGTCCTCATGTCTTGAAGATGATGGGTTATCTCGATCATCTTCAGAAACTCGACTGCCCTATCAGCCAGGAACTTGCCTGCGACATCATTCTGCAGTCATTACCTGCAAGCTATGATCAGTTCATTCTGAACTTTAACATGCATGGCTTGAGTAAGACATTGCCTGAGCTTCACGGAATGCTCAAGACTGCAGAGCCCAACTTGAGAAAAACCGCCAAGGACCCCAATGTGCTTATGGTGCAAAAGGGCAAGGGGTTTAAGAAATCCTCTGCTAAGGATAAGGGAAAGGCCAAGGCTGTCCAAGTCGCGGACAAGGACACGCCAAAGCCCAAGCCCAAGTCCAAGGTTGGGCCAACTGACATATGTAGGTTCTGTAAAGAACCAGGGCATTGGAGGAGAGAATGTAAGAAATTCCAAGAAGGTCTAAAGGAATTGAAGAAGAAGACTCTCGAGACTTCTTCGACAGGTATTTTTGTTATAGAAGTTAATACAACTACTTCTGATAATACCTCATGGGTTATGGATACTGGTTGTGGGGCTCATATTTGTACTAATATGCAGGCACTCAGCAACAGTAGAAGGCTGAAGCAAGGACAAGTGGAGTTACGAGTTGGGAATGGAGCGAAAGTTCCAGCACTAGCTGTAGGCACATACTTGTTGTCTTTACCTTCGGGATTGATTTTAGAACTCAATAATTGTTATTTTGTACCTGCTATAAGCAGAAATATTATTTCAATTTCTTTGTTGGATTTGGAAGGTTATGACTTTTCAGTTAAGAATAAATTATGTTCCTTCAATCGCAATAATTTGTTCTATGGTTCTGCCCCTCTTACGAATGGGCTTTACATACTCGATCAATCCGCGCCAATTTATAACATTAATACCAAACGGTTCAAACCTAATGAGGAGAACCGAACGTTTCTATGGCATTGTCGTTTAGGGTACATCAGCGAGAAACACATCAAGAGGCTCCATTCGAATGGACTTCTTGGCTCATTTGACTTTGAGTCATGTGAGAAATGCGAATCCTGCATGATGGGCAAAATGACACGGGCCCCCTTTAATAAACCTAACGAGAGGGCCAGTGACTTATTGGGCCTGATACACACTGATGTGTGTGGCCCAATGTCCACAAATGCAAGAGGAAACTATCAGTACTTCATTACCTTCACTGATGATTTCAGTAGGTATGGATATGTTTATTTAATGAAACATAAGTCTGAATCTTTTGAGAAGTTCAGAGAATTCCAAAATGAAGTACAGAATCAACTTGGCAAAAGCATTAAGGCTCTTCGGTCCGACCGAGGAGGAGAATACTTAAGCCAAGAATTCAGTGATCATCTAAGAGAGTGTGGGATCGTATCCAAACTCACTCCTCCCGGAACACCTCAATGGAATGGTGTGTCTGAGAGGAGAAATCGGACCTTATTGGATATGGTTCGATCTATGATGAGTCACACAGACCTTCCAATATCCCTTTGGGGATATGCTCTGCTAACAGCAATGTTCACTCTAAATAGAGCACCATCGAAAGCAGTAGCAAAGACACCATATGAATTATGGACTGGAGTGGCTCCAGTGCTGTCTTATCTTAGAATTTGGGGTTGTGAAGCCTATGTCAAGAGATTGATCTCAGACAAGCTTACACCAAAGTCTGATAAATGCTACTTCATTGGTTATCCGAAGGAAACCAAGGCTTATTACTTCTATCTACGTTCCGAGAACAAGATCTTTGTTGCCCGGGATTGTAACTTTCTTGAGAGGGAGTTTCTCTCTAAGAAAGACAGTGGGAGTAAGGTACTGCTTGAAGAAATTCAAGATGAACAGGATACTGCTCAACCTAATGAGGAAGAGCAGCAGGAGGACCTACAAGAAATTGTAGAGCCTGAACCTGTAGTACCTGAAGTTCGAAGATCCGGGAGGATCCGTCACGAACCCGAGAGATATCAAGGATTCCTCGTGATTAACTGTCATGATCTTCTGATCATTGATGGTGATGAACCATCGAACTTCAATCAAGCCATGATGGGCCCAGATTCCTCGAAGTGGCGCAAGGCCACTGATTCCGAAATGGACTCCATGTCGGTCAACCAAGTGTTTTCGTTGGTTGACTTACCCGCTGGTGTAAAAGCCATCGAGTGCAAATGGATCTTCAAGAAGAAGATTGACATGGATGGAAATGTCCAGATTTATAAAGCCAGGTTGGTGGCAAAAGGTTTCAGACAAGTTCACGGTGTGGATTACGATGAAACCTATTCACCAGTGGCTATGATGAAATCTATTCGGATTCTACTCCAGCTTTTCATGATTATGAAATTTGGCAGATGGACGTGAAAACCGCCTTCCTGAATGGAATTCTGGAAGAGGATGTGTATATGACGCAACCTGACGGTTACATAGATCCAAAGAATGCTGGGAAAGTATGCAAGCTTCATAAATCCATTTATGGATTGAAGCAAGCATCGAGGAGCTGGAATCTTCGTTTTGATGAAGCGATCAAGCAATTTGACTTCATCAGAAACGAAGAAGAACAATGCGTGTATAAGAAAACTAGTGGGAGCAAGATAGTATTTCTTATTATGTATGTCGATGACATACTGCTTCTCGGAAACGACATTCCAATGCTGAAGTCGGTAAAGGACTGGCTTGGAAGTTGTTTTTCCATGAAAGACATGGGTGAAGCCGCATACGTTCTTGGAATCAGGATCTATCGGGATAGATCTAGAAGGCTGATAGGCTTGTGTCAAGATTCATACATTGACAAAGTCCTACAAAGATTCAGCATGAAAGATTCCAAGAAGGGCTTCACGCCAATGGTACATGGCACAACGCTAAGCAAGAAGCAGAGCCCTACGACGGCTGCTGAGCTTGAGCGCATGAAGAATATTCCTTATGCATATGCAATAGGATCTGTCATGTCTGCCATGATCTGGACTCGTCCTGATGTTGCTTATGCATTGAGCATGACGAGTAGATACCAGTCAAATCCAGGTGAAAACCATTGGATTGCCGTAAAGAACATCTTGAAGTATCTAAGACATACTAAGGATAAGTTCTTGGTGTACGGTGGAAGTGATGTGCTTAAAGTCAGTGGATTCACGGACGCAAGTTTCCAGACAGACCAAGATGATTTCCGGTCACAGTCCGGTTATATCTTTTGTCTGAATGGCGGTGCAATCAGTTGGAGAAGCTCCAAGCAAGACACCGTTGCTGATTCCACTACAGAAGCTGAATATATCGCCGCCTCAGAAGCTGCGAAGGAAGCTGTTTGGATACAAAAGTTCATTATTGAACTAGGTGTGATACCAGATGCGGCTGAGCCTCTGGCACTGTTTTGTGACAACAATGGTGCTATTGCTCAGGCAAAGGAACCAAGATCACACCAGAAATCCAAGCATGTTCTAAGAAGATTTCACTTGATACGTGACATCATTAATAGAAAGGAAGTCAA
The DNA here is from genome assembly GCA_030180135.1 of Orychophragmus violaceus. Classification (NCBI taxonomy): domain Eukaryota; kingdom Viridiplantae; phylum Streptophyta; class Magnoliopsida; order Brassicales; family Brassicaceae; genus Orychophragmus; species Orychophragmus violaceus. The sequence goes on from CM058230.1 coordinate 7,200,512, forward strand.
GATCAGCCGAGTTCAAACAGATGATAACGTCGCTGATCCGTTGACAAAGCCACTCCCAAGGCCTAAGCTCGAGTTTCTGACTGAAGCTGTAGGCATTAGAGACATTGAAATGTAATCTAAATTTGAGTGGGAGTTTGAGGGCTTTATTTAGTTATTTGATGTGTTCTTGTAAAAACATTTGATGTTTAATGAAATTATTATTTCAATATTATTTTAACTGTGATGAAATAATCGTTCCAAAATGATATGAACCATTTTATAGGTCATCGAAGTAAGTAACTTGATCTTGAGTCATCAAAGTCATTTAGCTTGATCATGAGACCCTATATTTGATAGATGGATTATATCATCCTGTCCCTAGTCGAAGGTTGTTGAAATTGGAACACCAACAACCGTGTGAGACTAGATTGATATGTGACTTATGACAAAGTCTCAGTGTGTCATAGATGCGCGGCATCAAAGTCAGTACATAGGTGTATGTTGGGAACATACGACCGGACAAGACCCGCTTATAAGAACTCTTCAGGATATTTATATCTGTGTCATAAGAGATTCTTACTACGACTATAGAGTATAGTCCTTAGACCTGAGTTCGCATGCATGTGACTGCACATGGACTGATGCACTTTGATCATTGTCTAACGCTGTCGTTCTGCGATAGTTATAAGGACCTTGTTTGGGTGTATTACGAAATGAGTAGTTTACAGTGATGGAACAAGACGGGATTTGCCCCTCCAATATAAATGGAGCGAATATCTCTAGGCCAATCGGAGATTTGAATACTGGAAAATGCATGGCCATGCTCAAACGGACTGTCCCGAGTCGTTTGGATTGTCAGTATCGAATCAGAGTCCAATGAACAAGATTAGGCTTTATAAGGATGACACTAATCTTGCCTTATGACTAATCGAGATATTGAGACAAAAGGATTATGAATACAGAGATTTCAGTACAAGTGGGAGATTGTTGGAATTGTGTCCAGTAATCTCGGTACTGTCTCTAGAAAGTAAGAGTATGTCAATGATCAGACATAAGTCATATAATACTGGGGGTCATGATGGCTTGCTAGAGTCCGCTCATGATCTATAAGTCTTGGACTTATTGCCTTTATTATATGATCCCATATGGGTCACACGCCTAAGCTAACAGGAAAATGTGTAGGAACGGCTTAGCAGAAGTACGGTAAAAGTGCCAGGCATTTTTCGTACTTAGAGAGAGATTAATGGGTCTGATTAAATCCAAGGGATTTAATCAGATTGGTATTTGGGCCCAAAAGCCCAAAAAGGGAAAGAGAAGGGTTTTATAAACTAAAACCCAAATCTCTTTCTCCTTGAACCCTAGCACCCCAGCCGCGCCTCTCTCTCTCTCTCTGCGCCTCCTCTCCCTTGGTCTAGCAGCCTTCTTCCTGCTTGGTGTGCGTGTGTGAACCTCTGGAGGAGTTATCACTCGGTGGCTCTCTGATCTCTGACCTGTTCTCTCTTTCCGCTGCATAAACAGGTAAAAGGTGAGATCTCACTGTTTCTATTCAAGAAAACCTAGATCCGCATGTTTAGGAACTGTTGAATCTGAGAATTGAATCTGGATTAACAACCAAAACATCCTTCAGTAAACCCATGGAAGTTACCGAGATCGTGAAGGGGCCCGTGCCGTAGCGCTTTCGATTTCCGTAATCGCTTCTCTTTCTTTTGTCAAGTGCTTGTGTGTTGTGGGTTTATCACGTCATGGTAATAAGTGATCGACCGTTATCCTTGTTGTTTGTTATTTTGGTCGTTTTTGGGTGGGGATTTGTAGATATTGGATATACTAGAAGCTGTAGTTGTTGGCGCTGGATTTCCCTCTAAGAAATCCGGCCCATTAACAAACAAGACAAGAGCCCATAATCGTGAGCCCGATCCGTGATCAAGACAAAGAGCTCGAATGTCATCCATTATGGGTCTGTGCGCCCACGATCTGACTGAGGCCCAAATGACACCGAAACGAGAGGCGATTGAGCTCGAGCTCGATTGAAGAGGACGTAGAGCAGGAACGACCTGGTCTTCGTCAGTTAAACCGATTTCCGCGAATCTCGAAGATCGTTATCATGGCGAGGCCGAAAGATCGGAACAAGGAGATCAGAGTCGAGGACTATTTAAAGAAGAAGTGGAGATTCATTCAAGACATTCCAACCCTAATCAAGAGCACCTCGACTAGATAGCTCGATTCTCATACTTTGTACTCTCTTTTCGATTGTGTTTGTTCTATCTCGACGTTCAATCTCAATAAAGTCTTTGATTCATAGGAAATCTATATCATCTTTATATCCAAAAGTCCAAATCCATGATTACAAATCCTTGGTGTGAATCTTCGATCTCACAGTAGTGGGGAGCCGTCTCACTAGGTGATCTTAGATCGCTCATTAGACTCTTTTTGTGTTTTTCAGGTTTAGCAGTGACGGACGCGGGAGGTCCTCGGTGTAGTTTCGTGATCGCTTGTGGCGGGGTTTTGATTCGATGTTTTGTGATTTATCCCGTTCGGCTTTGGCACCATTTTGTATTGTGATTTGGATGTTGTATTTGAATGGCAAATTGTCTTTGTAATTCGGTAAACGTTATGTAAACGTTTATTTACTCAGTAATGAACATGCTTCCCTGATATATTGGTTTAGTCCGAACTGACACAACTCACGGAAGCAGTACTGTTTTGAAGCTTTGTACTGTGGAAGTGAGGATAACGAGGTCAAGGACAGGTCAGTGCGAGCCTTTGTCTCAAACCGATTTGTCTCTGGCTTCATCTTTTGACGAACTTTTCCCGTTTGACTTGCTCGGGCTCTATTTGTTCATGTTCTTGTTTGATTGTTGACCGGTCAGCTCGACGGCCAGCGGATAATAGGAAAGGGGCATTACACCTTCTGTCCATCAAACCCGTCTAGTATGTGAGGAGATCGTGGAAATGTCTATGAATAGTTGATATTGTCCGCCATATCCATAGAAAGCATTTAACATGGGGTGTTTATTTGTGTGGTTAGGAATCATAAAAAAATTTGTTTCTAGTGGATAACGTACTTGGTTCAATAGTTCACATGATTGTGAATTTGTGGACACAAGGGTTTGTTGCGCCTACTATCCACCTAAAAGCAACATTTCTCTTGACCGTCTTTTATCCATGGGAAGCGTCTAGCATGTAAAATGATTGTCGTATTGTCCACGTGGATGGATATTGTGGACAGCTAGTCTAGACTATCCACTCAAAACTTTTGTATTAACTCTGTTTTTTTTTAATTTCGATACATCGACCAATTATATCTCCATTCTGATGGTTTATATTGCTGAAAATCTCAGCTCCGCAACGCTATCCACCGTCAAAAAAAATAAAGGGTTAAAAAAAAATAAGAAAGAGAATACGGGGAAAATTAAAAATATATATATATAAAAGAGATGGAAGGAGTAATTTCGTTTTTAACACTGAAATTGAGGAAAAAACGATAAAATTTTGCATTTGTCCCAAAAAAAAAAAAAGATAAAAATTTGCAAAAGGTTTTTGAAAGATAAAAAATTGCAAAGAAAAAAGTAAAAAAATAGGTGCAATACATCCTTATTAATGCTTTTCTTTTAATTCTTGCAGATTTTATTTTTAATATTCAAATTTATATATATAAGAGAAATTGAGTCTGGTAGCTAAATCTCAGATCAAAATTAAAAAAAAAAACTATTTTTTGTCTTATTACAAATTTCATAATTGTGCACCATCTTGTCACTTATATACTTAATTTCTTTTGTAATAACACCAGATTTGTTTTTACATCTCTTTTTTTTCTTACACCTCTTTTTTTTCTCCTTTTTAAATTTCATCATTACCTCTCTCTCTTTTTTTTTTTCATCTTCTCTAACATTCATTTTAAAATAATCCAGTGATTTTTTGTGATAAAGATTAATATTTGAATTTCTCTAATTCAAATTTTCATGATTAAACTTGCTTTTTTAATCCATTATCTTATAAAAATACCTTAGTATAATTAAAACTGAATGTCAAAATATACATATATTCGACAACTAACTAATATACATGGACTTATTAACTATACAAACCCATTAACCACATTATAGCCCAATAAAAAAACAACCCAAGAAGACAACCGAAAAAGAGGATGTTCATTACAAAAACGGAAACCCATTGCAACTAAAACAACAATAAAAGAAGAACACATATGCAAATAGATGTTAAAAAAAAAGATAATTCATAATTTATTAAATTACATATCATCTTTGATATATAGAGTGGAAAACAGAGCTGAGGGAGAGAATTAAAAGGGAGGGCAAGAGCCAAAAACTTGCTACAACCTAAGAATCAATATATATGAGAAATAAGAAGAGAAAAAAAAACTCAAAGAAAAATTTAACTCGTCTCCACTATCATCAGAATCCTTTTTAAGTCTACCAAGCAATGGCAAGGGACGAGGATTATCTATTTATAGACTTATCCATATCATATATAGTTACAGTTATGCGTTGTCTATAACGTATGGCTGACAAAAGAATGTTTGATGTTTGATGGCTGTATCGTAGTTATATATATATCAGCTGGTTCCGTAGAGGATTTGAGGGCTCGGTTCGTTGTCAAGACTCAAGAGGAATGTTAAGGTCAGGGAGCAAGAACGAGGAATCATCATTCTTTTGTGACTCAGCAGCCTGCACTTATATAGACACCATCTGTTATAGATAGATTTATGTGACTCAAAAGAGTGAGCATGTTTAGTTAGTAGGTTGGTTTTAACCTGGATTTTCTTTAAAGACTCGTTTCTTACTCTTTGTTGCTTCAGCAGATCTTTCATACTTGCGAGTTCCTGATTCACGCAACAAGTACACAATATTAAAGATTTGGACTTTGGTCTTGATGTCAAAAGAAGATGGAGAAAAGATTTACATTTTTCAGGCGTTTCTTTTCCTTTAAGAGTAAACTCTCCTCTTCTTTAAGTTCAGCAAGCGTCTGTGCAAAGCCACACATAGTCATTAAACATAAGACATATAATATCATATAACAATGTGATTCCACCAGAATTTGAAGTTATTTTGTTCTGGTTTGTTTACCTTCTTCTTTCTTGATCTCTTGAACGGGGTTGTTGTTGTTACACTCGTTTGAGATAGCTGCATGAAAACCCACTAAGAAGATCAAATCGTAGCTTTTCACAATATATAGTAACAAAAGATCAAGTTCAATCAACAGTCATATTAAACCCTTTTTTGGGCAAAAACATTCAAAATAAGGAATCTTCTTTCTTGGTCAACTAAGACCAAAAAAAAGAAAAGCAAATATGAACAGAAGTGACTCTTTTTCTCCTTGCATCGAGACACACCCAAATTCTAAAAGAAAGAATAAGAATCACGTGACTGGAGCGTGACTTAGAAGACTTTTACCCGCGTCTTCCTATGGCCACGAACCCCACACCACACCTCTCCTTACCTCCCCATTGTCACGAAATTATCCACATAACCCACTCGTCCCTATCACGTTCCTTTTCTTTCTTTTAGTTATTAGTTCAAACCAAAAATAAAAGAGCTAAATACACAGGGCTGTCACCAATACTATATAGAAAGGAAAAGATGAGAGTGATTTTGACCAAATGTTTGGATTGCAGTCAAAGTGTCGTGTTGGGAAGTTTTTGACCTATTCATATTCTGATAGACTGAAGATCTATAAACTCTGTAACAATGAAGAATCTGAGTTTGGATTGATATATTGAATGAACAAACTTGAATGTATTTCCTTTACAATCTCATAGCGAAGGTAAAGAGAAATACCGATCTCATATCGATCGTGTGTAAAGACTCATCACGTCTCACTTACAACAATTCAAGCATGAGAACTCTACAAAATATCTCAGTTAAGTATTTATAATCGCAGCTCCTTAACTCGTTCGTTAACTCAGTCAAACGAATAGTTGACTTGAGTCAACTTACTCTTCAACTCGGCTGACATGCTGTAACGGATCAACTGATTCCGAGTCCACGTCAGCTCCATTCTTCTCCACGTCATCTCCCGCGTTATCATCACTTCCGGAAATCCTCTTCTTCTTCCTCACATAGCTCTTATGGTATCTATCAATACCCCCCCCCCCATGGAAACCAAGCTTGTCCTCAAGCTGATAATATGGGAACCGTTCCACAAACATCTTGGATTTCAGCCACGAATTCTCCTCTTCCTGTCGACCAATCCACTTGACTAAGACTTCCATCTCCCCTGTTTCAGTATAACGTTTGTCCAACACCTCCTCCGGCTCATACACTAGAGATGAATCTGGAATCGAATGTGGAGGTAAGTGATGGCAAATGTCATGTTTCCCCAGTGCTTGCTTCAGTTGGGAAACATGAAACACCGGATGCAACTTAGACCCGTCCGGTAAGTGAAGTTTATACGCTGCTTTCCCTATCCGTTCAAGCACACGGTATGGACCATAAAACTTCGCTGCCAGTTTTGGACAAAAGCGTCGAACCACGGACTGTTGGCGATAAGGACGTAGTTTCAAGTACACCATATCTCCTACCTGAAACTCCACATCACGTCGGTGCTTATCCGCCTGAACCTTCATCAAATGTTGAGCTCTCTCCATGTTTGTCTTCAGAACATCCAACATACTATCTCTCTCTTTCAATGACTGCTCCAACTCGAAATTAGTAGTTGATCCTTGTTCAAAACGAATGATAGCTGGTGGATCTCTGTCGTAAACCACTTTGAAAGGAGTTGTCTTAATAGTCTTGTGGTAAGATGTATTATACCATAGTTCCGCCCAAGAGAGATATTTGTACCATGTTCTTGGATGGACTGAGGCAAAACAACGTAAGTCTCCAGACAACGGTTTAGCACCTCGGTTTGCCCATCCGTTTGCGGATGGTAAGCTGTGCTATATTTGAGCTTAGTCCCTGCTTGCTTGAATGCCTCTGTCCAAAATGTACTCAAGAAGACACTGCCCCGATCAGATATAATGCTTTTAGGAAATCCGTGGAGACGAGCAATCTCTTTGACGAATTTCTTTGCAACATCCACTGCCGAATACGGGTGTTTTAGAGCCACAAAGTGAGCATATTTACTCAAGCGATCCACCACTACCCAGATAGTATTAACTCCCTCTGAAACCGGTAAACCATCGATAAAGTCCATACTTATCTCTTCCCATATCATGTTTGGAATGGGCAAAGGCTGTAAAAGTCCCGCTGGAGCAAGCGTTGAATGCTTATGTGTCTGACAAATCAAGCATTCAGATACATACTTCTGGACAGACTTATAGATACCCTCCCAATAGAAAGCTCTTTGGACCCTCTTCAATGTTTTGAATACTCCCGAGTGACCACCCATTGTACTGTCATGCGATTCAGCTAGTATCAACGGAATAAACTTGGACTGTTTTGGAATAACCAGCCTTTGTTTGGACCATAATCTGCCCTCAATAACCTGATACTTTGAAGAGATTAAAGTCTGATCAGAAACTTTCTTCAATAAGCTCTGTATACCCTGATCCTCTGCTATTTCCTTGAATAAATCTTCCCATTGCAACACTGTTGGGACAGTCAATGCCAGTAACAAAGTCGAGACAAAGATACTCCTAGACAAACCATCAGCAGCTCTGTTTTCACATCCGGGTTTGTAAAAAATATCAAAGTCAAAGCCTAGTATCTTTGTTAACCACTTTTGATATTCTAAGTTAACCTCCTTCTGTTCAAGCAAATACTTTAGGCTTCTTTGATCTGTATGAACTACAAATTTCTTCCCAATCAGATAGTGTTTCCACTTACGAATAGCCATAACAATTGCCATTAATTCACGCTCGTAAGCAGGCTTCAGCTGTTCCCTTGGTGTCAAAGCATGGCTGAAAAAAGCAATTGGATTTTTGCCTTGCATTAACATTGCCCCTAGGCCAAAACCCGAAGCATCAGATTCTATAAGAAATACTTGATTGAAATCAGGTAGAGCAAGTACTGGAGCCTGCATCATGGCCTTTTTCAACAACTCAAAGGCTTCTTGAGAATCTGATGTCCAAGCAAATTGATCCTTCTTCAGAAGCATAGTTAATGGACGAGCTATAGTACCATAATGCCTCACGAACCTTCTGTAATAGCCAGTAAGGCCTAAGAACCCTCGTAGCTGCTTTACATTTTTAGGAACTGGCCATATCTTCATTGCTTCAGTCTTTTTTGCATCAGTCGCTACACCAGATTCTGAGATGATATGGCCTAAATACTCCACTTGTGTGACCCCAAACAAACATTTCTTTTGGTTGGCATACAACTTCTGCACCCTCAGAACCTCCAACACCTCTGTTAAATGTTGTAAATGTTCAGAAACTCCATTACTGTACACCAGAATGTCATCAAAAAAGACTAGGACAAACTTTCTAATGAACTTTCGGAATACTTTATTCATGAGTGCTTGAAAGGTGGCTGGAGCGTTAGTTAAGCCGAAAGGCATAACTAAAAACTCATAGTGACCTTCCACAGTGCGAAAAGCTGTTTTCTTCACATCCTCTTCAGTCATTCGAATCTGATGATAGCCGGATCGCAGATCCAACTTAGAAAATATCCTTGCACCATGCAACTCATCAAGAAGTTGATCTATGACTGGAATGGGATATTTATCAGGTATAGTTGCTCTGTTAAGGGCTCTATAATCAACACAGAAACGAAAAGAGCCATCCTTTTTCTTTACCAACAAAACTGGACTAGAGAAAGGGCTAGAGCTTTGCCTGATAATTCCTGACGTTAACATCTCTGTGACCATTTGTTCCATTACTACTTTTGTGGAATGTGGGTAACGGTATGGTCTCACAGAAACTGTTGCTACTCCAGGTTTTAGAATGATTGAGTGTTCTTGTCCCCGGATAGGTGGTAAGCCCTGAGGTATCTCAAACACATCTGAATATTCTTGTAATAGAGTAGACAAGTCAGGTTGTATCTCTGGTATGGTTGATGTCTCCACATTGACAGTAAACAACTCCCCCCAGCCTGTTTTACTAGCCAAATATATCGGTTGCAGGGACTTGAAAGAGAGTTTAGGACTATGTAATTCATGATCTCCAAACAAAGTCACTCTACTCCCTTGATAGGTAAATGAGAGGTATTGTTCCTTCCAATCCACCTCACACTTACCTAGAGTCTCAAGCCACTGAATACCGAGGATTACATCAACACTTCCCAGCTCGAGAGAGATGAAGTCAGATGTGAAGTCAGTGTGACTTAGCTGGAAAATGACAGAAGGACAGATCCCTAAAGACTTAATCATCATACCATTTCCCAGCAACACATCAAGGTTACTATCTGCACAAAGTTTCAATTGTAACCTCTTCACAACTGTAGGAGAAATAAAGTTGTGGGATGCTCCGCTATCAAGCATGACAATCACCTCTCTATTGTGTATTCTGCCCCTCATTTTTGTTGTCTTAGGTGAGTTAATTCCCAAAAATGAGTTGAGAGACAGTGTACATAACTCTTGTAAACGATCTTGCACATATTCCTCATCTGATGTTTCTGTTTCTGCATTCAATACCTCCATCTCCATGCCATTCACAACTGTTAACACCCTTAGAGCTTTGTTGGGACACTGATGTTCTCTGGACCATGGTGCTTTGCATTTGAAGCAAAGTTTATCCCTGCGCAAAGCATCTAATTCCGCATCAGAGTACTTCTGTCTCGGTCTAAGTACTTGTTGATTATTTGATGTGCCAGAGACTTGATCAGTTTTAGGTTTATCTCTCTGGTTCTTGTTCTGATTGTACACTGTGACAGACTTCGATTGGGTCTGAGAACGTTGCTGTTGAGCTCGGTTAACCGGTTGTACTTCACTGACCACTTTACAGAATGTGCTAGATTCCATTTTCAACACTGCTGCGATATAGTTAGATAAACCTTGTGGATCTTTCATCCTGATAACCTCTTTCATCTCATGAGTTAAGCCATTATAGAAAATCCGTTCCAAGTGTTGGTCCTCTAACCCGTTTACTTGAGATGACAAACCCTCAAATTCTGAAATATACTCAGAGATTGAACCTGTCTGTTTGATGGCAAATAACCGTGTACTCGGCTCCTCATCGATAGACTCAGCAAATCTTAATACCAATCTCTGCTTAAAGTCATGCCAATTCCTGAAACCACCACGCTTGACTACCCAAGCAAACCATTTCTTGACTGTACCAGTGACACATAAGGCTACCATATCCAACTTCTCTGATTCACGAAACCTTCCCACAGTGAAGAAATGCTCGATATCCACAAGCCAGTCGTGTGTGTGAATTCCATCAAAAGAAGGCATCTCTATCTTCTTTAACATACTATCACGAGTCGCCAAATTTGAGTGTGTGAACCGATAACCTAATGAATCATCCTTCCGATCATATTCCCAGTCGTGATTATGTACCTGCTGATGATGATCATTCCTCTCTTGTCGTGGTGAAGATGAATGATCCTCACTGTTGTTACGCACCGGTTGCTTCCCCAAAGCTTTAAGAACAGATTTGAGCTGCTCCGCAATTTCCGCACAGCTTCGTTTCGTCTCGGAACAATCAATTTTTGTCTCCGCCATTTGTTGCATCAAGAAATTGTAGCCTTTATCCAGCTTCGCCACCTCCGATTGCAGAGAAAACTCGTCGTTTTCTTCCTCCTCCTGTCGCCGGCGAATCGATGGTGACTGTATCATCGCCATAGCTTCGATTGATTGACGGATTCACTGAAGCGCTTGAATCGTACCGTTTTCACCGCACCAATTGATAGACTGAAGATCTATAAACTCTGTAACAATGAAGAATCTAAGTTTGGATTGATATATTGAATGAACAAACTTGAATGTATTTCCTTTACAATCTCATAGCGAAGGTAAAGAGAAATACCGATCTCATATCGATCGTGTGTAAAGACTCATCACGTCTCACTTACAACAATTCAAGCATGAGAACTCTACAAAATATCTCAGTTAAGTATTTATAATCGCAGCTCCTTAACTCGTTCGTTAACTCAGTCAAACGAATAGTTGACTTGAGTCAACTTACTCTTCAACTCGGCTGACATGCTGTAACGGATCAACTGATTCCGAGTCCACGTCAGCTCCATTCTTCTCCACGTCATCTCCCGCGTTATCATCACTTCCGGAAATCCTCTTCTTCTTCCTCACATAGCTCTTATGGTATCTATCATATTCCACGTCGACCAGACCTTTGAGAGTGTACTGTGCGCTACGCCGCATCTGATTACACCAAACCCACAGCCCAAACCTAATTCGCCACGAAAAACGCCTCTCGACCCATAAAGGAGGCAACCCCTCATAATAATTAACCAAATTATAAATAACGCCAGCAATAACTACTCTTAATTATTGACCGAAATACCCCTGAGCAGGGTCCATGACAAGGGGTAATCTCGTCATTACGGTTGAGGATCGAAGCATCGTGACGTGAACTTGGTAACCAAACAGGCAGCCTCTAGATGTGAGTATCTAGCAAAACTGACACTGAATTTGGAAAACAGAGAAGATAGATTTGACTTTGGAAGGACGTGTGGTTTACGGTCAATTATGTTAGTGTGTTACGGTCAACGCAAAGTCGGAATATAGATCAAAGAAGGCCGAGGTTGCGTGACCGGTGAAGAGAACGATATCGAAATGACGATAATAACCCTAAGAGAAACAGGGGCAAAAAATGGTAGTAGTTGCGAAAAAAACGGAAGACTGGGATTACGTGAACTGGATATCGCCAAATAAATATGACTAGGCTTAAGGTTTCATACGGTGGCTAGTGTGGATGTCCACCGGCGTTTTTTCCGGTCACACATCCCGATGGGTATGTTCGTCGTAACGCAGAGTTTAAAAAAAAAAAAACAGGAGAAAAGAATCCAAGTGGTATAATCGAAACGAACCTTAGATCTAACGGCCTCTGACAATTTCACAGCGTCGCTAAACTCCTCAACTCCATCAACGGCAGCCGCACCGCTGAGAGAGGTAGCGCCGCTCCAGGAAAGAGGCGTAGTGGGACTAGCACGCGTATGATCTCCCTTCTTCCTTGACGGTGACGCCGCCTTACTCCTCCGCTGTCGCACGCTCCATTTCAGCTTGAGATCCGACGCGCCGTTCTTCTCAGGGGGTGGCGGCTGAGCATAGTGGAGGCAGATCAGTGCCTCCGCCACCAATGAATCATCGCACATAGCTTCTTGAGTCCAGTCTCCGTCGGTCATAGTTTAGGTTTGGACCTTTCACCGATTTTAGAGAGAGAAAGGGAGAGGATGAGAAATGGTGGCGAAAAGTGGGGAAGAAGAAATGTCTCCGTGGCACGTTAATGGGTGGATTTTATATATATACAATTTTACATATACACAGTTAGACTGAAATTATTTGTAAATTTCTGTATTTTTTCTTTCTTGGTGAGAATGGGACCCATAGGAATACTTACGTGGCATCATGGAGTATTTGTGTAAAAATGTTTTTTTTGTGGACGTATGAGGTCTTTCTTGTTGGAAACACTTTCATTCTTAATACGGAAATTTCATAATGTTAGATGCCACTGTAGTAAAAGGTTTTGATTAGGGATGGTAAAATATCTAGATCCGATGATCTGAACCTAACCTATCTGAAAAAATGGTATTGAACCGAAGGAATAAAATATTTGAAATATATTAAATTTATATATCTGAAAAACAAATTTGAAAATAATCCAAATGTAAATTATATATTTGAAAATACTAATTATATTTAGACTTTAAATATATATATTATAAATTCGAAATTATTAATTATTGAAGATTAAATAATCAAAATGATTAAAATAATTAAAACATTTCAAATATTTAGTTATAATAGTAAAAAAATTAACCAATATTTTTTTACATTTCGGATATTTTAATCTGACTAAACTTTGGATGAAATCAAATCAAATTTAGACCAAAATTATAAAATGTATAAGATTATGTACATTGGTTACAAATTTCAACACCCTCTACATCATCCTTCTCTCTTCTACATCCTATTCTTTTTCTTACACCTAATAATTTAATATTCATTTTAATTTTTTATTTTATATTGGTTTGTTTAATAAAATTCAACACTTATTTATTATTAAGCAGATAATTCTTTTTCTGTGTCCAAATCAAATAAAACAAGTCTCTATTTATAGATGATGAAAAATGATAAATTTTGATATAAAATTTTATATTTATAAATATAATAATTATGAGATAATTATTATTAAATAAATTGGATGAAAAAACAAAAAACTAAGTTACCAATCAATATATGCCATATGTATTAAAAAAATCCCACTATTAAACTTTCAACACCGTTGAAACATTTTAACACTGATTTTGCCACATTAATTTTTTTATTTATTTAACACACCATTGTAGCTATTCAACAGTTGAAAAAATAATTGAACAGTTGAAAAAACAACCATTGTAACTAGTCTAATACATGAACAAATTTTATATTATTGAATCGGAAAATGTAAAAAACCCTAAAATTTTATATAGGTATCCGAACATTTTAGATCTATCTTGGATAGTAACTACTAACTATGCATTGGAACCTGTGCTTTTTGGCAGAATATTTGAAGTTGAAATTATGAATAAGCTGTATAGTATATCCTAAATTGAAAAGGCTAATTTAAAATATGAAACGGTCGGTGACTTAGTTAAGGAAAGGGGCTTCATTGCGACTTCATGGGTTGAAATAGAAAGAGTATAAAGACTAATGGGCCATTTCACATGTAAATTGGCCTTAGTAGGAGGATAAAATTTGCTTTTGAAGTGACATTTATGTCATCTAAGGAGGTTTCTATGCTTGTGAGTCTGCACATTCTTGACAGATTTCTACACAGTGAAGGAAGATTTCAAGATGTGGGAATCAGATTGTGGTTCTGCACGCGTGCAAGATAAATTATACACAAGGCCATGGTTCTGATCAATGTGAGCTTTAGTGATCAAAAGGATCACATTTCCTGAGACAGATTTTGGTTAGATTGTCTTTTGATGTCTCAGGTCTGTCCTTGCAGTCGCGCAGCTAACTACTAAAATCAAGCATTTTCCCTCTGCTCTGCACAAAAAGATAAAACTCCTCAAGTAGTTTTCAGTATTCTTCTGTATGCCTAATGTCATATCCGGTGACTGTATAACCATTCGCGGAAGGGACTTCTAGTAATGGTGCAGAACCTGAAGAAGCTGTTGAAATATCTACGACGAACTGTATTGAGATATTGTAGGGATTAATGGGTCATGAGGCCTTAATCTCTAGAGAGTGTGTGGTAATTGTCCCACATTGGAAATTGGGAATGATAATGACTAATAAATAAGGGACTTGGGCCAATCCACTTATCACCAATTGGTTTTAAGTTGGAAGCCCAAGAAACTTAACATGGTATCAGAACCACGTTTAACCCAAGTAGGGTGGCCCAAAAAGGGTTTACTATCGGTCCTAAAGTGGGATTCGGTTCGAGATGGGCCGATAAGAGCCATCATCTCGAGGGGACGTGTTAGGATCCCACATCGGAAGTATGAAGGGACCAACACTAATATATAAAGGGTTAGAGCCAATCCACTCATTGTCAATTGATTTTGAGTTGGAAGCCCATAATTAAGCTCAATTTAACATGGTATCAGAGCCAGACCCACACTTGACCCATTAATCCCTACGATATCTCAATAAACTGACTGGGATTTTTACTGCATTGTCCTGTCAAACCTCAGCCTTAGTGACAACCCGGATTACAAGTTCTAAGCTTTAGACGTACGTTATGTACCGGCGTACCGCATGGTTCTATCTCCGCACTCTTTTGGTTTGGGCAACGCGCTGTTGGGAGTGAGACTTAGCTGTTCAAACCATGCATTTGCTGCAAAGAAATGAAGTTCCGGATCTCCTTCCATTGATGTTTAATAGTATTCCCATACATTTGGATTGTGATAAAAGGTTATTTACGAACAAGCCTTTTAATGATATAATTTTACATTGTTTGCAAGCTAAACTCAAGCTTGGTGCCACTTCAAAGCAATGGTATTTTATAATGTCACATTAAAGAAGAAAAGCATCAAGTTCTGGGGGATGAGAAATTATATCTACAGACTCAAAAACATTGTCCTCACAATCCAAGGGCACCGAGAGGCGTTTTCCCCTGCCCGGCTTCAAAGTAAAAGATCAACATGGCAAGCATTGCGAGCCTAGAGTGCTTAATCTCCGCAAGTTTCAGCCGCTCCAGCTTCTCTCTGTCTGGCTCGTAAACACCGTTGACATTCTTCCCGGCGAGACCCAACGGATCGAAGAATCTTCCTCCAGGATATCCTTGATCGCCGGTGTAGTTGGCGAAATTCTCGGCGGTCCTTGACCACGGCGTCGCCCACTCAACAGATTGAGAATCCGGGTTGAAGAAATCCACCCACCGTTTGCTCTCCACCCAACCCATGAGAAGCAATTGGGTCCCGAGAAGCGATCCGAATGAGAACGGTGCGATCGCGCGTGGATCAGCTCCGGCTTCGAACCATGGCACGCCGCTCCACGCCTGGCCGACGAAGATCCCAAGAACCGCCGCCATCGCCCATCGGCCGTGGATCAGCTCTGCTTCTCTGTACCATTTAAGAAAAGCCGGGTCTTTTCCCAAACCCAACGGGTCGAACCCGAAATCTCCAGGTAGCCTGCGAAAACCATTCACATTCGACTCAGAAATTTCTTACTTTTACAAAATCGAGCTACGAACAAAATGATATTTCACCAAATCAGAATCATCATTGCCCATTGTTCAAGCTAATTACGGAGAGATTTGAGTGAATAGACTTACGAGCCATCGAGCCATTCAGGGTCGAGGAAGTTGCCGCCACCTTTAACGGCGGGGATCCACGATTTCTTTGGCTGAGCAGCTGCAGCAGCGACAATCAGAGTTTTCCGGCCAACTCTTGCAGCTCCAGTGCCTACGCCACTTCCTAATGCGGCGGCACTCTTCTTGCCTCCGGCGAGGAACGAAGAACCAAGACCACCGAGCACAGCTCCGGAGACCGCCATCGCCATGAGATTTCTAATATGTCTCCTCTGTTTTTTTGTTTCTCTCAATAAGTGGTAGTGAGTGTTTTGTTCTCTCTGTTTTTCAGAGCAAAAAGAAACAAAGGGAGGAGATTTAGAGGGACAATGTGAGAGATGATGAGAATCTATTGACGAAATCTCAGAGGCTGTCGTAGATAGATTTCTGACCAATTAGAAATCAGAAACAACTTCACCATATCCACATCACCCACAATTGTCTTATAGTTGCCAACTCAACATTTACATTTTATTTATAAGTTGGAAATGACACGTGGATATTATATTTTAGAGCATCCTCAATGGTTAAGAACCTCATATAGGGCTCTTAGTAATAAAATATTAATATTTTTAATTCATTTAGTTAAAGAATTAAAATTTAGTTTTGAAAAAAATTTAACTCAATTATATAGTGACACATGTTAAATGAGTCTCTTAGCAAGAACTCTAAGGTTCTTAAATAAGAACTCTAAGGTTCTAGATAAGAACCTCACATCTACCTCTCTCCTACTTTTTATTATTTTATCAATTTTCATGTTAAGAAACTCTTATAAGAACCCATTGTTGGGAATGCTCTTAGAGGCGACGATGGACTTGAGCTGATTATAAACTTGTTGAAATGCAAACACACAGCCATAGGTTTATACAATGTGGCATTGCTGCTTATTAAGTTTAGCTTACGTTACATAGTTATGATTTAACAGTATAGAGAACTTGAAAATATAGAAAATTAACGATTAAATGGTGGTGAATCCCAAGAGGGTGCAGGGAGCTGAACCAACGGCTGATTTGAACCAATGTCCGGGTTTGGAAACGGATTTTCTGGTATCGTTGGAATGGATGTAACCGGCGGTTGTTCAGGCGGTAGCCATGGATTTGTGATTTCTGGCGGTGTGGTAAAGATAGGGGTTTGCGGTGGGAAATCTCCCAAAGCTGGTGGTGCCGAGAATATTGGAACTATTGGTGGATCTTGTACGATCGGTGGTGTTGAGAAAATCGGAGGGAAGTCTTGAACTGGCGGAGGTAAGATAGGCGGATAATCTAGAACTGGTGGAGGTAATATTGGCGGAAAATCTTGAACTGGTGGAGGTAACATTGAAGGAAGGTCTTGAATCGGTGGAGGTAAAATTGGTGGAAAGTCTTGAATCGGTGGAGGCAAAATAGGTGGAAACTCTTGAACCGGTGGAGGTAAAATCGAAGGGAGGTCTTGAACTGGTGGAGGTAAAATTGGAGGGAGATCTTGAACCGGTGGAGGTAAATTCGGAGGAAGGTCTTGAATCGGTGGAGGTAGAATTGGCGGGAAATCTTGAATCGGTGGAGGCAAAATCACAGGAAAAACTGGTGGTGAAGGTGTTGACTGGTCAATTGGTGGCTCGATGGTTATATCAGGTGGTGGAAAGTCCGGCGTAGATTGGTCAGGTGGTGATAGATCAGCCGGTGGAAACTCTGGCGTAGATTGGTCAGGTGGCGATTGATCAGGCGGTGGAAACTCCGGCGTAGATTGGTCAGGCGGTGTTGGGATCATAGGGAAATTGTCTATCGGTGGAGGGAGTAGTGGAGGGACAACCGGCGCTGGTGGAGTACCGGTGGTTATATCCGGCGGTGGATATTGTGAAGTTGGCGGCGTTAATGTAGAGCGGTCTAATGGCGGAGGAAGGACGGAAACAGGAGATGGCGGTGGTGATATGGTGGTTCCGTCAGGTGGTGAAAACCATGTCATTGGTGGCATTGGCGGGATGTCAGTGACCAATGGTGGAGGAGGTGATTCGGTTGTTCCTGGAGCTCCGCTGCCTAAAAGAGGAGGAGGAGGTGCACCAATGATTCCTGGAGCTCTGTCGCCTGAAATAGGAGGAGGAGGTGAATTTGTGATCCCCGGAGCTCCGCCGCCTAAAAGTGGAGGAGGAGGTGAATTGATGATTCCTGGAGTTCTGCCGCCTGAAGGAGGAGGAGGCGAACTTGTGATCCTCGGTGATCCTCCACCTAAAAGAGGAGGAGGAGGTGAACTTATGATCCTCGGAGCTCCGCTGCCTAAAAGTGGAGGAGGAGGTGAACTTGTGATCCTCGGAGCTCCGCCGCCTAAAAGTGGAGGAGGAGGTGAACCGATGATTCCTGGAGCACCGCCGCCTAAAATAGGAGGAGGAGGTGAATCAATGATTTCCGGAGCTCCGCCGCCTAAAACAGGAGGAGGAGGTGAAGCAGTGATTCCTGGAACGCCGCCACCTAAAAGAGGAGGTGATTGTGAAATCGAGCCGCTGGTAACTGGTGGTGGTGGAGATAATACTAATGGAAAGGGTGGTGATGGAAGAGAGGAAGATAATGGTGGAGGAAGAGGTGCAGAAGGTGGAGGAAGGGCTAGCACGGGAGTAGGTGGAGGTAGGATTGGAACTGGAGAAGGTGTTGATGATGGTGGTGGCAAAATTGGAAATAAAGGTAGTAATGGAGGGAGTTGAATCGTGATGATCGGCGGTAATGGTGGCGGAGATGGAGATGGCGCGGTGGTACAAACGATACAAGGCTCAGGAGGAGGCGGTGCTGGAGCTGAGACACAAGTAATGCAAGTTGCAGGAGGAGGAGGCGGTGCTGCAGCTGAGACACAAGTAATGCAAGTTGCGGGAGGAGGAGGCGATGGTGGTGGCAATGGTGGAGGTGGACAAGGAACTGGGATTGGAGGTGGTGGTGGTGAGCAAGGAATTGGAACTGGAGGTGGTGGTGGCGGCGGCGGGCAGGGTGTGACAACTGGGAGTGACGGCGGTGGTGATGAAATGGGCGGTGGTAAAACCTGCGGAGGAGGCAGGAAAGGGTTTTGAGGACAAGGCACGATTGGGAAATTCCATTGACCACAAGTGCCGAAAATGCACCAGAAAAACACATCGCATTTACTTGAAAATGCTTCTCCGTTTCTACTTCGGCCTCTTCTTCTTTCTTTGCCGTTGACTCTTCTGTGTCTTCTAACCAAACCTTTCTTGTCTTGGTCTCTCTGTCTTTGTGGATTCTCTATTGATTCTGTTATTGACACACTAATCAAAAGCAGTGTAACTACGCATATTGTTAAAATTCTTTTCATCTTTTTTTTTTTGGTTTTCTTTGTTCTGTTTCTTCCTAAGACATGCAAGAACTAAACTACGCATGTGTGCATTATATATTTATAGTCGAATCATTGATGGTCGATTTTGTTGGATTTTTGGGAATTCTTATGTTTTGTCACTTGGGAAGACCTTAGTTTTTGTAATGATTCAATGCATTTTTTGGTAACAGAAGAGTATTTATTTGGTTACACAATCCAAAGCAAAGAGGCAATAAGTACAACTGACTTGGAATTTGGGGCTTTGAGGTGAGTGTTAGCCAGCACACAGCCTCTTTACTCAAAGAATATTGAAGTGAATATCGACAAAACTATCTTGTTTACACTTGTATCTTCTTTAAAAGCACAAGATCCATTCCGGTTTAGAGTCAATGTGATACAAAAGTGAGCTATTCAATTTCTATGATTTTCGCTCAATACAACTAACATCTTCTTGGTTGATCTATTGATGTAATAGATAATTTTATCCCGTGACCAAATATGTTGTCTTGTGCTGCTCAAAGTCGGACTTACACTTGCTAGTTACTAGAATGGCGATATACATGCACATTTTCACTTTTCTTCTGCAATCTAGCCAGGGGAACAATAGGACGGCCGGAGCGAAACTAAACAATATAAAACCATGGTCTATAGAACCGGTTTGATCAGAACTGATTAAACAAGTCACACGTAGCAAGAACGGAACGTGGAGATGAAATGTACATTGAGGAGTTATTATGCATAGATATGAACAGACAAATGGTAAGGAAGAGAGTAGAAGAAGTAAATAAATGAAAATAAGCATCACGTGCCGTTAGTTCTTCGATTCAGCTCTGCTGGAAGAAAGCCGCATTGAATAAGAGTCGAGTCTTCACTTCGAGAATTGTTCTCTTATTCTACGCCGTTGCTTCAGCTGATCTTCGTTATGATTTAGGTAAGAAAAAAAGAAAGAAAGAAAAACTCTAAGAGTGCATTCAATTCAAAGTTTCAAACAATATGGAGGTTGTAGAAAACGGGTCGATTTATGGGCCGTAAATTACAAAAGCCTATTCTAATTTCAAGCCCAATGGAACTTAACTAACTTACGAAGGATAACAGTTGAAATAACTTCCGAAGTAGACAGCCGGAAAAAACAGGTTTCCGATAAGACAGAATTTAAAGACGAACTACTGTACTGGGGAAGCTCAAAGGACTCAGAAGAGGATAATAAATATTCGATCCAATAAATGAAAGAAACCAAATTTATATCTTCTTCATTCTCGACTCCCTCAACAACGATGCATCATCTCCCTCCTCTAGACCCCTCATCGTCATCATCTATTCCCAACTCTTACTCCATGGTAAGACAAACAAAATTCCGATTAGATATATACATTTTCCTCTTCTCATTTCGGGCTGAAATCTTCAAAATTGGAGAAGAAAAGAATAAAATTTTGGTGGTTTCGTTTGTAATTTTGTACGAATTTGAATTTATATCATTTTGTTTTGTTTATTTATCAGACACCAAATCTGAGGATGATGATACAGAGATGGCAAAATGGATCTAAGCTGAGGAAGCTGAATGATGATGTTGAAGAAGACAATCCCTCCTTACAGATGAAGGAGGAGCCAAACATCACACATGCACAGGCGAATAAGCTTCTTGTACTTTCCGAACCAGAAGCAGCTGCTGCTTTGGTGCCTCAGGCTGAAGGTAATGAATGTCTTTCTAAGGTATTGATTTTAGGGTTTTAATCATTGAAAGCAGTTGCCATGTAATGAGATTATTCAGTGATATGTTTCCTTTCTTGGAAAGCAGAACTGCTGCATTCCTCAAAAGTTGTCAAATTATCTCTCAGGTTTCCGGTTTAGTTATCACAATGCAAGTTGTTTCATTTGTGTTGACAATTTTGTTTTGTTATTCACAACGCATGTGTTTAGAAGGGGCTCAGAGAGTGTCTGCCAAAGAACAGTTGTATAAGTTATGTGGTGTGAGGCATTGGAAAGCACCAGTGTATGAGTGCTACGACAAAGACGGCCCTCGTAATATAAGATTGTAAGACATCCCTGCACTCTCTCTTACATTTGTTCGGGTTGAAAAATCTTTTAGCATTAACATGGCTTTTTCTTTTGCTCAGATTTATAGTCAAAGCTACGGTTGAAATCAAGGAAGATTCACGGATAATGGTTCTGGAGTGTTTTGGAGATCCACAGAACAAGAAGAAGATCGCAGCTGAGCAGGCAGCAGAAGCAGCGCTTTGGTTCCTCAAGAATGTGGGTCATACCCTTCAGACAGACGAAGCTTCTGGTCGTAAGGGCAGACAAAAACGCTTTAGAAGATGGTAACTGGAGAACCGTGTAATGATCTTTGCGTTTCTTGGCCTTAAATGATTAGCATTTGATAGAAGCTCTACGAAGGGAGTTCAAAAGGGTAGCCTCAGCCACAAAATGCTCATCTCGTATGAGACTATGTGTCTATGTTGATTTGCATCAAAGTTTGTGTCTTTTCTGTAACATAAGTGGGTTAGTAAGTAAACAGTAAGGTATGATTATCATTTATCTCTTTAGCTTTGTACGGTTATTGTGTGGTCGCAGTGGACTAAATCAATTGCGGTCAAAACCATCCCATTTTTGGAGCTGACACAGTTCGCTGAGGACCAAGTACAGACTAGTTTTGTGATGCTACTGCAGTTGAACAAAATTTATGAATGGTACAAAAAAACGGTTTTGACCATTCGCGAACTAATCCGCTCAAACCGCAGTTACCAATCAAACTTGTTTCTCACTGTATCAGTCACTCAATGAGTGAATTCAAACGAAGTGATATTGTCAAAGATACATCCAGAATAGAACTTGCACAAGAATATGTCAAAAGGGGGTTTAATAGCATGAGTTTAATGCCTCTCTGGTGTTTGCACTGTAACAAAGCTAAGGCAGATGTGACAGAGAAACTACTATTGCCTACTCTGTGGCAGTGTAGTTTTTGTTCTCTCGTGAACCCTTCCCCCAATTGAACCAAACCTATAGCAAAAACTGGACCTAATTTATCTTGGTTGTAGAAGCGGTCAGAGTCAAAGATCGAAAAGTAACAATATGACGTACCAAAAAAGTGTAAATATTATACTTTATAATTGTGTGTATCCGTATAAAAAGAAATACATTCATATAAAAAGGAGAATCTTTTATAAGAGAAAATCAATCGTCTCTCTCTTCCAATCCAATCAGGTGGTGGCGTCTCGTCGTCTCTCAGATTTTTTTGCCGCATCTAGAAGCTTTCGTTCGTGGTGCTTCTTCTCTCTGCTCTTTCCTCGCTATCTGCATATTTATTACAT
Source organism: Orychophragmus violaceus (assembly GCA_030180135.1). Lineage (NCBI taxonomy): Eukaryota > Viridiplantae > Streptophyta > Magnoliopsida > Brassicales > Brassicaceae > Orychophragmus > Orychophragmus violaceus. The sequence continues at coordinate 7,222,883 of CM058230.1, forward strand.
CTTCTTCGCAAAATTATTTTCCATAATTCTTTGCGATTCTCTGTGTCTCTATAGATGCGTCGTTCTGCATCGAAGAAGAAATCTGATTCAGTCACATCTTCAACCACGGATCTCTTTCGCTCAGGTTTCTCCATCTTTCTCCTCCTATTTAACCCTTTTCCCGATAATTGAACTAAATCGTCCCTAGGGTTTATGTGCTGTAATTATGCTGAAAGTTGATTTTTTTCCTTGGCTCGGATTTTAGTAAATTTCTTGTGGTCTCCATTGGATTAGTATCTCATTATCCGGAGCTGGTGGTTGATGATTGATAAAATGTATATTTTGAGTAATTGAACATTTCAAAATCAGTAGTTGACAATTGAATTCTTCTTCGTTAAATCAACTCATTCTGCAGCTTTGTATAAACGTTTCTGCTTTGTTATGACTTTTGTTGTGTGTAATTTTTCGTTTTTGTTATGGTTCAGCTTCGAGTAAGGGGACGACTAAAGAGATGGATCGAATAGATAATTTTTTCAATCAATATGCCAATAAATCTTCCAATCTGATTGAGTAAGTATCTCATTGGTGCATGAATCATATTATTGAGTGTAAAAGCTAGTTCCAGATCATTGTTTCTGTTGTATCCAGTTCCGGCCATAACATATATTGTTTATGATCTTGAGAAGGCAGCCTTAATCTAATATGTTTGGTATCACCTCAACAGCCCTGAAGGAATAGAGGAACTATGCTCCAATTTGGAAGTCTCTCATACTGATATCAGAATCTTGATGCTTGCTTGGTAATTTATTATCCATCAAAATTTTCTAAATATCTACATTTTTTTTCTTTTAGCAAAATAATATATCCTTAAAAACTTTTACATTGTCACGTTACAGGAAAATGAAAGCTGAAAAACAAGGTTACTTTACACAGGTAAAAGCTAGAGATCCTTTTTACTTTGATACTCAAATCAGTTTTGGCATCTCACTTTTCTGATATTAACTCACTGGACATCTGTAGGACGAGTGGAGAAGAGGCCTTAAGGCTTTAAGAGCTGATACAATCAATAAATTGAAGAAAGCCCTTCCCGAGCTCGAGAAAGAGGTTCAATGTTTTATGCTTTCGTTTTATTTTCATATATTGATTGACATCTTCTGATCACTGAATCATGCTAAGCTTTTCTTCCTTGTTTTTATCTCTTTAAGGTCAGGAGGCAATCAAATTTTGCAGATTTTTATGCTTATGCCTTCCGCTATTGCTTAACAGGTAAGATTAACTTCAGATTCTGATTGACATATTTGTATTTCAGGGCTTCTATATCACCTTTTTTTTTTATGTGTGTATGATCTTTGTTTACCGTCAAATAGAGGAAAAACAGAAGAGCATAGACATAGAGACTATATGTCAACTCCTGGATATCGTCATGGGATCTACATTCCGAGCCCAAGTTGACTACTTTGTTGAGTATCTAAAGGTCTGCATCACCCAAAAATCTCATCTTTTTCATGTCCCTGGATATTTTAGTGGCAATGTTATCATCCCATGATTGTCCTTTTTGTTTTGTTTGACACAGATCCAAAACGACTACAAAGTGATAAACATGGATCAATGGATGGGCTTTTACAGGTTCTGCAACGAGGTATGTTTCCCAATGCTTGTAGTTCCCGGCTTGGCAGTTTCATCAGCTTACTAGAATTGTTTATAACATTTACAGATAAGTTTCCCGGATATGACCGAATATAATCCAGAGCTTGCATGGCCATTGGTTCTCGACAATTTTGTTGAGTGGATTCGTGAAAAGCATGCCTGAAAGCTTAACATCTTTCCCAGTCTCCTCGAGTCTGTTACTTGGGTGAGTAATCTTTTCAGAACACAGTTTAAACTCGACCTCTCTTTAGGACTGTGGTTTAGTCTTGTATGGACTGACTAAACTCTCTGTATTGGTTTGGATTGCAGGATCGTTGGGCTCAACAAACAGATTCAGCGCAATTTTATTTCAGTTTTTATCCTTCAAACTTGAAAAAAACACATTATATTATTTTTGTTACATGTGATTAACTTCAATAGAGGGATTCACATTATGTTTGAAATATTGTATCCATTTCTATTGGTAACCAATGGTAATTTGGACCAAACGAGATAAAGTGGTTGAGTAGTACTGTATATTGAATGAAAGCAGATGTTTCTCTGCTACGGGTCGCATTCAGACCATTCATAACCAATATGCACTAAAGAAATCCCTTAAAATTCAGCGAAGACGGCTCAGATGTTCACTTCGAAAAGATGGGTCTTTGCTTCTGCAACTGCGTTCTTCCATCTAAGCAGATGTTAAGATCGAAGAAAATATGGGGAGAAAGAAGATATTAAGATCGAAGCAACCATGCTTGATGGATCAGTTGCATCATCAAAGTCTACAAGCAGTGACCCCGAAGATGTTCAGTTTCACATAACATTTAATGTCAATGGATACTTAACTTATGGTTCGGATTTTATTAAATCCAGGTTTGTTTTCAAATACTAGTATCATTCTCAATGTCGCAACGTACTATACAGCTAAAAATACAGGATAAGATGAGAGAAACAGATGGTTGTTTAAGCTCGTCTAAACTGCAAAAGATAGGGATGAAGTTTGCTGTACACACAATATTTAAGTTTCTGATCTTTAAATTCTTTACTAGAACACCGATGACCACAGAACAAATTAACATCATGGGAAAACCAGACGTGGCCTAAGAGAGAGATGAATAGAAAGAAATGGGCAAATTTTACTTGGTTAACCAGTAGATCAATATGAGAAATGTGCATACAGCCGCAACGAGTGAAAGAATGATTGTATCCATCGACTTTTTCCTCTTTATCGCTGACAGAATAGTGTTCACCTGCAGTAGGTTTTACCATATATTGCAGACTGAGTTATATGGATGATACTCGATAACACGGGGCATAGCCACATAAAAAGAAAGCAAAGAGCAAAAGAAGTTTGCAAATAAGAGAATGGAAAGATCTTTGTACCGTGGGTAGACGGCTGGTGACATTGCTAAGCTTTGAGTTGATGCCTCCAAAAGTTGAACGTTGAAACACAAGCGTACCAAGTGTTGCCTGAGCTTGAGAAATGACACCATCCATCTGCACCAGTGATATAATAGGCAGTTCAGATAAGTCATGGGGAGTTCAATTAACTTGAGAAAGCATGGCTGGTAGAGTCTAACAAAGATGACTGTGGAAGGATTCTATTTACCTGCGCTGTCTTGCGGTTAATTCCCACATGTTCCTTGAGCAGGGATTGTTCTTCTGTAGAGCCATTTCCATCTTCTAAGTCTAATCTAGTCCGATCAAATTCTCTAAAGTCCTCAAGAAGTGAGGCATGCTCTTGTTTTGCTCTAAGACTGGAGCGGTGTCGATAAAACTCCTGCATTTTATATGAGTCATACATACATTACATAAACTAGTCCAAAAGAAAAGTCTAAAATTGATGGTTCAAAAGATAACATTCATTCCATAACCAAACACAGTTAAGAAATTAATAAAAAAAAATCTGAGTCAGAAAATGGATAATACCTGTGTCAGGTCTTGAAGAATCTCCTGATGTCGAGTTAAAGTATGTGAGACCATTTCTGATCCACCTGAAGAAACCCATGCTTGCATCTGTGCATTTACTTGTTGAAGTTGCCTTAGCAGTAAGTCAATCCCAGCTTCAAGGTCACTCTCTGCACTATCTGACTTTGTTAATGGCTTTGTTGAAACAAGTCTGCGATATGAATGCATCTGCTCGTCAAGCTGAGCTTCAATCTTTCTAGCCTGTGGGATTTGCAAACAAAACAAAGCATTTCATTTTAAGTATTAGAAGGCGAATGCATCTTAATATTAACGTTGGATCCAATAGAAAGAAATCATCTTTAGGATTCAGCCAACAACAAAAAAAGACCAAATAAATTCCCCAATTCGAATCGAACCCAGAAGAATGATATCAACTCAGTCCCCCACAACCCAATTCCAATTTCAAAGATCTCAGACGCTACTAGCTATGCAATTGTGTAGCTTCAAATCAAAACACACGAGGAGAATGTTTAAAAAATTACTTGTTTCCGTAAAGCATCCCAAGAGCTAGGAACGACCATGGTGTCCACCGAATCAGTCAAAATCTCTCCTTTTCGTAAGCGAATCGTCTATTTTCCAGCAAGAAACGTTTTCTCTGGATATAAATCAGATGCGAAACTTTCCCAGATGAATGATTATTCTTCTTCCTCCTCCTCGTAACCAAACCTTCGACTCCCCGAAAGATGCGATCCAATTGGTCCGATATCGGAAGTAAGAACGGATCTGATGGAGAGGAGAAGAGAGTTCGTTCGGAGACGCAGACAGAATTTCAGCCCTCAGGCAGGCAAATAGGTTCCATTTTGCTTAATCAGTAATTAATTAATTCGAGAATGACGAAGATTGTGGGAGCTTTAATCCAGTGTTTTCCAGCCCACACTAAGCTTATGTATAAACGCTGGACAGTTGACCCAGACGTGATAGTCAAACTTACAAGTGACACTTCATACAAAACGACATCGTTCAATAATAAAAGAGCTTTCCCTATTAGAAATCTCGTCGGAGTCCTCGGTCCTCACTCAGTCACTCTCTACTCTCCTCTCTTCATCAATCGCCGTGTTTTCATTCCTCCGCCGTCTAACGTAAGCTCCAGGTTTCTTCTATTCTCTATTTTTACAGTGAAATATCCCAATGATTTGTCGTTTCGTGTTTCTTCTGGGCATCTCGTGCTTTAACGCTTTACTCATTTCTTTTGTATAATATTTGCATTTCGCTCGCTTCCTTATCATGCATGCGTGAATACCGCTACAGATTTTGTATATCATGTATCTATTTCTTCTGTTTGCTCTATCCGATGTTGGGGGTGGGTGGGTTAAGCTCAGTTTTTCTCTAGGGTTTCTCTTGCTCTTGGGATTTCGGTAATTATCGAGTCGGTTTGCTATAATTTGAGTCCCTTTTGGGCTGTGATCAGTAAACTTTGCTGCATGAACTATCCGGTGAAGTTTTGCTTTGTCATGTAACATACCCATTTAAGTCGAAATGTATTTCGAATTCTTGGGGATTTTCTTTAGCTTTTATTTTTGGTGAATGAATCATCCTCTTGGTTGCTTATTTCATCTGTTTCGCTTGTAAAGTTCCTATCTCAAGAAATGTTTCAATGGTGTCCCAGGTAAAGCACAAAGGATGGATATTTCATCTGATGAAGAGTCTAATATCAGCGAGTCAGAGATTGATGATTATTCTGAAACACCCTACCTGAAATTGCAGAACGGGAAATACAAAGTTAAGGTGAATGGAATGCTGAGATGCCCGTTCTGTTCAGGCAAGAAAAAGCAAGATTACAAGTATAAGGAGTTGATGGCACATGCTTCTGGGGTTTCAAAAGGATCTGCCAGCAGAAGTGCTAAGCAGAAGGCTAATCATCTCGCCTTGGCAAAGTACTTAGAGAATGAGCTTGCTGGTGATGCAGAACCTCTTCTACGCCCTCCTGTTCCTCAGTTAAACGAGTCAGAAGCAAAACCGGGTGACATTTATGTCTGGCCATGGATGGGGATTGTAGTTAATCCTTTGAAAGTAACTGATGATAAGGAAGTTCTACTTGATTCAGCTTATTGGTTGAACCGGCTTTCTAAATTCAAGCCTATTCATGTGAATATCTTTTGGGTTGAACAAGATTCGATTGTTGGGGTTATTGCTAAGTTTAACAGCGACTGGAAAGGGTTTGCAAGCGCAACAGAGCTTGAGAAGAAATTTGAGAGTGAAGGTTGCAGCAAAAAGGAGTGGACGGAGAAGAGAGGAGATTCAGAGTCCAAGGCCTATGGTTGGTGTGCACGTGCAGAAGACTATAACTCTGAAGGGCCCATTGGTGAGTACCTCTCCAAGGAGGGAAAGCTAAGAACAGTTTCAGATATTTCTCAAGAAATAGCGCAGGATAGAAACAGTGTTCTTGAAGAACTTTCAAATGAAATTGCTATGACAAATGAAGATTTCAACAAGGTTCAATACAGTTACCACAAGACAGAGATGTCATTGCAGAGGGTCCTAGACGAGAAGAAAACCTTGCACGAAGCTTATGCAGACGGTTTTTACTGAAAAAACTAATATGTTTATGATTCATCTAGCATGTTTTAGGTATCTGACTATTGTTCTTGTTTATCTCCTCAGAAACAAAGAAGATGCATCAGATGTCTATTCGCAGTATCCAGAAAATCCTAGAAGATAAAGAGAGGCTAAGCAATGAACTGGAGGCTAAGATGCGGAATCTGCACAACTGGTCCAAAGAGTTGGACAAAAAGGAAGCACTAACTGAACTGGAGAGACAAAAGCTTGATGAAGAGAAGAAAAAGGTAATATCCCTCCGTAGTCAGTATCATACATAGGAAACAGTCAGTCTGTGCATATGTATAAATTAAAGTTATCGGTGGTACTAATAATCATTTGATATTTTCATGGCTTCACAGAATGATGCTATGAACATTTCCCTCCAGTTAGCCTCCCATGAGCAGAAAAAGGCTGACGAGAGCGTTTTGAGACTTGTAGAAGAGCATAAGGTATATTTCGTAGTACACAACTCAAACTGTACAACAAGTTAAGGCGAAAAGAGGGGGGGGAAGCCTTCCCTCATTTGTGTCTTGAGTTTGAAATTCTCTCCTTATTAAACCCCAGAGGCAAAAAGAAGAGGCTTTGAGCAAGATCCTTGAGCTTGAGACACAGCTAGACACCAAGCAGACACTAGAAATGGAGATTCAAGAGCTGAAAGGCAAATTACAAGTGATGAAGCATTTGGGGGATGATGATGATGACGCTGTCAAGCAGAAATTGAAGGAGATTAATGATGAACTGGAGGACAAGAAGTCTGACTTAGAAGAGCTAGAGCGGACAAACTCAGTTCTGATGACAAAAGAACGTCAAAGCAATATTGAGATACAAGCAGCGAGGAAAAAACTAATTGCGGTACATATTGCTAATACTTAAGTGTTTTTGGGTATTGATACACTTGCATTAACCATTTTATAACAAAATGTGCCACAGACATGGTCAAACACTATAGTTTATTGGATATCTTCAGTTCACAACTGAACCTGCAAGGTGAAATAACTGGTTGGTTCATAAACCCGTTTGATGAGGGTGAAGTTGAAGGGGTGACTTCTCATCTGATTACGTTGCGCTGAACTGACCGATGCTATAGTTTATTGGATTTATATACTTCACAATTGAACCTCCAAGTTGAATTAACTGGTTGATTAATAAACCTGTTTGATGAGGACTAAGTCAAGGGGGTTACTTCTCATCTGATTCAGTTACGATCAATTGACTGATGTAGGACTCTATGATAATATTCATAGATGCTAACTTCGTTATCTTGTCTATAAATACGCTATGACCTGTTTTACTAACTAACAAAAGTTTGACCAATCTCTGAGTGATTTAATTGTTGCATTTGTTGTTTAAGGTCTGAAAACTCTTTTCTTCAGGGTTTGACAGTATCGTTGGGTTCCCAAACTGATATCGGGATTAAGAGGATGGGAGAACTTGATGAGCAGCCCTTCCTGAACGTTTGCAAGAAGAGATATTCAGCAGATGAAGCCACAGTTGAAGCTGCCACTCTTTGCTCTACATGGCAAGAGAAGGTCAATAATTTTACATGGCAACCGTTCAGACATGAAGGAACAGGGGACAAAGCAAAGGTATGTTTTTTCCCATCGTACTGAAATAAGGTTGACGCCATAATGGCTTTGAAAAGTGTCTATTTATCATACTCTTTCTGGGCCACATTTTGAGTTTTATATGTAGGAGAAACCAGTGATTCTGTGAATGTTGATACTTTCTGCATAACTATATTGTGAAGTCAGCAGTAATGGTGTTAGATGGTTATGGTTACAGGAAGTGGTAGACGAAGAGGATGAACAGCTGAAGAAGCTTAGAGTAGAGTGGGGACAAGAAGTGCATAACGCTGTCAAAACAGCTCTCGAAGAGATCAATGAATATAATGCAAGTGGTCGATTCATCACCCCAGAACTTTGGAATTTCAAAGTAGGAAGGAAAGCAACATTAAAGGAAGTGATTAATTTCATTTCGAGCGACATCAAAACCGTGAAACGCAAGAGAACCTGACGGTATGCTTTATCTTCTTCAGTTGACACTGGTCTCCTTATAGAATATAGAGCTTATATATGTTATGTGCTGGTTTAAACTTGCAATACACTCCATAACCTGAGAACCTTGTAAAAAGGCTTTATGATCTCATTTGTTGGATCCTGTTGAAGAACTTTAGTTCTGATTTGGTATGATTTGGTATGATTTGGTTGCAGCAGGGTGGAGGAAGAAGAAGGAATGGATCTGCACTCCGTGGATATCTTGACTTCGGAACAAAACAATTAGAATTAGGCTCGGTTAAGCTTTATGTCTTAAACTAACTAAGAATTGAGGAGCTTAGGTGAAGTAAAATATTAAGATGCTTATATGCTCTCTGTATCCATCAGACTTAGCTCTTCAACTTGCATCTTTGAAATATTTCGAACAGCCAAAAGTAGCCAGTGAGTAATGTTCTGTTTATGATTTTTTGTTTCAAGTTCGTAGGAAAAAAAAAGCCTAATGGGACAGGATACATGCAGAAACTCCTTACCGGAGAAGCGACGATCAGGGAAACTATAATACTTACATTAAACGATAAGAAAAGCCCATTTAAGTGGCCCGGTATAAGCCCAAGTATGTAGCCCGATCCGCAACGATCCGTCAAACATTATTCTGGTGAAATTAGGGTTTTAGTACCTAGTTAAAGTCACCATATTAGTTGTTCACAATTTTCTCCTCATCCTTTCCGCCGCAGCCGTCTTCGTCTCCGAGGTTAGTCTCTTTTATAGCTCCTCAAACGCTGTACCGATCCGATTGATCGCACGATTGTAATCTGGGCCATTTATTTGAGACCGATTTGCTTTTGTTTATATTGGCAGATAACAAGGACTTTTGTTTTTTCTTCGGTCGTGTAAAGAGACAACATGTCAGGGTAAGCTTCTGTTGCCTTGTGGTTACGCTGCATTGTCTAATATGCAGAATCAGTGAGAACTCACTGAACTAGCACCGTTGATGTTGCTCTCATTTCCCGTTGATAGCTGTCGATAAATGATAAATTTAAGGTTCATTTTCCGAGGGATTAAATTTTACTTTTAGATCAATAGATGATCGTACTCGAATTAGAGCTGGACTAATTTAGTCGTTGAAAAACCTGTTGTATGAATATCATTTTAGTTGAAACTTGTCGAGACACACTATAAGCTTCAGAAGTTATTGCTAAGAATAGGTTATGATATGAATGTGGTTGGTTGTGTGCTTAGTTTTCTGCTTGTCTGAATCCTTATTCAGTGATGAGGCTGCTGCTCCCGTTGTTCCTCCCGTTGCTGAGACAGCGGTCATCCCAGAGGACATGGACTTGTTGACTGCATTGGAGTTGACTCTTAGGAAAGCTCGTGCACATGGTGGTGTTGTTCGTGGTCTCCACGAGAGTGCTAAGCTTATTGAGAAGCGTGCGGCTCAGCTCTGTGTTTTGGCTGAAGACTGCAACCAACCTGATTATGTCAAGCTTGTTAAGGCTCTCTGCGCTGATCACAACATCAACTTGCTTACAGTTCCAAGTGCCAAGACCCTCGGTGAATGGGCTGGTGTAAGTTTAATTGATCTTCTAACTCTTCATATACATACCTTATTAAAAGCTCCCTTTTCTCCTGAATGAATGTTCTGTTAATAACAAAAGTTGAATCTTTGATGTTGTTGCAGCTCTGTAAGATTGACTCTGAGGGTAATGCCAGGAAGGTTGTCGGATGCTCCTGCCTTGTAGTCAAGGTATTGTGTTTACGTCTCAATCCATGTCATCTTCCAAATTTCTTGTCTGGTCATCTGCTTGATGCGTTTCTGTGTGTTTCGTGCTTGCTGTTTCAGGACTACGGTGAGGAGACAACTGCGCTCAATATCGTCAAGAAGCACATTGAATCTAACTAAGTTTAAGAAGCATTCCGAATCTCGAAGTGCAAATGTTTTTTTCATCTCAATGCTGTTTTATCTTGGTTTTGATATTTAATATTTTTGCAGACAGCTCTCGAGATTTGTTTGGAACATGATCAAGTTTTGTTGTTATTTAGGCTCTACTCTTCCATGGCCCAATTTACTAGCTTGAGGTTTTCTTTGCCCATTAGTTGTTTTCATAAAATAAATGTTGAAAAATTCACAGGTTAATCTTACTGAAGTTGAATCTGAAAATTATAGGATTATTTTTGTTGGTTAGACGAGTTTATAAACAAAACTCTTTTATTAGTGTTTATATTTTTCTCAATAGTAGTTTACAAAATCTATTATTTTCCCAATTATAACAGGATATTCGTATTGCACAAAAAAAAAAAAAAAACAGGATATTCGTTTGTCCACATAACATAGTTCATCTACATAACATATTTAAACCTATTTCATTTGTTAGTTTATACTCCCTCTGTTTCAATATATAAGTAGTTTTAGTGTTTTTGTTTTGTTTCATATTATAAGTTGTTTTTACATATCTAGATAACTTTTTACTTTATCAAAAACTGTGTGACCAATAGTATTTTGTTGTTTCTTTTATAATTGGTTAAATTGTTTTTAGTTATACTTTTAATAATGTTTTCTTAAAGAAAAAGTACATGCCTTAATCTTTGTGCTTTTAGGCAAAACTACTTATATATTGAAACGGAGGGAGTATGATTTATAAAAAAGCTTGATTTTTTTTTTATTTTATTATCAAAATTGTTTCAATTTTCTATATTTGTATTGGTTGAATTATGATTATTTTTATCTTATATACTTTTTATGATTTTAATATATTTGATTTGCTGAGGAAATATATTTTTTGGTATTGTTCTGTGTAAACAATATATACGATAAATCAATACTATTAAAAAATTAGAGTTTGGCCATGGTACATAAATGTTGTTCCAGAAATTTGTCCTTGATATTATTAGGATTTGTAACCTTCGTTAAGGGTAATTAGGGAATATAACATTATCTCTACAATCTATGTTTCCAAACAAGACAATTATTAAACATGTAGCCAAACAACCAAAATCTAATGGGTCTCACTTTCCTAATTAATTAAAATCAAAACAAATTAATTGATAAATATAATGAATAATTTATACATCAACTATTATATATAAATTAAGATTCTTTAATTTATGATTTAATTCAAAATATATTTATAATATATTTTAATATATTTTTATTTTGTTTCAAAAAAAAAATATATATATATATACATATTATGATTGATGTTTTTACGATTGTACTTTTTAGCAGGTTTTTCCATCAAACTGAAAAATATTTAATTAATTAGACGGGTTGAAAAATTAATTAGCCAATCTCGATTATAAATTTTTTTAAAAAAAAAATTCGCATATAGTAAATAATTTCAGCTGATATATTTTAAAATTAATAAAATATTAAAATGATTTCATACTTATATTATTCAAATATTTGAAATATATTTTAATATCTTTTTTTGTTTCAAATATATATATATATATATATATACACATATTACGATTGATGTTTTTACGATTGTACTTTTTAGCAGGTTTTTCCATCAAACTGAAAAATATTTAATTAATTAAACGGGTTGAAAAATTAATTAGCCAATCTCAATTATAAATTTTCTAAAAATTCGCATATAGTAAATAATTTCAGCTGATATATTTTAAAATTAATAAAATATTAAAATGATTTCATACTTATATTATTCAAATATTTGAAATATATTTTAATATCTTTTTATTTTGTTTCAAATATATATATATATACACATATTACGATTGATGTTTTTACGATTGTACTTTTAGCAGGTTTTTCCATCAAACTGAAAAATATTTAATTAATTAAACGGGTTGAAAAATTAATTAGCCAATCTTGATTATAAATTTTCTATAAAAAATCGCATATAGTAAATAATTTCAGCTGATATATTTTAAAATTAGTAAAATAATAAAATAATTTCATACTTATATTATTCAAATATTTGAAGCGTCAAATTATGCTTTATGTTTGAATGAAGTTTTTAACGGATAGTTCCATCAAATTTGCAAATTATATATACGAGTACAACATGTATTTTATAAAATAATATTTTAGATAAATAAAATAACAATTAAACATATACCATATAACTTTTACAATAGTTGTTTTCACATATATATATTTTTTCCAAACTATGATCTTACGATACAACGCAGATTAAAATATATAATGCGAAATTGTTATTTTAATCTCTTAATCCTTATGATATATCTCCTCCAAATAACACATAATTCATTTAAAAAAAACTAAATTGCTAACTCACTGTTTATAATGTTGGTTAAATAATTATAATCAAAATTAGATTACATAATTAAAAATCTAAACTATTATTAACAAAATGAATAAAAAGTAAAATTTGTAAAGAAAATTAAACCCGCACTTTCTAAGTGCGGGTCAAAATCTAGTTATGATTAAAAAAGAAACACAAAGTGCGGGTCAAAATCTAGTTATGATTAAAAAAGAAACACTAGATTGATATTTGTCTCCACATAATTGAATATTTGTCAATACTTTGACATAATTGAGCTTAAAAATTAACGTTTTTTTAATTATTCTTTCATGAGAGTCATTTTCTCTTTGTACCGGGTTTATAGAGTTCTTGCATATTCAACACCGCTAATATAAAAGGCTCATCAGACTCGTAAAGTTGTCATTTTGTGCTCTTAACCATTTGGATTTAAGTCGGCGAGGCGACGGGGGTTTCTTTTCGTTCGGAGAATGTTTATTTGTTTTCTAGGGTTTTGAAGCATTCGATACTCTCAGAAGATGGGTCCTCTTGTCGGAGAGATTGAACTTCCGGAAGCACTCCTCCAGGCTGGAAAAGATCTCCTCAAGCCTCATCCCTCTACTAATTCGCTTCTCGACCTCCTCGATGTACGAATCCTTCTCTCTCTCGACATTCTCTAATACTGTAGCATTTTCTCCTTACAAATGGGTTTTGTTGCTTTCGTTCACGCGTTTGCTGAAATTCCTCTGTTGGGATAGGGTTACAGGAAGCGATTAGGGTTTCTTTCTTCTCGACGATACAGAAAAATTTAGAATTTTGCTTTTATTTTTGTTGAATGTTTGATGTCTTGCTAAGAGCCGTTTTTTCCCCCTTTATCTGTGAGTATTTTGCTTTCGGAAAGGTGAACCCTTTAGGGTTTTGTTACTCTCAAATCCCTAGAACAAATTTATCTCTGCCGTTTATGATGTTCAGTCATCTGATTTCGACGCTTCTCTATGCAGAAAGTCGAGTCTCTGCTCTCCACTGTCGAGCAAGATCCTACTGTAACAGTTCAAAATGCCCTGAAACCATCGATGAAGGCTTTGGTATCTGCTGATCTCTTAAGAAACCCTGATTCTGATGTTAGGGTTTACGTTGTCTCGTGCTTAACCGAGATTATGAGGATAACTGCCCCAGAGGCCCCATATAACGATGACCATATGAAGGTTGATTATACCATTAATCCCACAATTGCATATCCTTTGAATACCAGTAATAATATCCTCTGAAATCTACAAATTTCACTCACATGGCATTTGCTTTGCTTCTCTGGCTTACAGGAGATCTTCGAGGTGACAGTAGAAGCCTTTGGAAAACTAGTTGATGCTTCCTGTCGTAGTTTTAAGAAAGCAGAGGCGGTGCTTGATACTGTTTGTAGGGTCAAGTCATCCTTGGTGATGTTGGACTTGGAGTGCGATGACCTTATCCTAGAGATGTTTCGGCAGTTCTTGAAAATCATAAGGTATAAATAGAACCTGAGTTTACAATGCTCAATCCACCATTATGTGCCTTATTTATCGCTGATGGCTTTTCTTTTATGAATCTATTAAGCCCGGATCATCCTCCACCGGTACTTCTTTCTATGGAAACGATAATGATCACAGTTATAGATGAAAGTGAAGAAGTATCCATGGATTTGCTGGAGATTCTGTTGGCTGCTGTCAAAAAAGAAACCAAGGTATGTATTTCCCAATTCATATTGAAGTCTCCAAGCTTTTCATTAGACTTGAGATTTGATTTTTCTTGTCGTCATGGCGTAGGATGTCTCACCAATGGCTTCGGGGCTTGTGAAGAAGGTTCTCAGTTGTTGCGCCTCTAAGCTTGGACCGTGCATCATGGAAGCTTTGAAGTCCACAGGGACTAGCTTGGACATGTATTCTCCAGTAGTTTTGTCAATATGCCAAAGCGAAGCTGCCACTACTGAAGCGCACATCGTTGATAACCCCAAAGAAATTGAGGTATTATTAACGCATTGAGCTCTTTGTTTGATCGTTGATACAGTAGTTGTTTGGTTGAATCTTGAATTTGCATCTGCCAATAGTTTATATGTTTTTGTTTTTTCAGGCAGATGAAAAAACATCAGAAGAACAAGTAGTTCCAAGTGATTCACTGCAGGTACTGTATTTGGTAGGATTTTTATTGCAAGTGTTTATCCCCTTTTCACATTGTTTGATGCTTAACCAATATCTTCAAAATCTTTTGATTTAGGAAAAACTGGATTTGGGTCTCTCTGTCAAGGGGACTAGGTCCAAGAGAACTGCAAAAGGTGGAACTCGAGCCAATGGGGATGACAAAATAAGAACTGGAAATGATTATAAACAACTTCTGAAGCAAGGGCAACCTGAAAGTACAGACACAGAGACTGAATCAGGGTCTACTAGGAGGAGAGGGCGGAAACCCAATTCTCTGATGAATCCTGAGGAAGGCTATTCATTCAAGACGTCATCAAGCAAGAAGGTGCAGGGAAAAGAACCTGGGGATTCGTCACTTGGAAAGCTGGCTGCCAAGAAAGCATCTTCGCCTAGTAAAGTTGGTCAAACGAATCAGTCTATTGTTACTTCTCTCTCACCCTCTAGTAGGGCTAAGAAGGGGTCACGTAAACGAAGCCGCAGTAAGATGGAAGAGACAAATCGTGATGAAGGTTCTTTAGCTACACCAGTATCAAAGAAACAGATTGTGAAGAAAGATAATCCTAAAGAAGAAGATTTTATGGAATCTGACCTCGAAAAGCCTGAAGATAGCACTAAGCCTGCCAAGTCAAGTAAAAAGGAGAGAGCACAGAATCCTTCAGCAAAAACATCTTCAGAGAAGCCTCTTGCAGAATCTAAAAAGGAGAAAGCGCAGAATGGGTTAACGAAAACATCTACAAAGATGTCACTTGCAGAATCTAAGAGGGTAAAGACCAGTGGAAACAAAACAGTCCATTCAGATGCTAAGAAAAACAATTCAGAAGGTGCAAGCATGGATACAGATATTCCCCAGTCATCAAAGAACAAGGTAGCAGATTTGATGAACCATGGTTTCTTTGTTAAAATATAATACTCTCGAACTTCCTTTTTCCTTTTAACTTATAATTGGATAAACTGTTCAGAAGAAGGATTCTCGCGCAACGACGCCTTCGACAAAAGAATCTGAACAAACTCCCAAGAGGAAACGGACAGCTGGAGAGGAAGTGGTGTGAATTTTTGCCTTCTCTGTCCATGGTATGAAGCTTTTATTTGTCTCGTGTTTTCACATGGCCTATATTTCGATTTGCAGGAGTCCAATAAGAGTGCGCTTGGTAAGGAATTGGTTGGTAAGAGAGTTAAAGTCTGGTGGCCACTCGATGATAAGTAAGTGTATTGCGAAACATGTTAACTTTTGGTTTGGATACTATGATGAATGGTATCTAACCATTTATATTTGCACAGGTTTTATGAAGGCGTCATACAGTCCTATTCTGGTCGTACGAAGAGGCATCAAGTGAGTTACCTTCCTTAAGTGCTATTTTATAATTCTCTCGTTGTTGCATAATTGATTCATATAGAATTTTCCTACTGCTGTCTCGCTGCAGGTATCTTATTCTGATGGGGATGCTGAAGAGCTTTTTCTTAAAAAAGAACGTTGGGAGATAATCCAAGATAATTCTTCTCAAAATGTTATCCAGGAAAAGGAGAATGATCTGCCTGATTCTACTCCTTTATCTGAGATGTAAGTGAAACGTTCATGATTTGAATCACCTACAATTTGTAGTTGGCTTAAGCTTGGCACCTCTTAGTCTTGAGCTGTCTTGCTTTTATTTGTAGACTGCGAATGCAGAAAGCCAAGAAGAGCAAAAATGCGTCTATGAATGTGGAACCGAGCAGTTCTTCAGACGTCAGGTGTGAAATTTTACAGTCATTCTGGTTATTGATATAGAAAGTTTGATCCTTGAATGAATTCTCTCACATTTATGGATATAGATCCGCGAAGAAGCAAGACCCTGTAACAAACTCCACTAAGCAAGGGAAAAGAACCAAAGGTGCGCTGAAGGGCGTAAGCAATGAACCAGAAAGCAGAGAAGAGAAAAATCTTAAACCGTCAAAAGAGCCGAATGCTGAAACTGGCAAACCAAAAGGCAGGACTGAGAAAAGGAAGAAGGTGACTGAAGCTCTGCACCGGGAAAGTGAAAAAGATCGTGATGATAAGGACGAACCTGAAACCAAGGGTGAAGACAGTCTGAAATGCGATGCAGAGGCTGAATGTAAGAGTGATCACCAAGAGCTGGCTGACGATCCTAATGCAGAAACCAAAACTGATGGAGAAGAGCTAAAGTCTACTGACAAGTCAAATGCAGAACCTGAAACTGGTGGAGAAGAACAGGAGGTAGCTAAGGAGCCAACTGCAGAACCGAAAACTGATGGAGAAGAGGTAAAGTCTACAAACAAGTCAAATGAAGAACCCGAAGCTGATGGAGAAGAACAGGAGGTAGCTAAGGAGCCAACTTCAGAACCCAAAATTCCTGGAGAAGAGCGAGAGCCAGAGAAAGAGTCAAATGAAGAACTCGAAACTGAGGTACAAGAGCGAGAATCAGCAAAAGAGCAAACTGCAGAGGCAAAAGTGACTGAGAAGGAGGATATGTCTGAGGAGAAGGAGAGTCGTAGAGATGCAGACACAAGCGTGCCTGAGACTGGTAAAGTGGAAAATGAAGCGGAAGAAGATGATCAGAGAGTTGTCAAGGAACTGGAAGAAGAAACTGATAAAGCTGAAGTCGGTACAATTCCTGTTTGAGGTTGATCCTTGAATCAGAGACATGGTTACGTGATGTTAATTCAGGGAAAGAGATTGGTTATTGTGGTTTTTAGGTGACTTATGTGTGTTAGTGAAGCTGCTTGTTTAGAGACTTATGGTGTTAATGTTTGTAGAGTCTTCTGACCCGTCGTCTTATTATGGAACTAGTTTGATCTGTCAGTCACCTACCTAGTAACATTTATTTAAAAGACACGTTTGTGCACTAATATTTGTTATCATACTGTGGTAGTATGTTACAGCACTTCCTGTAATTTTGTCCGAATCTAAACATCTTATTATGGGAGTAGGTAAGTAAACTGTAGGCATAAACACTTGCAGACTTGACTTGTCTATATTATATACACAATTTTTGTACCCCTTTTCTAGAACTATTATTATCTGTGTAACAAGTAACAACCTATCCCATACTAAAGCAAGAAATCATTGTAAAGTGTAAAATTTATTTTATTTCTGTATCTACGTAGAGCTTCTGTCAAATAGGTTATTCACTTCCATATAAACATATCAAATGTGACCTTTTGAGCGATTTTTGTAGAAACTATAGCTTCGGTCAAAACTCTTTCCGGCCGACGTCAGCTCCCATATCGGTCGTGTACTCTTTCTTTCTAGTTTAATTTAGTATAAGTAACACAAGGTGATAGGGATCGATCAGAGTGCGTCGATGAAGAAAATACATACGGTGCTATTGATAGCGATGACAATTCTCGATCTTATAATCAACGGGTTATTGTCTCCGACGTCACTTATCTCCATCATCACGAATCAAACCGATGGTATTGTTGTCTGTGTTCCTCCTCGCCTCCAAAAACAGTATTTTTGGATGGTGGACAATCCCAACGGTTTCGGCAGTCCGACAAAGTGTCGTTTTGTTATTAAAACTAACATTTACTGTTAGTTTCTTCAAAAGTTTTCGGAGATTACTGTAGCCATATGGTAATGTTTCAAAGATTTTAACAAGTCCCTTCTGATTTGTTAATGAAACAACTACCATCAGAAAAACCGCCTTGGGATCAACGTATTAAGGAAGATAAAAGAGTACCGATCATATCAAAGGTCTCAGTTGTAACGGATGGATCGCAGACCCTGCCTTTCTAATATGTAACATGATCTCCATCAGCAAAAAGATGTTTCCTAAGCCACCATGGAAAATCTAACAAAGGGAAGAAAGACAACAATTTGATGGGTGGAACGACAACCATGAAGGAATTTCTAGCAGTTCTAATCAGGATTAGCAACTCTAGTCTGAATTCCGAGCCTAGGATCTACAGGTTCATGTAATTGAATCTATCAGACCTGGAGATTACCTGGTGATTAGCAGCGGAAGTTATTTGCAGATAATCGAGATCTATAACGCCTCAAATGCTGTGCCTCTACTGGTATCCACACGCACACAAGCTGAACAGGAAGGGATGCTAGTGCCTTTTGAGATCTAATCTCAGAGAGGTTTCTTTTCTGTTTCTGGTGGCTGTGAATTAGGTTAGAAACGAGTTTAGGTCGACCATATATCTTATATATGTCGACTTAAACCGCCACGGGATTAACTAATGATTAAACCGAATTAATCTGCTAATCCGCGAGTTGTGTCGACCGACACACTCTATGTGTCGATCGACACAGCCAATCTATGTCGACCGATACTCTTAGTGCATCGATCGACATCGCCCAGAAAAGTCGATATTGAATGCATATCAAATATGCATTCATCCGTTCATTACATTAATGATCATCCTCTTATGCAATGTCCAGTTTGCTTAGGTGTGTGACCCTGTAGGATCATATAACACTAGCAATGAGTTCTCAACTCATTGATCATAAGTGGCTTCTAGCAAAGCATTATGACTACCCAGTGTCATATGATTGTCTCATCTCGACAACACGACTTTCTCTCAGAGTAAGTACAAATAGATTTCAGGACATTCCCAACAATCTCCCACTTGTACTGGAATCGTCTATTCCCTTTTAATCCCTTTGTATCCATATCTCAATCCAGCATAAGGCAAGAACTGTGTCATCCTTATTAAGCTAGATCACGTTTATCGAATCCCGATTTGTACTGATGAAAAACAAACGACTGACAATCAGCTCGTTTGAGCGCGGCCACGCATTTCCAGTATCAAATCTTCGATAGGCCCAGAGATATTTAACTCCTGTTATATAGGAGGTACAAATCCCATCTTGTTCCATCCATGTCTCTTTTATACTTCATGATACGCCTAATCAGTGTCTTTATGATCACCAGTTACGGCTGACGTTTGACAAAGTCAAGACGAACCAATCCATATAAGAGAGGACATGATGAACTCAGGTCTAAGGACTATACTCTTTAGTCGTAATGAGAAACTCTTATGACACTCATATAACATCTTGTAGAGTTCTCATTAACGGGTCAAGTCCGATCATGTGTTCTCTAACACATATCTATGTGATTGACTTTAATACGCTTATTAATGACTCCATGAAACATAGTCATCAGTCACCTCACATACTAGTCTCACGTGGTTGTTAGTTTCCCATTTTAACAACCTCGACCAGGGACCATTTATAATTTATGTCATTTATTGATTATAGGGTTTCATGATCAAGTCACATACTTGATGACCTATAAAATGTCATAAATTACTTTTGGGACTCTTATTTAATAACACAATTAAATAATACTGAAACAATTTCATTAAAATAACATAATCAAATTATGTCCTACGAACATTATGTCATAACTAAAACACCAAATATAACTCCCACTGAAAACAAGATCATATCTTAAGAAATCTAATGCCTACAACAGCAGTGTGAAACTCATGCTTGGGCCTTGGGAGGGGCTTGGTCAGTGGATCAGCAACATTCTCATCCGTCGGGACTCTGCTGATCTTCACATCTCCTCTATTCACAATATCACGGATAAGGTGATATCGCCTTTCTATGTGTTTGGATTTCTGGTGTGATCTAGGTTCCTTTGCTTGCGCAATGGCTCCATTGTTGTCACAATACAAAGCCACTGGCTCAGAAATACTAGGAATCATACCAAGTTCAGTGATGAACTTCTTGATCCAAACAGCCTCCTTTGCCGCTTCAGAAGCAGCGAGGTACTCAGCTTCTGTTGTGGAATCTGCTACAGTGTCCTGCTTGGAACTCTTCCAGCTGACAGCACCGCCATTCAGGCAGAAGATGTAACCAGATTGTGATCGGAAATCATCTTTGTCTGTCTGGAAACTTGCGTCTGTGTAACCACTCACTACCAGCTCATCACTTCCTCCATACACCAAGAATTTATCCTTAGTATTTCTCAAATACTTCAGAATATTCTTGACTGCTGTCCAGTGACTTTCACCTGGATCCGATTGGTATCTGCTCGTCGTGCTTAAAGCACAAGCAACATCTGGACGAGTACAGAGCATGGCATACATGATGGATCCCAACGCCGAGGCATAGGGAATACGACTCATGCGCTCTCGCTCAGCAGGTGTCTCAGGACACTGCTTCTTGCTGAGACTTATGCCATAAGACATTGGTATGAAGCCCTTCTTGGAATTTTGCATTCTGAATCTGTGTAAGACTTTATCGATATAAGTGTCTTGACACAGTCCAATTAACTTGTTTAATATATCTCTATAGATTCTTATTCCAAGAATATACGCGGCTTCTCCCATGTCTTTCATTGAAAAACAACTTCCGAGCCAAGTCTTAACAGACTGTAACAACGGAACGTCATTTCCGAGAAGAAGTATGTCATCTACATACAACACGAGAAATGCAACAGCGCTCCCACTAGTCTTCTTGTAAACACATGGTTCTTCTTCGCTTCTGATGAAATCAAACTCTTTGACTGCTTCATCAAAACGAAGATTCCAACTCCGAGATGCTTGCTTCAACCCATAAATAGATCGATGAATCTTGCATACTTTCCTAGCAGCATTAGGATCGATGAAACCTTCGGGCTGTGTCATGTACACATCCTCTTCCAGAATTCCATTAAGGAAAACTGTTTTCACGTCCATTTGCCAGATCTCATAATCATAATGAGCAGTTGTTGCTAGGAGAATCCGAATGGATTTAAGCATGGCTACAGGTGAATAGGTTTCTTCATAGTCTATACCATGAATTTGTTTGAAACCTTTTGCCACCAGCCTTGCTTTATATATCTGAATATTTCCATCCACATCAATTTTCTTCTTGAAAATCCATTTACACTCAATGGGTCTTGCACCATCGGGTAAATCAACCAAAGTCCATACTTGGTTCTGTGACATGGATCCCATTTCGGATTCAGCGGCTTTCAGCCACTTTTCGGAGTCAGGGCTCATCATCGCTTCTTCGTAATTCGCGGGCTCGTCACTGTCAATGATCAATAAATCATGACAATTGGTTACGAGAAATCCATATCTCTCGGGTTCGTGACGGATCCTTTCGGATCTACGAATTTCTGGCTCCGCAGGCGTTGGGTCTACAACTCTTTGTAGATCCAACTGTTGCTCTTCCTCTACGGGTTGAGCATTTTCCTGCGGTTCTCGAACTTCTTCGAGTTGTACTTTACTCCCACTGTTTCTGTTGGAAAGAAACTTTCTCTCAAGAAAAACGCAGTTCCGAGCAACAAACACTTTGTTCTCGGATTGGTTGTAAAAGTAGTATGCCTTGGTTTCCTTAGGATAACCAACGAAGTAGCACTTATCAGATTTGGGTTCGAGCTTATCTGTAATTAATCGCTTAACATAAGCTTCACAACCCCAAATCTTCAGGAAAGACACATTTGGAACATTTCCAGTCCACATCTCATGTGGTGTCTTTGCAACTGATTTTGACGGAACCCTATTAAGTGTAAACGCAGACGTTTCTAGAGCGTATCCCCAAAAGGATAATGGAAGAGTTGAGAGACTCATCATTGATCGAACCATATCTAATAGAGTTCGATTCCTCCTCTCGGACACCCCATTCCATTGTGGTGTTCCAGGAGGAGTGAGTTGTGAAACAATTCCACAATCTCTCAAATGATCACTGAATTCTTGGCTTAAGTATTCTCCTCCACGAACTGATCGAAGAGCCTTAATACTTTTACCAAGTTGATTCTGTACTTCATTTTGGAACTCTTTGAACTTTTCAAAAGATTCCGACTTGTGTCTCATTAAATAGACATAGCCATACCTGCTGAAATCATCAGTGAAGGTAATGAAGTATCGAAATTTCCTCTGGCACTTGTGCTCATTGGGCCGCATACATCTGTATGTATAAGGCCCAATAGGTCACTGGCCCTTTCGTTTGATTTGCTGAAAGGGGCCTTAGTCATTTTGCCTAGTAAACAAGATTCACATTTCTCACATGATTCATAATCAAATGAGCCCAAAAGCCCATCACTATGGAGCTTTTGAATCCGTTTCTCGTTTATGTGGCCCAAACGACAATGCCATAGAAAAGTCTGATTCGTGTCATTTGATTTGAATCTCTTGGTGTTAATGTTATAGATTTGTGTGCTTTGGTTTAGAACATAAAGCCCATTCTCTAATGGGCTGCTACCATAATACATATCATTGTAATCAAAAGAACAACATTTATTCTTAATTGAAAACTGATATCCTTCCAAATCCAAAACAGGAATAGAAATAATATTTCTGCTTATAGCAGGTACATAGTAGCAATTATGAAGTTCTAAAACCAAACCAGAAGGTAAAGACAAGTTAAATGTTCCTACGGCTAATGCAGCAACTCTTGCTCCATTCCCCACACGCAGGTCCACTTGTCCCTTTTCCAACGTCCTACTATTGCTTAGGCCCTCCATATTTGTACAAATATGAGCACCACAGCCGGTATCCAATACCCAAGAAGTAGAACCAGAAGTAGTAACATTTACTTCTATAACATAAATACCTGAAGATGAAGTCTCGAAAGTCTTCTTCTTCTTCTTCTTCTCTTCCAAGAATTTGTTGCAATTTCTCTTCCAATGCCCAGGCTCTTTACAGTAATGGCACTTATCAGTCTCAGATGGGCCCGGCTTGGGCTTCGGGGCTGGCGCAGGCGTGTCCTGGTTCTCAACCGGGACTGCCTTGCCCTTTCCCTTGCCTTTGCCTAGTTTCTTAAACTTCTTACCCCCTTGTACCATAAGTACATTAGGAGTGCCCTTCCTGATATTAGGCTCAGCTGTCTTGAGCATGCCATGCAGTTCAGTCAACGTCTTCGTCAAGTTGTTCATGTTATAGTTCATAACAAACTGATCATAACTTGACGGCAGTGACTGTAGAATGATGTCAGTAGCCAACTCTTGGCTAATGGGACAATCCAGCCTCCCCAGGTTATCAATATAACCCATCATCTTAATGACATGAGGACTTACTGGACTGTCCTTTGGTAGCTTGCATTCAATGAGAGATTTAACCGTCTGGTATCTCTTAGTTCGTGCTTGCTCCTGAAACATGCTTTTCAGGCTAGTGATCATCTCCACTGGCGACTCCACGTTCTCGTATTGCTTCTGCAAGTCCGAGTTCATGGTAGCCAACATGAGACAATTCACATCGACCACATCATTGGAATGCTTGTCCCAAGCACTCCTTTCTGCATGTGCAGCATTGGATCTCGGTTTTTCAGGGAGAACATTTTCAAGGACATAGTCCCGCTTCTCCTGCTTGAGAACAATTCTCAAGTTCCGATACCATTCGAGAAAATTCGATCCATTTAACTTGTCCTTCTCAAGGACGGATCGCAGGGAGAAAGAATTGTTATGAGTAGTAGTCATAGCTGAGAACATAGAAAAGAAAAGGTTTAGTTATGATGTTCAAGAAATGAGAAGTCTTAACTTTTAAGAAAACTCGCATTATATTCAAACAATGTTTCCTCAGATGAATATAATGATCCAAGACCCATACTTCACTAAACTTGAGTGAGCCACTGGCTGTCACCCAAATTCAGCTATCTAGGTAAGCAACAACCTTGCTAGTTGTATCCAATACAACTCTTGGTTGTGGACTGACATCTTATGTCAAATCCACCTGATGTCTCTGAGCCCAAAACGATTTTGATGGCCCAGTCAAGTAAACCAATCTTTTCAGTCATGTAATTGTTGACGCCTTGCACTGCAAGCCCATCAACACGATTACTTCCTGCCTTACTCATGTAATTGTGGACACCTTGCACTGCAAGCCTATCACTCAATGAAACGAGTCTTGACAGTCGACAAGATCGGGAAGACATCAAGTATCACTTGATATTTGATTGAGGAACGGAATCATTAAAACGTTCAGTTTTATTATGTTTTAGTTCTTATAATTAATTGATTTATCATGCTTTGGTTATGTGATTGCAGGTTCCAAAACCCAATCATCGAATCTGATGTCGACCGACACTACTATAGTGTCGATCGATACAGAATAACCAAAAGCAATTCGCGATAACCGATCAATCCAATTGATCCAGTTTCGAATACCGGTCGGTGTCGATCGATGCTACACTAGCATCGGTCGATACCAACCTAATCAAACCAATCGCAATTCAAACCATTTAACCAAGCTCGATAACCGGTCCAATCCAATTGAACCGGTTCATCAATCTCGCGAGGTTTGTGTCGACCGATACAACTATTGTGTCGATCGACACTAGGCGAAAAGTTTTATTCGGGTTATCCTTCTGTGTCGACCGATACCCGCTTGGTGTCGATCGACACAGGGTGATAATCCCTAATCGTTTTCAAGTTAAAACCCTAAAACTAGATTTTAATCAAAAACGAATTTCAGCATGCTTGTATCAACTATACAGAGATCCAGATTCAACTAATCTAATCAACATGCCACAGATTCAATGGAACCCTAAAGCTCTGATACCACTGAAGGAATTTCTAGCAGTTCTAATCAGGATTAGCAACCCTAGTCTGAATTCCGAGCCTAGGATCTACAGGTTCATGTAATTGAATCTATCAGACCTGGAGATTACCTGGTGATTAGCAGCGGAAGTTATTTGCAGATAATCAAGATCTATAGCGCCTCAAATGCTGTGCCTCTACTGGTATCCACACGCACACAAGCTGAACAGGAAGGGATGCTAGTGCCTTTTGAGATCTAATCTCAGAGAGGTTTCTTTTCTGTTTCTGGTGGCTGTGAATTAGGTTAGAAACGAGTTTAGGTCGACCATATATCTTATATATGTCGACTTAAACCGCCACGGGATTAACTAATGATTAAACCGAATTAATCTGCTAATCCGCGAGTTGTGTCGACCGACACACTCTATGTGTCGATCGACACGGCCAATCTATGTCGACCGATACTCTTAGTGCATCGATCGACATCGCCCAGAAAAGTCGATATTGAATGCATATCAAATATGCATTCATCTGATCATTACATTAATGATCATCCTCTTATGCAATGTCCAGTTTGCTTAGGTGTGTGACCCTGTAGGATCATATAACACTAGCAATGAGTTCTCAACTCATTGATCATAAGTGGCTTCTAGCAAAGCATTATGACTACCCAGTGTCATATGATTGTCTCATCTCGACAACACGACTTTCTCTCAGAGTAAGTACAAATAGATTTCAGGACATTCCCAACAAACCATTCAAAGGAAACATGGAAAGATAAATTCGAACATGGTATCATTGGATTTTGGAGTAAAAATGGAAGTAAGTCTAAGGGTAGGAATAAAGCTCTTTTTGGATGTCAAGATTCCTTATAAAGACTTTGGTATATAATTATTGGTATGAATGTATCTATTTTTCAGAGTTACATTTCGACATATTGGGTTTAAGATATATTTTGTAGAAGAAAAATCAGCCAAAGGATGATGCATACAAATCACATCTGATAAAAAAACGAATATAAAATTGGACAATAACCGTATTATGAGTGGTTATTGAGTAAGATCACTCTTCTGAAAGCATCGTTAAACTCCATTCTCATGTTTTTTCCAGTATATGGCTTATACATTTGTCTTGTTTTGTGTACTTGTGTACTTGTAGCTCTGTAAAATGTCTTTAATTGTTTTTCTAGTTTTATTTGTCTTGTTTTGAATTTCATGTTATATCATTGATATTGTAATTAAACAATTGTATCTTTTGATAATTAATAAAGCATTTTCGTCGGGAAAAAATCTAATATTATTCATTTTGATTCCGAATAAATATTTATTATGTTTATTAACGACCATATCAACTAAATGTTCATGTCCATGTCTATTAGTGATCTTGTTCAAATGTGTTGTCCATGATTGTTAGTGAATAATATCTTGATTAACAATTTTTTGAAGAAGTTGAAATTCGAAAATGACGGAAAGAAAGAGAAAGAAATAAAAAATCTCAAATAATTTTTTTTTAATGTTTTAAACTGTCCATATATGGTCTATTTTGTTGAGAAATTAGGCTGGGTGACCATAAATCGGTCAAAATTAAATCCATGACCATGCTTCTTTTTTTAATTTTTATGACCATAATGCCCCTATTCCCTACTATCTTTCTCTCTCTCTCACATGCAGCTGTCTTTTTTTTTGTCGCTGTTTTTTCTCCATGGATCAATGTAAAGACTTAAGTTTTTTTTTCCTAGGCACATGTTAAATTTTTAACTCTCGACAGTGGCGACAAAGTTGTTTCCTCTGTATCTGCATCTTCACCATCTTCCACCACACTTTCCTCCCTCCTCTCATCTTTATCTTCATCCACAAATTCCTGCTTTTCGTATTATGACATGTAAATTAGTTAAAGTTGTAATTGTAATCTTTACACAGACATATATCTAAAATGTTAACAACATTAAATGAAATGTTAACGCCCCAAATGTTATTAGATATGTAAATTTAAAATAGCATATATATCCAAAATGTTAGCAGCACAAAATAAAAATCTTAGCGGCTCTAAATAAAATGTTAACGATACAAATCCAAAATACCATATATATCAAAATTGTTAGCATCACTAATTACAATGTTAGCAACACCGTCAACCATTGTTATACTTTTTGCTTTATCTATATAAATTACTCTGTGTTATAGTAAAATCTTACCGACCTAATAAAATGTTAGCGATATAAATTCAAAAAATCATATATATCAAAATTGTTATTAGCACCAACTAAAATGTTAGCAACAACACCACCCATCACTTTTCATCAAAACAAGTCTGAATTTTTAATCAAATCTTAAAAAATGTGGATTGCTTTATCTTCTTTGATAGTTTTTTAGAGAGAGAGGAAGAAAGAGAGAGGGAGAGGATTAAGTTACAAAAATAAACGAAGATAGTAGAGAGATGAAGACATACGAAGAATTGTCTAAGCCACAATTTCATATAAAACACCAAAACTAAAAGAAATCAAACACAGAGAAGGATGTAAACCGAAAACCACTCTAATCGACGAGAAAAAGAAAAAAATCCAGATCTGATGCAAATACTAACCATGAGTTAAATCCAAGTCTGAGACAACTTCCATCTCAAAATCGGATGGAATTCGCGAAAGAAAACAGTGAGGTAAAGCCAATGAAGAAGAAAAGAAAGAGAAAGATATGAGAGAGAGAGAGGGAGAGAGATCTACAAAATCTTTGACGTCATCCTACTCTCAGTGAGCAAGTGGGTGAGTGAATTATGTGTCAATTTTTGGAGGGGTATCTGCGTAATTTCGTCCGTCCGAAATTGGTTTCAAAAAGCATTTTCCTTTTTACCTAATATTTCATCCATTTTGGGTTTATTAGCTATCTGAATAATATCTTGATTAACAATTTTTTGAAGAAGTTGAAATTCGAAAATGACGGAAAGAAAGAGAAAGAAATAAAAAATCTCAAATATTTTTTTTTTAATGTTTTAAACTGTCCATATATGGTCTATTTTGTTTATGGGTAATATTGGTCTTAATCAATTATAATCTGTTTAAAATATTGACATATTCATAACCTATCTATAATATGTTAGACATGAACGGGTCATGTCGTCTATTTTGACAGCTATATATCTACATCCTCCAAAAGATGTATATATGTCGTTCTAATAATTATTGGTAGGTATATTACCTAGAGTAAAATGATTCCATGAAAGTAGACTGATTGTAGGTGTTAGTTTCAAAATTTTGCCCAAGTTTATGTGTTTTTTTCTTCTTCTAAAGGTGTATTGTTCCAAATAATTCTTCTGACACCAACCCCTTTTTCTATAAAATTAATTTTTTTAAATAATTGTGTTTGTTCTTTTTATAGATATGAAAATAAAATATTAATATGTAGACCAAAGTCATTACCATGGTTAGGTGAACTTAAAGGTCTTTATATATACAAACCGTAACTCACTTGGTAACGACACATTACTCATTTTCTTCAGCCAGACCTCTTCAAAAACCGAAGCTTTTATTTTGGACCACCGGGAAAATGCCAGTCGACGAGTCCTCGCCGGCAGAGAAAACTGTTTGCATCACCGGAGCCGGTGGATACATCGCCTCTTGGATTTGTTAAGTCACTCCTCGAGAGAGGCTACACCGTCAAAGGAACCGTACGGAATCCAGGTCCACTATTTATATACTCCTTTTGTTCAGTGTATTAATATTTTTTCGGCTGGGTTAATTTGTAGAATGGATTGATAATTGAAATTGAAATATTTATTTTTGTTATTGTGTTTTTGCAGATGATCCAAAGAATACACATTTGAGAGAACTTGAAGGAGCCAAGGAGAGACTGATTCTGTGCAAAGCAGATCTTCAGGACTATGATGCTCTTAAAGCGGCGATAGCTGGTTGCGACGGCGTCTTTCACACGGCTTCTCCGGTCACTGACGATCCAGTGAGTATTATTTTGGGTGGTTTCTATACTATTTTTTTCTCCCACTCTCTGTGACTTCTGACAATATTGAATAAAGTTAGGGACCCACATGAGATAAAAATTTATAATAATTATGGTAGTGGAGTGTGTGTATTGAACATTATATTAATCTATTAGAAAAATATCGCATGGAAGAAGTTAAAAATGTATGATATGTCATTGATTATGTTATCAAATTATTATTTAATTTCAAGACGTTGATACCTGAGAAAATCACTATTTCATTTTTCTGTAATGGAATTTATTAATTCAAAGGGAAGAAAAGATAGTTAGAAATTATGTTGTTAGGAGAGGCAAATCAATGAATATGTGTGTATGATAAATTTTCAGGAGCAAATGATGGAGCCAAGTTCGTAGTTAATGCTGCGGCTGAAGCCAAGGTGCGGTTTACATGGACCCGAACCGTGACCCTGAAGCCGTCATTGATGAAAGTTGTTGGAGTGATCTTCAGTTCTGCAAAAATACCAAGGTCTTGACTTTTAATCCTTGCATTACTAAACAATATTTGGTGTGTGTTTCTTAATTAATTCATAGTCAGGAAACAGTTTTATTTTTGATGTTTGGTCTATTGCATTTTTTATGCGTTTTGTAGAATTGGTATTGTTACGGAAAGATGGTTGCGGACAGGGTCGGCCCTGAGTACAAGCCGGGTGAAACATTGGTTTCGGCCCCCAAAATTTCTTAAGCTAATATAAATAGATTTTATGGTCCCTAAATTACAAAAGAAATTTTTTTACTAAGTTTTATACTAAAAAGTTTATGGCCCCCAAAATCTCATGGCCGTCTCTGTTTGCAGAGCAAGCCGCGTGGGAGACAGCAGAGGAGAAATGTGTTGACCTGGTGGTTTTGAATCCTGTGCTGGTTCTTGGATCGCCATTACAGCCGACGATTAATGTCAGTCTCTTTCACGTCCTCAAGTATCTAACCGGCTCGGCTAAGACTTATGCTAATTTGACTCAGGCTTATATAGACGTCCGCGATGTCGCGCTGGCTCATGTTCTAGTCTACGAGGCACCCTCGGCCTCTGGACGCTATCTCCTAGCCGAGAGCGCCCTTCACCGCGGCGAAGTTGTTGAGATTCTGGTAAGTTATTCCCAGAATACCCACTTCCGACCAAGTAAGTAAAAGTATGTGCTATAAATACATGCCGTCATATGACACACGTCCTCATTAGTGTATAACAATACAATAAGTCACCACTGACACTATATAATTATTCAGTGTGACCGAATCTTAATTTAGCTTTTTCTTGGTCGAATCTTGACATAGCTAATTCAGCATATATAATTATTTTCTGTTAGAAAAGTCACTGAAAATAATAGAAAGGGAGGAAGAAATTAAGAAGAGGCGTGAGTGAATTTTGTGTGTGGAATCCATGTGAATTTTGTGTGTGGAATCCATTGTCACTATTCCCGTACAGTAAATACTATGCATGCACAGTAAAACTAATTCTTTATTTTCTATATATACTATTGCTTTGATGTTTGTAAATCATAACTTAACACAACTCAATGCAATGAGCCAATGATCCTTCTCTTTATCACTCTATCTCTTTATTTATTCTCAGTATTAATCCTCTGCAACGGGTAAAGTATTTTTAATTTTATTTATCGATATGATAAATTATATTATTATTATTATAACACGCACGATCACTTTATGATACGGCTACATTTATATCTATAATATTTACTCTGCTATAATGGCTGGTATACCACCTTTATTTTAATTTATTATTTTGTAGTGGTTGTTTAAATACACCACTTCTACTAAATATTGATGCGGACGGTTTGTCGCCTTGTTAATAATTCACTGTCTTATATCATTGTGGCTAAATGCATCATAATTATTTACATATTGTCAATAATTTAATAGACGGCTAAAACCGCTGGATAATTTATATATTATCATAATGTGGATCATATCACACCATAATATTATTGCTAAAATTATGTTTATACTACGGTTATTATATAAGGAGGCTCGGCCACCTGTCTAAAAACTTTTTGTCCGAAATTAACTAGAATCAATTAACTCCATATTAAAATTGTTTCAGATTGATTTTAAAAACGCTTTCACCAACGGTCACATAGAAAAAAATTTCAAAATTTTAATCTTTTTCAAACGGCTATGAACAGTGTTTTCAATCTATAAATACACTCATTTATTCTCAAACAATCCATCTTCTTTCAAATACATGTAAAATAATTCTTCATTTCAGATTTTATTTCACAAGAAAGATATTTCATTTGTTGTTAATTTTATGTGCGATTGTAATTTTTGTTTATGCTTATGGTATCTTCATTGGAGATTTGGTTCGAGAAGAGTTTACCATAAATTGCATTACTTGTCTATGCAATATTATTTCTTATAGTTGCTTTCATCATTAAAGTAAACGACTAATTTTAGTATAAAGTATTATCATCTAATAATATTTAGAATTTTTGTTTATAGAAAAAAATCAATGGCAAATATTGAAAAGCTAAAGTTCCCGACTCTTAAGATTATCGGAGCAAATTACATCGCATCGAAAACGGATGTCGAATTATATTTTGAGATGGAAAAATATCCGACACCATCAAAGAGGAAATTGAATCGCCTATCCATGAAAAGGCAAAAGCGATAATTTCCATCCAAAAACATGTCGATGAAAATGTGACGCATGACTATGCACAAATAAAAGACCCATCAGAGCTGTGGAAAGCTCTAAAAGATCAGTTTGACAACCAAAGAAAGATAAATCTCCCTCATGCATTCGAGGACTGGCAAAACCTGAGATTTCCGGATTTTGAGAGAGTGGAGGATTATAACTCTGCTATTTTGTGGATTGTATCACAAATTAAATATCGTGGTCAACCTATCTCTGATGCTCAAATGCTCGATAAGACTTACTTAACATTTCTTAAAGAGCATCATATCATGCAACAATTATACATCAAAAGCGGATACACGAAGTTCTCTTAGTTGATTGTGGCACTCATTTTAGCAGAGAGGAATAATAAGCTCCTCATAAAGAACCACAACTCTCGACCCACGGGGTCAAAAGCATTTCTTGAAGTAAATCCATCAGAGGTGAATAATCTCGAAAGGAAATATCAAACCTTTTGAGGCCGTGGTCATGGTCGTGGTCGTCGATTCAATCGAGGACGTGGAAGAAATTATATTCCACAAGAAAGAAAGTCGTACAAGTGGGTCCGACCTGGAAAATTTTCTAAAGAAAAAGAAATCCCAGGAGTTTCAACCAGAAACAAGAAAATGCTTGTTATAGGTGTGGATCCACAAAGCATTGGGCAAACATATGCCATACTCCCTCACATCTTTTTAAGTTATACCAAGAGTCTATGAAAGGCAAGGGGAAAGATGTGAACCTTACGGAACACTTTGAGTGTACAACATACCTCGACTCTTTCGACTTTGGGAATGACTTCGACGAGACCACCACGGGAAATTACGATGCTTGTAATGTGACCGTTATGAAGTCTCAATTAAAGCAATATATAATTACTATGCATTTTAATTTCTTCTCAACAATAATGTTGTTTATGCAACAGTGTAACGAATACTTATTGTGTGTTTCTTTTCTTATTATATGAATAAATTTACTTTATTTTTTAATGTTTATGTTGATTACATAAATGGCCTACAACACGAAAAGGATAATATCCAAGGATATGGGTAGAGAAACTTGTATACGAGATAGTGGTACAACACACACTATTCTGAAGGACAAGAAATATTTCTCTAACTTGAACCGAAAAATATAATTTTCAATACAATATATGGTCCTACAGACCTGATTGAAGGAACTGGTAAAGCCAGCTTTATATTGCCAAATGGAACAAAAAATTTCGTAAGGAATGCCTTATATTCTCCAAATTCGAAAAGGAATTTGTTGAGTTTTAATAACATATACCTTCAAAGATATGATACCCAATTAGCGACTGAGGATGGAAAGATGTATATGTATATAACTTCTGATAAATCTGGAAAAAGCAAATATTGGAAAAGTTCCTGAAACTTCCTTCTGGATTGCATCATACTTATATAGATGCAATCGAATCAAATCTCGTGATTAAAATAAATCCAGAGAATGTCACATTATGGCATGATCGCCAAGAAAATATTTTTTTTGACCAAGGCGATCATGCAATAATGTGGTATTCTCTGGATTTATTTTGATCACGAGATTTGATTCGATTGCATATATATAAGTATGATGCAATCCAGAAGAAAGTTTCAGGAACTTTTCCAATATTTTCCTTTTTCCAGATTTATCAGAAGTTATATACATATAATTCTTTCCATCCTCAGTCGCCGACTGGCTATCATATCCTTGAAGGTATATGTCATTAAAACTCATCGAATTCCTTTTCGAATTTGGAGAATACAAGACATTCTTTATGGAGAATTTTTTTCCATTTGGTAACATAAAGCTGGCTTTACCAGTTCCTTCAATCAGGTTTGTAGGACATGATATTGTATTTACAATTATATTTAACGGTTTCAAGTTAGAGAAATATTTCTTGTCCTTCAGAATAGTGTGTGTTGTACCACTATCTGGTATATAAGTTGCTCTACCCATATCCTTGGATATTATCTTTTTCGTGTTGTAGTCCATTTATGTAATAAACATTAGAAAAAAGTAAATTCATTCATATAATAAGAAAAGAAACACACAATAAGTATTCATTACACTGTTGCATATACAACATTATTATTGAGAAGAAATTAAAATGCATAGTAATTATATATTCCTTTGTTTGAGATTTCATAACGGTCTCATTACAAGCATCTTAATTTTCTGTGGTGGTCTCGTCGAAGTCATTTCCAAAATCGGAAGATTCGAGGTATGTCGTATCCTCAAAGTGTTCCGTAAGGTTCACCTCTTTCCCCTTGCCTTTCACAGACTCTTGGTATAACTTACAAAGATATGAGGGAGTACGACATATGTTTGCCCAATGCTTTGTGGATCCTCACGTATAACAAGCATTTCTTGTTTCTGGCTGGACCTCCCTGGGATTTCTTTTTCTTTAGAAAATTTTCCAGGTCGGACCCAGTTGTACGACTTTCTTTCTTGTGGAATATAATTTCTTCCACGTCCTCTGAATTGACGACCATGACCACGACCTCGAAAGGTTTCATATTTCCTTTCAGGATTATTCACCTCTGATGCATTTACTTCAGGAAACGCTTTTGACCACGTGGGTCGAGAATTGTGGTTCTTTATGAGGAGCTCATTATTCATCTCTGCTAAAATGATTGCCATAATCAACTCAAAGATCCTCGTGTATCCGCTTTTCCTGTATAGTTGTCGCAGGATACAATGCCCTTTATGAAATGTTAAGTAAGTCTTATCAAACATTTCAGCATCAGAGACAGGTTGACCACAACATTTCATTTGTGATACAATCCTCAAAATAGTAGAGTTACAATCCTCCACTCTCTCAAAATCCTGAAACCTCAGGTTTTGCCACTCCTCGAGTGCATGAGGGAAATTTATCTCTCTTTGGTTATCAAACCAATCTTTTAGAGCTTTCCACAGCTCTGCTGGGTCTTTTATGTGCGTGTAGTCATGCGTCACATTTTCATCGACATGCTTTCTGAGGAAAATTATCTATTTTGCCTTTTCATGGACATGCGATTCAATTTCCTCTTTGATTGTGTCAGATATTTATTTCATCTCAAAATATAATTCCACATCCGTTTTTCATGCGATGTAATTCGCTCCGGTAAGCAACTATATTAAAATTAGCCGTTTACTTTAATGATGAAAGCAACTATAAGAAATAATATCGCATAGACTAGTAATGCAACATTTATGGTAAATTCTTCTCGAACCAAATCTCCAATGAAGATACCATAAGCACAAGCAAAAATTACAATCGCACATAAAATTAACAACAAACGAAACATCTTTCTTGTGAAATAAAATCTGAAATGAAGAAATCTTTTGAAGGTATTTGAGAGAAGATTAATTGTTTGAGTGAAATAAATGAGTGTAGATGAGTGTATTTAGAGATTGAAAACATTGGTCATAGCCGTTTGAAAAAGATTAAAATTTTGAAATTTTTTCTATGCGACCGTTGGTGAAAGCGTTAAAATAAATCTGAATATTTTAATATGCAGTCAATTGATTGTAGTTAATTTCAGATAATTTTTTTTTTGTACAGGTGGTTGAGTCTCCTTATATAATAACTATAATATAAACATAATTTTAGCAATAATATTATGGTGATATGATCATCCATGTTATGATAATATAGAAATTATCCAGCAGCTTTAGCTGCCCATTAAATTATTGATAGTATGTAAATAATTATTGTGCATTTAGCAATCATGATATAAAACAGTAAATTATTAATGAGTCGACAAACTCATTAATATTTAGTAGAAGTGGTGTATTTAAACAACCAATACAAAATAATAAATTATAGTAAAAACGGTATACCGACCATTATAGTAGGGTAAATATTATAGATATAAATATAATCGTATCATAGAGTGATCGTGTTGATAATGTATTATAATAATAATATGATTTATCATATCAGCAAATATATATAAAAACAAAAATATTTTACTCACTGCAGAGAATCAATACTAAGAATAAAGAAAGAGAGAGAGAGAATAATAGAGAGAATGTTGTATTGAAGTTATGAATTTACAAAAAACTATCAATTGTTTGTATAGAAGTTAAAAAGTTGATTTTACTGTAGATGTATAGTGATAGTAGGCTTTACATACTAACATCACGGCACACATCTTCTTATTTTCTTCCTCTCTTTTTTTCTACTTTCGGTGAATCACTTTTCGTGACAGAGATATTTTTATTGAAAAAATGGTAGTAGTTGTAAAGGGCTTAGTTGACTAACTTTAACTAGACAAATCAATCGCTTTAGAGTAAATAATGGTCAGGAAAGATTGTGTTAATCAACGAACCAAAAAATATTTATGTTAAGTAACAACAATGTTGGTTGATTGTGGTGGAGGTGCAAGGACGAGAAGAACCCTAGAGCCAAGCTTTACAAGTTCACTAACCAAAAGATTAAGGACTTGGGGTTAGAGTTCACATCCACCAAGCAAAGCCTCTACGACACAGTTAAGAGCTTGCAAGAGAAAGGTCATCTTCCTCCTCCTCCTACATCACAAGAATCCAGTCAAAACGGCATCAAGATCGAGTCTTGAATTGCTTACTCCCTGAACTATTATCCTTAGCCATTGATCATGCTTTTGTTTTAGAAAAAAACAAAAACAAACAAACAGATGTTTGGTTATTGTCTCTGGTTATGTGAAACCTTTATTTCAAAATGTCTTATCTGGTTATGAATCTGTATACTCAGATCTTTAGCCAAATCGTTTGATGGATTTTGATTTTGTATAAAGGCTTCAATGTTTCATGTTTCACCTACTTAATAAATTACACTAATTAAACAACTTCATGTTTGTTCTATGTTATAGACATGACACTTAAGTAAAACAATGTTTATTCGATCTTAAACTATTCAGTCTAAGTTGCCTGTGACCGCTACTCCATTAGGTAACTGCATGTTCATAATGTCTTCTCTAGGAAGTGTTTCCGCGGTCTGAGGAGTTACCGGAGGCTAGGAACTGTGTGGAGGACTCTCTGTTTTTACGGAGGACAAGGTAACCAATGACAACTAAGTAAATGGCAATGCCTCAGAATCCAAGAATTACTAAGAAGACGATGGCTACAAGCTTCATGTGACCATGGAGAATCGCGTTCTACAACTATGCATAAACCAATAACCAAAAACATCTATACAACGCAAAAAAACAAAGGGAACACTTCAGGGTACGGTAGCAAAATCTCGTTGTGTCAAATAATCTTTGAAAGCAAACAACATGGTACTCTATTAGCTCTCAGAATTGCACTTAATTTATTTATCACTCTCGTTCTTCTTCTTGGCCTTCATTGTTATCTCTGCATCTACGCAACAGTCTTGGTATCTAAAGCAGCCAATGAGATGGTCGTTTGTAAGACCAACTGCTTGCATGAAGGAGTAAATAACCGTTGGACTCACACTTCGAAAGCCTCTGCGTACAAGATCTTTGCTTATAAACTCAGCTTTAGATGTCTTCACAGGGACTTGTCTTTGATACCTGAACTGACTCTGTGTCGGCTTATTGTTCACAAAGTTCCACATATACTTCCTAAACGATCCATACTCAGCTATAATCTGGATGAAAGCCAGGGTATTAACAGCCAGAAAGATTTCTATAAGTTGCGCATATAGATCAGTATATTACCTTGCGCACATGCCGTGAGTTATCAAGGATTGACCTTATCTTGACCTCTGATAGTAAGGAAATGGCAGCGGTTACCTTTTTCTCGTTCAGTTCTGAAACAGCAACTGGTTCGAAGTCCATGAAAACTTCCCTGTTTTAACATAAAGTAAGCAAATCTGAGACCAGTACTCATACAAAACTCTAGTTTCTGGCTTGACATCAGAAGTTCATATTGTGATTACGAAGAACTTAGTTTGGTTACCTGAGTAATTGCCTTCT
The DNA here is from genome assembly GCA_030180135.1 of Orychophragmus violaceus. Classification (NCBI taxonomy): domain Eukaryota; kingdom Viridiplantae; phylum Streptophyta; class Magnoliopsida; order Brassicales; family Brassicaceae; genus Orychophragmus; species Orychophragmus violaceus. The sequence goes on from CM058230.1 coordinate 7,260,312, forward strand.
GGAGAGAATGTCGGTCCAAGAGAGTTCGGATAGAGCACCAGAGAGACATAATAACTCGAAAAGCTTCCTACACAGTTTAACAAAATGGAAAGAGACTCTTGTAATTACGAAGAGCATCTCTGATAAAAGGACAATAGTTGAGGAAGTCTCATACTTGTCGTCCTGAACAGGAACTCCCCATTCTTCGTCGTGGAAAGCAACATAAGATGGGTCTTTACAAGAACAAGAACAGTTAGTCAATTATAGAAGAGAATCAAAGAGAAAGATGAGGCACATAAGAGAGCAACAAAGAGTAATGGAAACTTTTAAGTACAGCAAGTGACAACAAAGCCTATCAGCACAACGAAGATAACTATCTCAAAGTTTCAGAACATACAAGTGAGTAAGTGACCTATCTGCACACGCTTCAACAAACAAAGCACATAGAAATTCAAGCACTTTCATGACATTGAGTTATTCTTATCGTCTGTATATAGAGTTCAATTACTAGAAAAAGTCTAGAACTTTCTTCTCCATTCCTTCTTAATCCATTCTAGTGTTCAGCCATGGCGTTGAATGACATATTGTAGCCAGCATATAGCAACTATTAGTCTATTACTTTCTTAATCAATTTGGAAATTACTTTCTTAATCCATTCTAGAGTTCCTGAACTGGGAATTAATGAACAAGTGAGATTGAATGTGAACAAGAGATTCTCACCAGATTTAGGAGTGATCCAAGCACATCTTTTTCGACCATCAGCGAAGCAATCACCATTACTAGCAGCAGCAGCAACCTTGTCTTCTTTCTCATCAACCTGCTTCCTTCTCGCCGCCGCACATGTACCTGAGGAAGATACAGACCCATTTCGCCTCACAGCCTTCTTACAGCTCAAAGAAGACGCAACGCTCAAAGGCGATGACTCGCAAGAAGACGACGCATCAGAGGAATACGAAGCAGTCATCGATCCACTGTTCCGTCTCAAAATCGAAGAACAAAGAGACGAGCATTGCTTCAGAGTCGTCGTTGGTGAAGCCGGAGAATCTGGTTTCTTCGCTTTCTCATCTTTTGACTCGATGGTCTTCTTCTCCATTGTCGGCTTCTCCAGTTTCATCCCAGGTGGTTTCCTCTGAAGTTTGTTCCCGGTAGGACCAAGTACCGATCGGAAGTCTCGCTCACCGGATTCCACGGACCGGAACCGAGGAGGAACCGACATTGACTCCGATTCTCACAAAAAAGCTTCTGTATTCACAGATCTAACAATGAAGCTACAAAATTTGCTATTTCCAAAACCGATTTAGAGAGATTAATATCGAAAAACCTACACTTTACAGATACATTAACAGCTAATGAAACTTTTATATTCCCATTTTCAAGAATCTTCTAGCAAACCAAGCAAAGTTGCTGACGGTGTTCACGGGATAGAAAACAATGAGAAAGCGATGAAAATCACAGAGAAAGACTTGGAACAGTGTAGAGAAAACCCTTTTGACTTCAGAAAAATAAAAGACGGGGCTTTTCTGATCGAGGACGAAACGAATCAAATCGAGGGATGGAGAGAGAGAGAGACAGAGTAAAGAATCGAGAAGAAAAGGTTGTTCACGAGTCACCGCTTAACACGTAAGCGTTTGGTTCTTCCGCTGATCTTTTTCTCCACGACCCGACAATGAAACGGGTATATTTATTGCTCGACCCGACAATGAGATGGGTTTGATTGATTACTGTAATAATTACTTGTTTAAGACATAATTAATGCTTCTTAGATTAGGAATGTTTGTTTGCTCGTGTAATCAAACTCATGTCAAGACAAAAACTGTAGTTTAAGGTCGAAAATAGCCTCAAATGAGACCCACTTATCCTAAGTTCGTTTCCTTCTTTTCTAACATTCAAAAATCCAAACTTTCATTCTTTGGCTCAAAAACCTTCAATGGCTTCTTCATCACTTCCTCGACTACCCAAACCCATATCTCCATTCTTCAAAACGCCGCCGTTTTCTACCAAACCACTCGTCTTCATCAGCTTCCAAACCCGCTCGAAATCCTTCGATGTATCTGTCAATCTCAAGAAGAAGAAACACTTGGTGATAGAGAAGCAGAAGCTTGAGAAGAAAGAAACCGATAAAGATTGATTTATAATTTGCGTTGACAATGTTTGATTGTGCAAAGGAAACAAATCATAAGTATGTAAGCAACACAATAATAATAGCTGGTGTCTACATTCTGGGGGCGAGCACGTTCATGTCCCCTCTCACAGAGGCATGAGTCTTCTATACTTGAAGAACCAGACAAATGCCGAAAATATGACAAAGCCACAGATTCCAGTGATTACAAGTACCCATCTGAATGCACCTGGCTGGTTGAAGAAATCTATCTCAAAGTTCATCCCAAAGATCCCAGCTACCACCCCAAATATGGCTACAACGAATGTTGCCGTCGTAAGGAGCAACTCGAACTGTATCAGCTGATTCCGCACATTATCCTGCAAAAACCAAAGGCTTTCTCAGCAGAACTGGATTACCGTTCAACTGTGGATGAAAGGATAAGTTTTGAGGTATTACCAGTTGAATGTTGATGAAATCTTCAGTATCATCAATGTATTCCTTTAACTGTAGAGTAAAGAGACGGACGCATATGATTAAAGCTGCCCAGCGATGTAAGATAAACAGAGAGGAGGCACTTAATTACCGATGTCAATTTGTTTAGAGTGCTATCAATGACGACAAAGTATGCTTCCAGCAACATCTCTAGCTCTTCTATGTTCTCTGTTACGCCTTCTGAACTCCTTGCACTGTCATGCCGGCTCCTCGCAATGCTCAAGCTTTTATCAAGTCTTCGAGAATCAGGTGGAGACGAAACAGGGGAGACCGGTGCAGAAACAGATAGACCATCATTTGATCGGTAACCCAGTACGGATTGGTCACCATATAAAGATCCTTCCATCCTCTTCTTCTTCTCAGTAAGATACATTTCCGCCATATCTCCATCATCATCCATCAGCTGCTCGATCTCATCCCGAACTTTCTGAACTCTTCTTGTAAGTGCTACAAGCCTGCTCTTTAGTCTACGTACACGTTCCAAGTTTAGTGTACTGATCTTTGACGTAAGCTCGTCTAATAACGGGTATGCCTCAATCTCCAACTCTGAAGCCTATACAGAATGGACAAAATTCAATCAACTTAGGTTGTAGAAGTCTAAGCTCGGGAAAGAAAATCGAAACTAAACTGTTACTAACCTGAGCATCTAGAAACGTACAAGCAGCTTCGAGGGCAATTTCAAGAGCTCTAAACTCGAAAGGTAAATAATCAGGGGATGAATTCTCAAACCCATTGTCAAAACTCCTACTCCTCCTCCTACTCAACTGGGCATTTTCCTGCTGCCAAATCTCACCTACACCACTTGTCTTTAGTCTCTGCTGCAACTCAACAACATACCGTAGCACGTAGTTATCAAGGGAATTCAGGAGCAGAACTTCATCTGCGGTAATAATACAACGGATTTGCTCCAAGTTCACGACAATAGCCTTTTCTCGTCCAAGGATAGTTGAGGGATAGACAAATAAGGGATCAAGCAGCCTTAGATCACGAGCGGGTAAGTCACATCTACGCATCATGGTGAACTTGTCGACCTCCATGACCTGAGTATTGCCAGAAGTATCAACACGAATCCAAGACCTTAGCCCTTGTCCACGCTTTTTCAGACCCAAGACATCAACTCCAAGAAGGGGTGTTCTTCCAGAAGAAGCAGAAGACCGAGACACAGCAGCATCTCTGAGATTCAAAGCTGAAGCAGGTCTTGGAGGAAGCAGACGCTCTTTTAGTTCAGACATGGTTGCAGAGATGAAGATTCTGAAATGCCAAATAATTAAACAGATCAACCAACAAAGAAAACGTAAACATTTATGATTATATTTAGATACTGCTCTATCAGGCGCAAGATTAAGAGCGTATAATTTCACAAACAGTAGGCCAACAATTATAGGAAGCGATTCAAAACCTCGGTTAGAGAAGAAATACCAGCTACGAATCAGGGTCTGGTCTCGTCGTTCTAACTCTAGCCAAGCAAGCTGTAACCAGAAAATGATGAACTGGTCTCAGATTATGATAAGAAATCGAAGATTCTGAAACTGAGAACCATACGAACCTCAAAGCCGTATCAGGGATACAAACACCGTAATATCCCACCAGCCACCGGATCGAAGAGCTGCAAATGAGTAACCAAACGAACCAAGAATCATATCAAGCAATACAAAGTGAATCAAACAAAGAAAAAAACCCAGCAGATGTGTTTGAATCCACATATGAAATTTTACCTGTGGTACGGAGATTGGTTTCATCACTCGAAGCTAAACTGAATCCAATGAAAACGACATAGAGAAATTCATCAGGTAGAGAAGGGAAACCCCTAAAACTAGACTAGAACAGATCGATCGACGCTTGTCGGGATTTCCGAAGTAAACACGGAGTGGCTCGTCGGATATGGCTGAAGAATAAACAAACGAGCGATGGACACGACTAACACGGGAACAGCTTTTTCTGTCGCCAGTTGCCACAAGTAGTGCCTCTTGCGGTTAACCGGAATGCTTACCTAACCGACTATCACTAATTTACTTCGGTTTACATTTAGATTCACCGATTTACGATGAAATTCACCGGTTTACGATGAAATTCACCGGTTTGTAAACGTTGTTAATGGGAACATTAATAATTAAACATATTAAACAACGTTTTTTAAACCTAATAAACTAAACTTAATTATTAAGGTTTAATTATTAGTTGACAAAAAAAAAGGTTTAGTTTATTAACCGAGTGGATGAAAATGGAAATGGCCGCATTGTTACGATCCAATATTAAAAGAATGGGCTTAATTGGGCCGGTGGACTCTTATCTCTTTACGTTTTATACTAATTCATTTTTGCTATCTTCGAACCCCATTGTAGAGTAGCGAATATCATCTCGAATCTGCTTAATCTTCCTCCGCTTTCTTCATACAATTTCCTCCATCTCCTCATCTCATTTCTGTTCTTAACAAAATCCAAACTCTGGGCTTATCAAAATCTTGCTCACATCGGTTTTAACTATCGTAATACCCGAAGATTGATCACTACTCCGACTTTCCTCTTTGATACATCCTCTGATCCTTAAGGTAGTCAATTCCCAATTTCCCCCGCTTATTACGATTATTTAGTAAATTCCTATTCTCGGTTATTGGGTTCTTTGGTCTTCGTGTTAGGATTCTTCTTTCGGGTTGTGTGAAGTGGTTGAATCACCAATGTGCCTTTGAAACCCTTTAATTTCTTCAGAATTCGAATTCGAGCAAATTGATTATCTTTTTTTTTTTAATATCAAACAACCAACTTGCTTGATTTCTGATGCGTGCCTTGATTTGTATGTTAGGGTGTTAATGAGCTCGTAGAGGCTACGGGAAAATGGCGTCCATGAGTTCTGGTGATGAAAGCCTTCGTCTTTGCGTGTTTGATTTGAGGAGAGGCCAAACCGAAGGGCAGGAGCTAGACAAGATTTTGTACTTTCATCCTGCTGAGTTGGACTTCTCGACGCAGTTATCAGTAATCGGCCTTAGTGAAGGTCTTATTACTTTTACCAGGTCAGCTTGCTCTACAGACTCTTCTAGATTTGGTTGCATTTGTAATTCGTTCAATAAAATCAGGCAGGGTTGATAGATCAACCACCTTAGTAGATAGTCTGTGTGAATCTTGTAAACATTATGAGGCATGGTGTGAGTATAAATGCAGACTTTTTTCTCCGGAGGCAGCTTGTGAGGTAATAGAAGCAGAAAGACATTCTCATGTTTTCTACGAGGCTGAACCCGATATCTGGATGGTGATGGTAAGACATTGTCTATCTTTTACTTGTTATAGCACGTATTCTTTAAATGAGTGATGCGTCGAATGTAAGTCTTAGTAATGTCAATGAACAAAATCTGATTTATCCATTGGCAGGTTGTGGAGAAAAATAAGGATACAGGAGCAATATGGAGGATTGATGCATTGAGGAGAGTGCTTAAGGAAGTGCATTCACTCTTTGTGATGTTTCACGGGTCAATTAGGGCATTACTCGAAAAAGAACCAACAGGAGGGCTTACCCGTTCACAGTTGCACCCCTTCATTACAGATTATTTAAGCAGTAAGCAATTCTCACCCAAATCTCACTGCTTTTTTTATTCTGCTTCCCAGCTTCAGTTCATTTTATGTCATTAAATGTCAGCATTTCAAAAGCGGTCTCGCTCGGAAGACTGCTGCTGTGGTAAAATGCTGAAGTTGCTGTGTTGAATACCTTGCTTTTGATTTGTGCAAAACATTATGCTCAAGTTGGCTCGTGTGTAGTAGCTTATGCAAAGGTTTCTCTTTCGGGCAGATCTTTTTGTGGGGAAGAAACTTCAGCTACCAAATTTCCGCGAAACTTTGAGAGAGCGTGGAACCGTTCAGATGCTTACTTTAGCAAGGGATACTGCACTTGACGTTCAGGTTTGTTTCTCTAAATCTGTTGGACGTTTATCATACTCATAATATTTTGGTATTTGACCAGCATTTTTTGTATGTACAGTGTCTTGTTCAAGTACTAGATTCATGTGCTGGGAACTTTCGATGCCACTCTATGATCTTATTTCAAGATTTGTTGGTTTCAACAACTCTCTCAGCTGATGATACCGTCAACTTATTTACATTTGCTGTGATGAGGTTGACCTCAAACGCCTTATCCTCTGGCGGGAGTTCCTGGTCATATCTACGTAAAGGGACTGGTTCATCTGAAATCTCTTCTCCATCTAGTTCGGCACCCCTTGGCTCAATTGATTCCCTACATTCAGGAAATGGTGATAACATGCATAATGTTATTAGGCCACTACAAAATGATAAGTGGACAAAAGGGAAAGATGGTTTTCTTATTACTGATATTTGGGGTCTAGAGACTGGTGGTTCACCTGATTCTGCCATCCCTACAATCTGGCTTCAGACGACAGGCCCAACACAAGAGAGAGTATATCTCCTTGCTTATCAGTATAAAAGTCTCACTGTACTTCTTCTCGTGCCTGCAACTGCCATTGTCAATGGAGATTTAAGCGCCTCAGCGGTGAAACAGCAAGTTATTGAAGCGGTTAGCACATCGCCAGTTAATCTTTCTTGGTGATTTTCTTTTCTGGTGTCTTCTAATATATACACATTGTCTCTTTTACAGGCATCACTGAGAATTTTGAAAATTGAAGAGAAGATTTCAAGAGGGTGGGGCGGTGAGAACGCTTACCATGTTAAGGGCTACCGTTACTTGGTAGTTGATAATGACATGGAAGTTTCCAGAGCTTCTCCTTCAGGAAAAGTAACAACACTTGCAAAGGTAACGTCTTTCACATTATGATTTACTAGCTGAGATTACTTCTACCTTGGACTCAAAAGTCTGTGAGTTTCGAAAAACGCAGGAGTCACTACTTGCACTAAACAAGCTCAGAGAAGAAGTGGATATAGAAAAAAGCCGTGCGAAAAGGCAGGAGAAAGACTTGGAAATATGCATCAGAGCTAAGAACAACGCATGGGTGATCGCCCGTGTGAGCAGAGGCAAAGAGCTTTACATGGCTTTGGAGAAAGCCAGTGACACTCTTCTTGATGCCACAGACGCTGTTGGAAGATTCAGCAACAGGTAACAAATTGCTACTTCCGAACTAAATACTTTGCCTTGGAAACAAATAATGACTTTTCTGATATGTGCCGGGATTTTATCAGGTATTGCAGCGGAGCGTTTTTGATGGACTAAGATTAGTCATCTTTCTTTTGCTTTTGGGAAAGAGGTTCTTCTAGTTTCAAGTGTGAAGTAAAAAGCTCAGAAGATGTTGTGAGTTCTTCTCTCTTAGCCATTAATTTTGTTGTGGGGAAATTGCAGAAAGGAAAACGAATGTTCTTGGTTGGCCTGTAGATTTATAACAATAATTCCATGTTCGATCGGTGCATAAGAAATCGTTTTATTGGCCTTTATTTGTGGAGATAGTAGCCTGAGTTTATTATTGCAAGAATCGCCCGGTTAGAAGCTAGCTCTAGAGAGGTTAAGCACTGTTCATAATCTCCATGTTCAGGTTTTCTGTAGTGTTATTTCTTATTCCATATAAGATTTAATAGAATTCAGTTTTACAATACACGATAACATTTGTTACACTCTCAAGTTAAGACATTTAGGCTCAACACAATAATCTTACCGACATGTTGAAAGAAGTTAATGAAAGCATTATAAACCCGGTAAAGAGAACAGAGGTGGCGGAGAATAACAACTGTGGCCTGTGGCCCACGGCGGCATTACGTTTTGGAGATGCTTTCCGGCCTCCACGGCCTCCATTTATAATTCCGTGAGCTCCTTTCCCTACCCTGAAGATGTCGATGCTCTTATCTTCCTCTTCTCCTTTTATGTCTTTGATTGTAACCTCTGCCATACGAAGGAACAAACAGAAGATGAGTAATACTAAAATTTGGCCATAAACATAAGAGAAACAGTAGATGCTTAAAACAGAGCACCATGGACTTGTTCTTGGTCGAGTAAGCTTATTGATGGAGTGAGCTTCTGGGAATCTGATGAGATCGGGAAGCAGAGGAAGAATAGGAAGAGAATGAATAATGCCAGATATTTTCCCTCCATTGTTGATCTGAGCTTTGGTTGATGTGAGATGACTGTTCTGAATATGGAAGTGTATATATATGTGTGGGCGGGACCAAGACAGAACGTGTTCTGAATTGACTAGCGAAGGATTGTATATACTTTTCTTTATGACACTTCAAAGATCAAAATTCGGTGTCATTGCTTTTTCAGGACAAAACAGTGACAACACGCAAAGACGATTCACATATTATATCAACATATTTTCTTTAACTATGTGTAGCTTGTTGAACATGTTTTGGGAGAAAGAAATCACTTGGGTTACTAGTTGGAACAGACTGAGATCACCCTGTTTATTAGTTATTACTCTAAACAAACTGGAATGAGTAGATCATACAACTACATTACATCCATTGGTTTCACTATCAAACATCTATCGATACGCTTAGAGACTTAAGACATAGACATATTACAAAAAAAGACTTGACAACGGTCCATAACCACACTTTGTTCTCGCATTCTCCACCGCTCTAATCAACCTCTTCTATCTTTGGACCTCCAGCACCACCAGTACCACCGTTTGCCGGCATATCTCCACTGGGACCTCCTGCACTAGCACCAGTCTGATACATCTTTGAGATGATTGGGCTGCAAATACCCTCCAACTCTTTCAACTTATACTCAAACTCGTCAACTTCCGCCAGCTGGTTTCCTTCAATCCATTCAATTGTCTCATCAATCGCCTTCTCAATCTTCTGCTTATCTTCCTGATCTAGCTTCTGCGCAACATTCTCATCCTTAACAGTGTTTCTCATATTGTAAGCATAGTTCTCCAGCGAGTTCTTGGCCTCCACTCTCTTCTTCACTTGCTCATCCTCCGCCTTGTACTTCTCAGCATCTTGCACCATATTCTCTATCTCCTCTTTACTCAACCTTCCTTTATCGTTCGTGATCGTAATCTGGTTCTTTACACCTGCAGTTTTATCCTCCGCTGACACATTCAAGATCCCATTCGCGTCAATGTCAAAGCAAACATTGATTTGAGGAACTCCACGTGGCGCAGGAGGAATGCCCTTGAGCTCAAAGGTTCCAAGAAGGTTGTTGTCTTTGGTCCTCGCACGTTCTCCCTCATAGACTTGGATCAGAACGCCTGGCTGATTATCTGAATACGTGGAGAAAACTTGCTCTTTCTTACAAGGAACCGTCGTGTTCCTTGGGATTAACACTGTCATTACTCCACCAGCCGTCTCAAGACCAAGGCTTAGCGGCGCCACGTCAAGAAGTAGAAGATCTTGGACCTTATCGCTTCCTTCACCAGTAAGAATCGCAGCCTGGACAGCAGCTCCATAAGCAACAGCTTCATCAGGGTTTATGCTTTTGCAAAGCTCCTTCCCGTTGAAAAAATCTTGCAAAAGCTGCTGAATTTTAGGAATTCTCGTAGACCCTCCGACAAGAACCACCTCGTGGACATGGCTTTTGTCGTGCTTAGCATCTCTCAGGACTTTCTCCACAGGATCCATGCATTTCCTGAACAGATCCATGTTCATCTCCTCAAACCTCGCACGTGAGATCGTAGCGTAGAAATCAACACCCTCGTGCAAAGAATCAATCTCAATAGTTGTCTGAGCTGTGGAAGACAGAGTCCTCTTTGCTCTCTCACAAGCTGTTCTCAGCCTACGCAGAGCCCTCGCGTTCCCACTAATATCCTTCTTGTGTTTCCTCTTGAACTCGGCAGCGAAATGGTTCACAAGTCTGTTATCAAAATCTTCACCACCGAGGTGAGTGTCTCCGGCGGTAGCTTTCACTTCAAAGATACCTTCTTCAATCGTCAACAACGAAACATCAAACGTTCCACCGCCCAGATCAAAAATCAAAACGTTCCTCTCACCGATACTTGTGCTCTTCTTGTCTAGACCGTATGCGATAGCTGCAGCAGTCGGCTCGTTAATTATCCTCAAAACGTTGAGTCCAGAAATAGACCCGGCGTCCTTCGTCGCCTGTCTTTGAGAGTCGTTGAAGTACGCCGGGACCGTAACGACAGCGTTTTGGACGGTGTGACCTAGGAAGGACTCGGCAACTTCTTTCATCTTGATTAGCACCATGGAAGATATCTCCTCCGGAGAGAACTGTTTCTGTTCGTTCTTGTACGAGACGACTATCATCGGCTTGTCACCAGGACCGGAAACAACCTTAAACGGCCAGTGTGTCATATCGCTCTGAACAGAGGGATCAGAGAATCTCCGGCCGATGAGACGCTTCGCATCGAAGACAGTGTTGTGAGGATTCAACGCCACTTGATTCTTCGCTGCGTCGCCGATTAATCGCTCTGTGTCGGTGAAGGCGACGTACGATGGAGTCGTACGATTTCCTTGGTCGTTAGGGATGATCTCCACACGGTCGTTCATCCATACTCCGACACAACTGTATGTAGTGCCGAGATCGATTCCAATAGCCTTATCAGATTTCGTCGCCATTGTTGCTGGAAGAAAATAAGCTTCACTGATTGTAGATTATCGCTGAATGAAAAGCTAAGTTTTTCGATTTCTTAGATTTGCTGTTTGTTTATCTTGATGAACCATCTGAATTGATGGAAGCAGCTATATATACGGATTCTACGGGAGAGACAAGTCATTTCGAGAGAAAACTAGTGGAACAACACATGGAGATGTGTCGAAAGATGGAGAACTCGGACACAAGTACCAGAGACTTCTGGAATCGCCGGCGTAATGTTCAGATAATTATTACATCAGGCAACCGCCTGAAATTGATACTTGGCCCATTATGCTTTTTACATTTAAGCCCATATGTAAATCAAAAGGCCCAATACGTAATGGAGGATTTCAATTTTGTTTTCTCCTCGTCTTCGCACGCTCTGATCCCGGAGACGAGAGAGAAGGGAACGACATGAAAGAGGCTAAGAAGAGAAAGAAGCCAGAAACCTCCATTGGTGTAGCTAGCGATGGTTCGATGTCAACTCTGGGGGCGTTTTTTGTTTATTTGATTACTGGATTGTTTCTGCCCGTCGGATTCTGGGTGGCCCGAAACAAATTTTCCGTGGATCTCGTTTCTGATCCATCTCTCACTCTATTTCTTCTCTGGGTACTAATATCCACTTATTTTGATTGATCACTGGTTTTCATCTTCTCAAATGTTGATTGTGTTGATGTTAACTTTCAGAGTATTGAGTTTCCGGTTGTGGTAATCATCTACAGCTTTTTCCGGAAAGCCCCAGAGAAATGTTCGGTGAGTGTAGTTCATTTCTGATTTCTTGCCATTGTTCTTAATGTTTCACTTTGAATTACAGAAGCTGAAAAAGTATTTTGCTTTACATAGAGAAGAAAAGTCACAATGTATTTGGTTTCTTGTGCTTAACTCTTTCTATTAATACTTTCGTAATTGCTTTCCAGTGTTCTAGAGCTATTGGGCGAAGCATATTAGGATTACTTTCCGGTTAGTATTTTTTGCTTTTCAACTTATTATAGTGGCCACTTCTTCATTCTTTTGCAATACAAGAACAGAAACAATCAACTGCTTCACTTGTAAATTCAACTTGATTAACATGTCAGTGATCTTCCCAGCTCTCCGAGTTGGCGATATGTGTTAGCTTTTCTTGTTAGTAGTCAAACCCAAGAAAGATCGAAAACTGCTCAGTTTGCTGTTTTCAGTATCTTTGATTGTGAGTTCTCTAAGCCTTTGTTTTGTTTTATTAATAGGGGCTTTTCTGAATGCTTTGGGAGCAATTTCTTTGGGTGCACCTATTGGAATGCAGTATGTTTCACTAAGAACTAGTTTCTCTAACTATTCTGATTTTGTTTCCTTTTGTGGAAGTATTATTTGTAATCTGGACTTTCAGATTACAGATTAAGCTCCTTACTTTTGATTGTGATCACCCTTCTGATATAGAGATTGCTTGATTTCCGAATGCTGACATGACCTTTTACCTCTCATCTCATGCAGATATCTACCAAAAACAGTTCACTGGTCCTTTCTAATGTCTGTTTTCACGGTAAACTGCCTTCTGCTGCAGTTCCTATTACTTAAAAAGATGCAATAATGTTGATACTGCGCATATGTATATATGTCTGCAGTTAGGAGCAAACCTTTGATTGTCTCTAATAATTTTGAATTTCATAGATTGTACCAGCAAGTGCAGTTTTTGGTGCATCATGGACAGATTGGCATCGTGTATTCGCTTCGATGAAGTAAGTTATATATATTACCTTATATGATAGTTCACACGCAATTTATGTTCTTAATCCATCTATTTTGTCTCGTATAGACCAAGTGGAAATGTAGAATATATGATCTTAATTCCAGCATATGGAGCAATTATTGGAGGATGGTTTGGAGCTTGGCCTATGCCGCTCGACTGGGAAAGGCCATGGCAGGTAATATTTCTTTATCCAAAACTATACATCCAAGAGATAGGTTCTTGTTGTTGGTCATGGTGGTTTAGTATATGTATGTATCTATATATAACTAATCCTTATATTGTTGTTCTTCTAAAACAGGAGTGGCCTATATGTGTGTGTTATGGAGCTATAGGAGGCTACATTGCCGGACAAATTATCTCCTTGTGTTTGATGTTTTTTCTCAGGAAACACAAGTATTTGAAGGTAGCCTAGTATAGGTTGATGGTATCTGGATTCATGCAGGATGAGTTTGGTTTTTTTACTTGATTGCTAGATTGAAAGGTAACAATAGGGCAAGGTTTTTGTTAGCTTGGACCAAAGTTACACTATTTTCCACGTAGAATCAAGCAAGTGTTTCCGAAGTGCAAAATTCTTAAGTCAATGATGGCAGAGTTGAGAAGTTAAATTCAAACCATATTTTGGTAAAAATGCAAATGATGTGGCTCTGTATAATACATATATAAACTTTGTTGGAAAAAAACATCATAAATTATATTCCATTTGTTCCATTTTATATGTTTTTTGTGAAAAACGAGAAAATTATAAAACTATAAATATTTTCATTTTCTACATAGAAATTGTTATTTAACATTTAGTTTAAGATATTTTAACCAATAAAATGAAACAAAAATACTATAGAATATTAATAGTTATACCATATAAATTTGGAAAAAAAAACTTTTAAATCATTTTATATAATAGGATAGAGAGAGTAGTCAACCGACTATTGTCAATCAGTGTAATCGGTTTATCCGAGACGTTAACATATAGTAGTATTTTTTTTGTTACACAAACTTTAATGTCACTACAAAATTCACATAACGGATGTAATCCAGAGTGTGTGTTCTTTCTATCTAGATTTTCCTGAAAAATAAATAAAGTACAATTGTACTTGTTGTTACCAAGCACAGTGTTGACTGTACGCTACAACGATCATGGACAAACTTTGTCGGGTGACATGGCGAGAGGCTATTGGCTGACAATGTCGCAGTTGGGTCTCACTCACTCTCACGTGGATTGATTCAATGCTGCGAAAGTACGAGAGCTCTGTCTGAAACATATGGTGAAACGCCGTAAAAAGATGGCATGCATACCCGAAAAAGGTGGTGACATCATTTGCTTGCATTTCTCATTGTATCTCACTCGCTCATCCTTCTCTCTCTCTTTTATAGAACAAGACAAATAACTAAACGGTTTGAAGTTTGTAGACACCACAAAAAAATATCACTAAACGGTCGACAGTTAAATCATATGGTAAAACTCCATGAATGTCTTGATTTGATATAAAAGAACTGCTGACATCATATGATATTTTCTTAGATCATTTCTAACCTCATTCTATTTTCTACAAATATTTTTGGTTTTTTCTATAGAACTGCATTTTCAACTTTAAAATGGAATGGAATAATCTCATTTTTTAGGTCGTGACTTTATTTTTTATTTCAAAATTGAGTAGAATTAAAGTAGAACTCAATTCCATTTTGAAATGACTCATTTTTATAGTAAAAGAATAGAATAATACATTAGAGATGTCCTTAAACAATAAAAATATTTATAATATATTAAAATATCCATTTTCAGGTTCATTGGTTGAATATATGGTCAGATTTATGTAGATTTGATGAGTAACGATCTAATATGTCGAACAATTCAAATTGTTGTTTCACTTATTATAATTTATACTTGATCGTAATTTTGATAATATATGTATTAATATTTCAACATGTATGTTGTAATTCACAATCTCATTAAAAAAAAAATTACTGGTATTTGCTAAGTTGTACTTGTATCTCTCGAGTCTTAAGCATGCCAACTAATTGCATGAAACACGCAAAATGTCATGTGGGTCGATTTAGATTGGACTCTTGAAGACAATTTTACCATAATTGTTGACATTTCCTTCCATCTCATTAAGGGGCAGGTACACACATTCAATTGCAGCTTACATAACATTAACAATTTATAAGAAAACAATGTCTTAACATTTTAATAAGAAAAGTGTTTGCAAAAATTGTATTTCGTGAATCTTTTTTTAATACCGTCTAGAATCAGCTTTTAGATAATCCGATTTAAATATTAACCTTCCGTACCAAAAAAGATTTTAACCCGGGACAAAAAAAACCTAACTCTTTTGTATTACCATTAGACTATCATACCTTTGGTATTTCGTGAATCGTGGTAACTTCTATAATACTAGTACGCTAAAATCGAAAGACATATGCATTGCATGTAGTAATTTTGCATAGATTATAAGATTATGCTAAGGAGGTTGTTCTTTAGCATTACATTTGTGTATCTTTCATGACCCGACCAAAAAGTAGATCAACCAAGAAGCGGATAAATTATAGAGCTCCGATCTTACTTGCCTACTTTCTCCAATTTTTTGTTCGCAAAATGGACCTAAACCTCCATGTGTCCACTCCTTATTTCTTCTAATCAAATCAGGTTTCAAATGGTTAGAGCACAACCAACGGTGAAACTCTCACCAGTTTCTTAAATTTTTTTTTTTTTTTTTGAAATTTTTTAAAAAAAAAAAAAAAAATTGACCAATCCCGGCTCGCCACGTCATGTGAACAGTGACGAGCCGGGTCCTTAGCTAAGGATTTTAAGGATCGGATCGTCACTGTAGCTGTGGGGCCCACGTCATTTTTTATTATTTTTTGTTTAAGAATTTGTGCCAAGACACCCCATTGTTCTTGGTCTTAGGAGCATGATTAGGAATTTAATTAATGATAAATCTAATTACAGAAATACAAAGAGGGCCGTGATAAGATACATTTTATCCCTTTTATAGTCTCCTTAAAAAAGTCCATCTCATCAGTTTCTTCTCTTTATTGTTTTCTCACTTCTTTTGCATCTTCCTCCTTTTCTTTATGTACATCCTCGTCCAGGGTTCTCCGGTAATGGAAGAGATCTCACGACGGAGCAAGAAGACTTCGGTTGAAAATAAAACCGGAGTTGAGTCATCATCAGCATCAGTAGCCCTTAAAACTAAACGTAAACGCAGATCACAACCTCGAGACGCTCCTCCACAACGCAGCTCTGTGTATAGAGGAGTCACCAGGTTTGTCGGAGAACGAAACACACTCACCATTTACAAGTTGTCTTAAATTTATTTATTCCTTAGTTATATATATATATATATTTATTTATTTATTTTTTGACAAAAGGGTTTTTCATGTATTAAGAATCAAGTGTAAGCTGTTACAAGAAGGAGAGGGATGGATCCTGGCCAACAGACAGAATAAATACAATAAGAGCAATAGAAGCTAATAGAGGAAGAGACATTAAGGCGGGTGATATCGGGTCCAAAGAAGAGACATAGGAGTGCCTATAGTGAATCCAAGAGAAGCCATCTGCAGCTTTAGTCTTTAGAGTCCAAATAATCTAATTGGAGAGCACACTTGGAGGACGGGTGATACCGTTATGAAACCTGTTATTTCGTTCTTGCCAAATGGAATAGATCGTAGCTTGCCAGCCTTGAAGTAAGGCAATTTTGAGATGCTTATTAGACTGGATCGTCTCCAACCAGAGCAGAACCCTATCCCAAGCATGAGGAGTGTTCCGGAAGCCGAGATGAGAAGAGATAGCACGCCATATCTCCAATGAATAAGAGCAAGAGAAGAATAGGTGGTCCCTATTTTCATAGTCTTCCCCACAGAGCAAGCATGTCCTCTCAATGTCATATCCCCAAGCAGCCATACGCTCCATCGTCGGGTTCCTGTCAAGGACAAAAAGCCAAGCAGTAGAAGCGTGTCGAGGGATAATAACTTTATGCCAAATTAGAGTAGTCCAAGATGCGATAGGTTTACACTCTTTAACAACATTCCATACATCCTTAGAACAAAATTTATGCTTTACAATATCATTCACACTTCAGACAGGATAATCACAACCAAGACCATCAATAGAAAGAGTAGAAATGAAAGCATATAATTGAACCTGCTTATCCGAGCGCGTTGGGGGCAGGCTCCAGACTTGATTTGTCATCACGTCCGCAATCGTCGCAAAGAGAGGGATACCCAGCCTTGTCGGACCGTCCACCCCCAAGAAGTGATATAACAGACCAAAAGGGCACCAATGATCCCACCAAAAGAAGGTGGTTTCACCATTACGGATCTTAATGGAAAGGAATTTGAGAGCCTTATGCCTTAACTTTAACATCTGTCTAAAGGACCAGGAGAGGGCATAATTTTTGTCATTTAATGCCCAAAACGTTGCTGAACGGAGATACTTCGTACGGATCCATGCAACCCAAAGAGAACCGGCTTGGAAGAACAACATCCAAATCAGCTTCAAACAACAAGTCTCATTCCAACTCTGAATATTTCTTATTCCCAGACCACCTTCTTTCTTTGGAAAGCAAATGTTATGCCATGATACTTTCGATCCATAACCCACTCCGATTTTACCATGCCAAAGAAAAGAGCTACAAAGGCTATTAATCCGCTTCATTACTCTTTTTGGAAGAACAAAAGCACTAGTCCAGAATCCAATGATACCAGCAATCACAGATTTAATAAGAGTCATTCTACCTGCCATAGAAAGAGAGCGCACAGTCCATGAAGTCATTTTCCGCTTGATCTGAAGCACAAGGGATCATAATCTTTAACGGACAGATTCCTTGAAGACAAAGGCAAACCCAAGTATCTAACCGGTAGCGGAGCTTGCTTGAGTCTGAACCTATGGGATATCTCATTTAGAACCGAGTTATCAACACAAGAACTAAAGAGAGTTGTTTTGTCTATGTTAACCGCCAACCCCGACAGCCTTTCAAATTCCTTTAGAACCTTTAAAACCCCATCCACTGACTCCAAAGTACCATCAAGGAAGATTAAAAGATCGTCAGCAAAACAAAGATGGGTAAGCTCCAACCGCTCACATCCCGAATGATAGACAAAGTTACCATTCCTTGCCGCTTTATTTAACATGAGTGAAAGAACATTCATCATAAGAACAAAGAGGATCGGAGAGATAGGGTCACCTTGCTTTATACCAGTTTTGCCTTTGAAATAACCAGAAGAGACTCCATTAATACTAAGAGAGAAAGAGGGAGAGCAAACACACGCCTTAATCCAGCTAATAAAATAAGACAGTAGTTTATAAGACTGGAGAGTACTCAGAATGAAGTCCCATCTGACCGAGTCAAACGCCTTAGCGATATCTATTTTCAGGGTGATCTTCGGGGCGCCACACACTTTGTGATAATCTAACAGAACTTCCGATGCCAGAAGAACATTATCAAGTAGAAGTCTCCCTTTAACGAAGGCTGTCTGATTTGGTAATACAATGTCCGGAAGAATTAACTTAATCCGGTTGGAGAGAAGTTTTGTGATCACCTTGTACTGCGTATTGAGGCAAGAGATAGGTCGAAATTCAGCGATCTGATCAGCACCCGGACGCTTCGGCAAAAGCACCAGAGTAGTAGAGTTCAGAGAAGTAGGCATGAAACTATTAGCAAAAAAGTTGATAACCGACCGAGTGAATTCATTCCCCAAAATAGACCAAGTAGCCTTGAAAAATTCTGCTGGAAAACCATCCGGACCTGGAGTCCTATTGTTGGGCATTTTGAACAAACACTGGTGAATCATCTCAGCTGTGAATGGCAGACCAAGCGCCAAAACTTGACTATCCGAACATGTAACTAAGATCACATCATCCAGAAATTCTTGAAGTTCCGGGCAGAAGACTCCTTTTACCGTTTGTAAAATGGACTGGAAATGATCGATTGCGATCTCGTGAACTTCCTGGAGAGAGACGCTTCTAGACCCATCCCGACGAAACAAGAACTTAACGGAATTATTCGCGTTACGAGTGATAGGTCTAGTTTTAACCCTATTCTAACTGCAAGTGCACAGTGATGTAGTTGTAGTACTTAGGGTATCGAATCCACAAGGACTCCGGTCAACGATAGATTATAGAACAGTCAAGATTAAACTAGGTGAAAGTAATGAGAAAGCGGTAAATCAAGCAAGCAGAAAAGTAAATAGATCGGTTGTAAATCAGAAGGCGAAAGTGTTAAGTCTAGGGAGTTCTCAGGAAATCAGGAACACATGCAATCAATCAAACGAGATCTAATTAGAAACTGTTCTAGAACTCAAACACAGATATAGAATTAAACAACTGTCGTTGCGAGAATTCTCTAAGTCTAAGTGTAGCAATCCAAATTCCTTTGCAATTACTAACAGATTAAACCAGCTTTAATTCCAAGTTCGATATGTTCACAATCTAATTAAACCAAATTCCTTTGCGAGTAATTAAATTGCTTATCGAGGTTCTTTCTAGCTAATCAACCAACTGTCGTTGCGGAAATCAACCTAACATCATAAATCTGGATAGCTACTTCAGATTAAGCATTAAGAACAACTTAGATAAAGAACTAGCAAGTATGAATCCCTACACATCTATCAACCTATAATTCCATAAAATCCCTAATGAGAATCCCTAAACTTAACAGGTAATCTACTCAGACATAATCATCGAGTCAGAAAACATCTTGAATAGAAAACCAAATAGCATATATTAAATAAAGAAACAGGGGTTCGAAATCCTCTCTCTTTCAAGAGCAGGATCAGCCCCTAACTCTCTCTAATAAAATAAAACTTAGTTATGAAAGCGTAGAATAAAACTTAGCCTAAACAATGGCTTAAAACCCCTAATATAATGGTCTAAAGTCGGCTGGGGCTTCCTTGTAATTATGAGAAACTTCTGGGCAAAGTTGCAATTTCCAATTCTCTTCATTAAACGCTCGCGAGAAGTCTGTGTCGACCTTGTGTCGATCGTTGTACCCTTTGTGTCGATCGACACAGTCTGTGAAACGGGCATTGAACTCTTCCTCTCGGGTCAATACTCCAAAATGCTCCAGAATGCACCATAATGTCCAATTCCGCTCCAAACATACCTAGACATGTAAACATACTAAAAAGACTCCAAAACATAACATAAGACTCGATAAATAAGATATATACCATGGTTAAAAATCCTAAAATCTATGGTATATCAACGAGCTGTGGTTACACTGAAATAGAACGGGGTGTTTGAGTCCCCTTCCCCTAACCATTTGACCCTTGAACGTTGTAAGAAAATTTTCTCTTCAGCCGCTCTAAGCAATAACCAAAGCGATTTCGCAGCCAGCTCATTCTCAATATTAGACGGTGAGGGATTATTAAAAGCAAGAATTTGGACAGAGGATAAACGGTCATAGGCCTCCTTTGTTCTCTTCTCAATTCCATTGAAATTCTCTTTGTAGAGAGTTTTCACAGGCCTTTTCATTCCCTTTAATTTATAACAGAAATCTTTAAGGTAATATGCTATAATATTCGTATCCTCCCACTCCTTGCGAATAACCTCCAAGAACAAAGGATGTTTGCATAACAGGGTGTAGAACTTAAAAGTTTTTGTCCCATAAGTAGGAGGCTTAATAAGAAGCTGAATATGACAAGGCGTATGATCAGAAAACTCTGGCGCCTCGAACACACAATGACTTGTAGGGAACTTTAGCAGCCAAGACCCATTAACGAAACACCTATCCAGGCGTTTTCCCACAGGGTCAAAAGGACGCTTGTTTGTCCATGTAAAGAGAGGGCCAGAATAAGGAAGATCAAAGAGACCAAGATTACCAATGCAGTCGCCAAAATCCCTCATTGGACGAGTGGTACGAACAATGTCTTGATTAGACGTTTCTCTAGGATGCATAATTTCATTGAAGTCACCGTTCACAATCCAAGGCTTCGAGCAGAGACTAAAAGCTACAGCAGTATCAGCTAATGAAACCCATAAATTCTTACGTAGATCTTCGTTATTAGCAGCATAAACAGCAGTATAGATAAAATCGGTTCCATCCTCCAAGATCACTTCACAAGTTATAGATTGCAAATCCTTAAATAACAACTTCACCTTCGTAGGAGCTTTAAAAATAACCCAAATCTTCCCCAAGTCAGAGTGGGAATAATTATCCAGAAGATTCCAACTCGATCCCAAAGCTTGCAAAATATTATGCTTATTTATATCTTGCACATGTGTTTCCAAAAGAGCCCCAAAAGACACTGACTTACGACTCAACCAGCTAGATAATGGACTATGCTTCGAATGATCATTGATTCCCCGCACATTCCAAAAAAATGTACTCGACATAAATTTATTCTTGGTTGAGATCATTCTTCCATTCTATTGGAAGAACACCTCCTTGAGTTGGAGTAGATGGCGCTTTAAACTTACGTTTCTTGGTCTTACTTGACTGAGAATTAGGATAGATTGAAGATTGATCATTCTGATCAGAACACCTTTGCGATGTATCAATAGCATCCAAGACCATGTTTTCTTGACTCAGCACCACATAAGAGTTGGATGTAGCTGGATCAACCCGAGATTGAGATACCGATTTGTTCCTTAAGCCTTTCTTAGCTACACTGAACACCCCTTTTCCTGGTTGCTTAGAGACCATAGACGTAGTAGATGTATCCATGGCGGAACCAAGGGTAGAAACCGCAGCTATTGAACTCTTATTCTTGTTCGTACTTGCCAACTTGGATTGAGATTGATCCTTAAAAACCACAGAACCAGATAATTGAAGAGCTTGAGAGCTAGCATGAACCTCCTCCTGACCAACAATTTCCTCAGAAACAACAGTATTACTACCATCGTCTCTAACAGTACCTTTACCTTTATCCTTTTTAGCTTTTGTCGGAACCTGCTTCCATTCCGTTTTAGAAGTAGTAGCTGACGTTTTCTGTGATTGTTCCGGAGGCGGAGCAGAAGGACAAAGACCAACTCTATGTCCTATTTCATTGCAGAAAGAACATAACGGTGGAAACCACAGGTATGTAACTTGAAGAAGAAGGACCGAACCATTTTCACATTCAATTTCGACTTCCGACGGCAGAGGTTTAGTTAGATCCACAATAATTTTTACCTCAGCAGATGATATGCTTGTGAACGGTTTAGAATCCACAGCCTTTCCTATAGGACGACAAATGAAACTTAACCCCTCCGGAGTAATGAGGTCAAACGGAATCCCTTTAATGGTAACCCAAACCGGCGCACGATCCAGTGATGGTGATTAATACTATATTCAGATTTCCATCCAGTAACGAAGAACGGTGAGTCACCAACCCTCCACAACTCCTGCTCCAACACTTTTTTCCGAAGAGAAGGCGACAGAATGTAGAATAAGAAGGCATTCTTAGAGAGATGATGAATCGTTACTCTGCGATCTTTCCCCCATAGATAGTTTAAAACAGCCCAAATCTTACCATACGACGGTGGCTTGCCGTAAAAGATCCCCACGATATAATCCTTGTGAAGTTTCGCACCTCTTTCGAAAACACCATTTGGAATTTTCACTCGTGGTCTGCCCGTATCAGAGGTTGTAACCGGAGCATTTGATTCAGGAATGCGAGAGGCCAGTTGAATGAACCAGAACCTGGTAACGTGGGATTTGAAGGTTTCTCATAAGACCCCGTGGGATTATCCAGACTCGGATTGGAGGGAGGATCCTGAACAAGACCACCTTGCCAGGGTTATTAGAGCCGGACGATGAAGGATCTTGCATGATAGACTGGGCCTTAGAGACTTGTTGAAGGTCGGGGGTAGCATAGAGAATCGGATCAGACATGGCTATGTCAACCGGAGCGAGGAAATTAATCCCAAAATTAGGATTAGCAATAGAGCTTGGCGCCTCAGAATCAGAGCCCACAACTTGGAAGACCGTAGGTTGAGCCGGCGGAGCACCGGTTGTGACCCGATCCGGATGAATTGACGGAGCCGACGGTGCCGGCGGTGGCATAACGCCTATAAACGGCTAGAAAACTCAGATCAAGAGAATCACTTTTACGGAGAGAGAGAACAAGTTATTTCTTGTGGTTCTCTTATTAATTAATTTTGGTATACGTCTTCACAAAACTTTACTTGTTCGATATGTTATTATACAATGGTTAAACTAGATAATACGATAATACCAAGTGAGTGTTTTGGTAGGCATACTTTCATACTGGCTTTATCTAAATAATAGATAATATGTTTGTAAATTCAAATGATATATATATATATATACACTATCAACATGTCATTGACAAAGTAACTCATATACATTTGAAATCGTTGACCAAAAAAAAAACATTTGAAATCATTGAGAGATTTAAAAAAAAGAAGAAGATAGAGCTTATAAGTAAAATGAATTATCGAATTGGAAAGAAAAAGTCTTCTAGAAGAAGACAAGACCATAATTATGACATATATTGATAATGTTTGATATAAATGCAGATGACAATAGTACATATCCAGTAGACATACATAAGTGCCGGCTTAGAGGCGGTGCTCACAGTCCATTTGCACCGGGTCCTCCAATTCTTTTTTAGTTTTCTTTAAAAAATTAGGGTCCTATTTTGCTGAAAAGTATATAAATTAGAGTCTTAACATTTAAATTTATAACAATATAAGCTAAATATTATATATATATATATATAAATTCAGCACAGGGTCCAAATTTCAATTGAGCCGGCCTATATAGTATAGTAATATAATATAAATAGTGGAAGATGCATGTTTGAGGAAGTTGCATTTAAGGTTTACTACTTAAACCAGTATAATACATTCCCTTCTTGATTCTCATTCTCTCATACACGTTTATATAGAACTGTGTTGGTCGTATTACATTTCAGTACAATATAACAACTCAACAAACATGTCTCTACAAAAAATCATACACTTTCCAACCAGAGTTAAATACAACGAAGACCTATATAATCTCTTGATGCTAGCAAATTCACCTGCAAAACATGTTTTACCATAAGACAAATAAACTAGGTCGATCAAACAATATATCAATTTTTTTTTAATCAATCCGGCATATTATAAAAATAAGTTTGTAAACAATTTTCAAGTTTCATATATATTATATATATTGCCAAATTGATTAAAAAAACTGATTAATTTGCATTAGTGAAAAACAAATTGGACATAAGAAAATCTCTAACGATCAAATGAATTCAAATGACTGGATTTCATGTCCGGTTAGTTTTACAACTACGAAAATCAATCAAATTTCTTTAATCAATCTGTCATATTATAAAAATAAGTTTGTAAACAATTTTCAAGTATTATATATTTTGCCTACTTGATTAAAAAAACTGATTAATTTGCATTAGTGAAAAACAAATTGGACATAAGAAAATCTCTAACGATCAAATGAATTCAAATGACTGGATTTCATGTCCGGTTAGTTTTACAACTACGAAAATCAATCAAAATTTTTTAATCAATCCGGCATATTATAAAAATATGTTTGTAAACAATTTCCAAGTTTCATATATTTTATATTATATATATTTGCCTAATTGATTAAAAAACTGATTAATTTGCATTAGTGAAAAACAAATTGGACATAGAAAAATCTCTAACGATCAAATGAATACAAATGACTGGATTTCATGTCCGGTTAGTTTTACAACTACGAAAATCAATCAAATTGGATTAATCAATCCGGCATATTATAAAATAAGTTTGTAAACAATTTTCAAGTTTCATATATTTATATTATATATCAAATTGATTAAAAACTGATTAATTTTGCATTAGTGAAAAACAAATTGGACATAAAAAATTAGAAAAATTAGTGTTTTGCTAAATTCCAAGTTTGCAAACAATTTTCAAATTCATTTTCAAATTATATTATATTTTGTTAAATGATTTTTTTAAAAAAATTATGTAAATCTTTAAAACCAATTGAAAAAACAAACTTCTTTAATAAATTCGGCATACTAAAAAATGGCTTACTTATTTTTTATTTTGCAAGTACAAAAATAAATAAATAAAAACTTATCTTTGCATATGACGTAATTTAGGAATTTGCCATTGCCGCTCCTTTCTCATACGGGATATGAACCTGAAATAATTCCAAATTAATGTTTGGTTAAATTTCTAATAATTTATATGATTTAATTTGTTAAATTGATTAATAAAAAAACTAACTGTCTACATTTAAGAATATGTTTTAAGCGATAATGCTAAATTAACAGTGCAACAACCTAAGCAAACACAAGACACTCATGTAAGCCACAACACCACAAACGGTTCTTCGTTGAACTTCTGTACCAAACCGGTTAGATTAAGCAACTAAATGGTATTTTGTCGGTTAGAAAAGAGTTTGGTTGTAAACAAAATACCTTGAAGAAGTTGTATAAGCTTCTTTTCGGTTGAGCCTCTCTCGGAAGGCAACAATGTTTGTCTTTCGCAAACCCTTTAACTTTCTCTACCTCGTCTTCAACTAGTTTCTGCACCAAACCGTTAAAACCAATGTTTACGTAATTCACAAGAAAGTGATGATGTCTTGGTATTGCTGAGAGATTTCTGTATCGTAACGGTCACGTAATTTAAAGTAGGGTGCAAATGCTTGCCTTCTCCATTACTATTGCCGCTGGATAAGTTGGCAACTGCAAAACAAGTTTCATTACTCATTAGTGTCTTAAACAAGAACACATCTTTTTATTCCTTTAGGTTTTTACCTGAATGTTGACAATTAGAAGAGCAGGGAGCTTTGCCACGGCTTTGATGTTGGGAAGCTCAATAAGTTGATTAATCTTCCTTGGACAGACAAACTAGTCAACACCGATTGGACATTGGTTTGGAGCTATAGAAAAGTACTGTGGAAAATCTCATCAATAAACGCATCACAATTATATATCAAGCATGGCTAAGTTACAAAATCAAGTTCTAAATAGAGCAACTGTGTCGAAGCAGCAAACTCTAGAATCGAGTTCCTAATCGGAATTGAGCTGCAAGATCCACACTAGTAATCAATATTATTAATGGATAAAGTAACAAAAGGTAACATCAAGTTATCGAAGCAGAGAGACTCATCAAACTCTAGAAATCGCGTTCATGAAATTGAGCTAATCCTACGTACTTTTAGAAAATGAAAGGAAGTTAAAAGCTAGGATGGTACCTGTGCCTCCATCACCAACGATGACGAGCTTGATAATCGACGATTTGCTAGTTCGGTAAAGCCTAAGAATAAGTAGAACGATGGTTAAAATCAGCAGATTACACGAGATCAAAATAGGATCTGTAGACGAAAGCGATAGGCAAAAGCAAAGTGAAACGGAGAGTACTACTTACCATCGATGAAACTGAGGCGGGAGAGATCGAAAAAAACAAGCGATGGGAGGAGAATATATGAGAACAAATTGCTTTCACAGTTACCACCTACAACGAAAAATTGAGAGAATCGAAATCCAAACTGCAAATTGACTAAACTTTGATTCCACAGATCTGTAGTAAAGAACAAAGTGAGAAAATGGATGAAACTAAAACATCGAAGCTAACATTTAAGAACCCTAGAACCATTTTCATCTCAAATTAACCCTAATAAATCTGTGCCAATTTCAGAAAACAAACAGTGATTATTTCAATTTGAGATTCTTCCATCATGATCCAAACAATCACACACTTCACAATCACATTAATTTTGGGAACATTATAGAGGTTAGAATAAGTCGATAATCTCTTAAAAAGAAATCAATCCCTAATTTATAAACAGTCAAAACCCAGGAAACGAAATCCACGAAACAACCTAAAAATCAAGTACCTAATTCGATATACACTATCTTTGAACCCTAAATTCGATTAAGAAATCGATTGATCTGCTGAAAGTCTTCAGGATTAGAGCGAGCCGTTGGAGGATGAAGGAGACAAATTTAAAATGTAAAATTTAAATGGTGCGAACGGAGCATAAGACTTCTGCTCTATAAGCCTTATGTGTATGTAACATGGGCTTTTTACAAATGTCGGCCCATTTCATATAACTATTTTATCGTGTTTTTTAATGGTCGAGAAACTAGCCGTTAAGTGATGGTCTCTTTCATTTGTTAATTGCAATGGTTTTGGTTTTGGAACGTGTAACTTCTTCAGTTTTAGTCGTAGCCGTTTGTTGGGTGAAGCGTAAAAAGTATGCCTACGGTTGGTTCTTAATAATTTGGTGGTGAAATTTTTTATTTTTTTTGTAACCTTTTTATAAAAAAAAATAGTTGGGTTCCCATTGATGCTGGGTCGGAAAGATTATATGAAAATTATAATAGTCAGCCCAATCAAATTATTGAACCGTTGTTTCTCTTTACAAAGCCATATTAAAAACCTAATAGACATTCTTTTAGCTACGTGTGTGTGAGATACTCTATATTTGGTTCAGTTCTGGTATTTAGATAAAAAAGTTTAGGATTCAATGCTTATTTATCTTTTTTTATTTGTCTAATTCTAGTTCGGTTTCCGTCGATTCTGGTAAACCGAACTATCAAATATTTATCTGAAATGTAACTAAAATATACAAAATGACAAATATATACATTAATCCAAATTCGAAATGTCATAGATGGACTGGAAGGTACGAAACGCATTTGTGGGATAAGAATGGTTGGAACGAAACTCAGACCTAGAAAGGAAGACAAGGTCACTCTCTACATACACATTATATTTCTGAAATAAAGATATGTTGTTTCTGTTCTTGATTTGGATTTTTTTTTATCTTTATGAAATTAATTTATTTTTATTTTTGTTGTTAATATGTTTTTCTGATGATTCTGACCGGAATATTGGCTGACTCCTCACGTGCAGTATATTTAGGTGAGTTTTTTTGTCATTTTTTATATGGCGTTTTCTTTTTGCTCTCCCGGATTGGTAGACACTTTCTAAAGATAATTAAAAAAAAATAATATCAATTGCTATTACTTATTTCAAATTGTAAATTCTCAGTTCTTTAAAAAGTGGATATGTTGGTGGTTCAAATAGGGGGTCTACATGTAACATCTACACACCAAAACATACATAATTTTTAATACGTAAATGAAAATCTTGAAACTTAAACTAATGTTTTATTAATAGAGATATAAATATGGTTTGCGCAGGTGCATATGACGAGGAAGATGCAGCAGCACGTGCTTACGACCAGTGGCGGATCCAGACCGATTTTTAGTCGGGGACAAAATATTATAAATATATTATATAATTTAAATATATATATATATAATATTAAACAAATATATATATATATATATAACGATATATAATTAATAAATAACAGCAAACTTTTATTATCATATATTTTAATATTGTTTTTGAAAAACATCCAATGAAAAAAAACATATAGTAAACTCTTAAAAAAAATAGTTAACATGTCTAGAAAAAATGATTTACATATAGTAAACGTATACATAGTTGACAAAAAAGGAAATGAGTATAGAAAAAATAAAAAGAAAAACAAGGTTAAAAGGTTCATGTCGTTTGTCCACAAATGACAACAAAAAAAAAATAAAAAATATGGGACCCACATATGATGTTAAAAGGAAAGGAAAGGAAAAAAATGGTGGAAGGGGGCATCGAACACTGGTACAGATATTCAGACGGGGGCACTTAATGCCATTGAGCTATTTTAGAACATTTTTCTATAAGCTAAAACAAAATAATTTATATTTAGACGGGGGCATGTGACCCCGTACTCATGTACGTGGGTCCGCCCCTGCCTACGACTTAGCAGCATTGAAATATTGGGGACGAGACACCACCATCTTGAATTTTCCTGTAATTTTTTTTCCTCTGATTAATCCAAATGAATACAAACTATAAATTATTCACATTATCATTGTTTAGTTCACAATCTTTCTTTCTTGCGTACGGTATGTTATAACTAGAAAACAAAGAAAGAAGAAGAGTCTCCTGTTTACAATTATAATTTTCTTTTGGGTGTTTTATAGTTATTGATTTTGTGTGTGTGTGCGCGTGTATGTGTGACATATAAGTGTGTAATTATGAAGAAGACATAAAAGAAATGGAAAGCCAGTTGAAGGAAGAGTATATTGGATATTTAAGAAGGTGATGATTAATTATATCACATATTGTTCTTTATTAATGATTGGTCATTAGCTAATTATATATATTTTCCTGATAACAAACTACTAAGAGTTGATATATAGTATTTTGGGATTGCATTTTCTAACAGGAAAAGTAGTGGGTTTTCACGTGGTGTGTCAAAATACAGAGGCGTTGCAAAGTAAACCAAAATCCTTAAAAATATAAGAGAAATTGCACCTAGTGAGAATCAATAATAGGAAAATTAATTTTAGGAAAAAACTACTATTTGAGTTGTCCAAAACAAAAGGAAATGACACACTAACCTCTATATACATACTAAATGAACCCCTACGCTTTTTTTTCCACATTTTTCTCTCCCTCTCTCTTCTTCCCCCCTCTCTCTCTCCTATAAACCCCTACGCTTCTTCTTCTCTCTCTCTCTCTCTCTCTCTCTCTCTCTCTCTCTCTCTCTCTCTCTCTCTCTCTCTCTCTCTCTCTCTCTCTCTCTCTCTCTCTCTCTCTCTCTCAAAACACAGCTACTTATGTCAGTGACTCTTCTTCTATCACCACTACACGACAATACTAATAACCCACTCTCTCTTAACTCGCGTGATTCTCATCCTTGAGTTTTATCGGAGCATATCCTCCACGCGCTATTAGACATTAAAGAGTGTGTATTAAAAGTCCATTTTATATGGGTAGGGACAATACATGAAATATTTTATAATGTCCAATTTTGAAAACTAATTTCTTAATTAACATTTCTCCCTGATTTATTTCGATATCTGCAAAACCCCCACACCTAACTAACCCAAAAGATAATATCTATTTGCTTAAGAATGATAAGAACAAAAATAATCACAGTTATTATTATGGACTTGCATGCACGCATCACCACAATGGGAGGTGGGAAGCTCGCATTGGAAGATTGTTTGGCAATAAGTATTTATACATCGGAACTTATGGTATAACCTTTTTCCTTTTACATTATTTATAACCTAACCTAAAATTGTCGACTAGCTAAAAAGATTAGTTCATGCATGCTTCATGCAATTTCCCATTCTACGTACACAAAACTAGACTATATAATAATAGAAATTCAAGAGAATTACATTTTGAGTTAGCTTTTGTAATTGGTATGCATATATCTTGCTCGTTATAAGTTATAAATTTGATGGATAGCGTAACTGTTATACTTAAAAATCTTTAAGATGGGGTTGCTATACAGATATGCACGTAATCAGATCCTGAGTTGGTTGGGAAATAGATCACCAACCCCAACCACGTAGTCAATCAAGCCTTTAATTTTTTTTTTTTTAACGTTGTATGGGCCACAACGGGCCGGTCCATTGACCCATTCCTTCCGTCTTCTCCAAGCCTTTAATTTATTATATAGTTTTTTCCCTTATGTTATAATGTATGGTTTAAACTCTAAGTTGCACATCCAATTTTAGTGGCCAATTTAATTCGTTTATTTATTACCATGTTTCCCATATTGTCCCATCAACGGGAAAAGTACATTTCTATTGACTTGTCGTTGTAGCCGTGTAGCATTATGTTACGTACTAGGCAAGTCAATCATAGTCCCTTTGTGGTTAAGTGTATTTAATCAATAAACAAAAGGGGAAATAAGTTCCCTAAATGTTTTGATTGTGACATTTTACACCCTTTTTGTGTGTGTCGTTTAGCTACACAAGAAGAAGCGGCCATTGCGTATATGATGTCGCAGCTTATTTAATAAAGTTTAGTAGCGGCCATTTTCCAGTTTAGATTGTGACAATCAAGCCTTTAATTCTTTCTTGTGACAATCTTATTTAATAAAGTTTGAATCTTTTAACATTTTCCAGTCTAGATTTCCTTCTGGGTGAATCTGATCTGAGAGGCACTGAGATAGAGAGATTGATTATGCAGAAAAGCAAGGAATACAGATGATGATCTTTGGAGAGATGTTCAGAGATTGAACTCCCCAACTTATAATGATCAAACAGTACAACAAAGCTTGGAATCTATGGAAGCTAAGCAAATGCAGAATGCTTGGTAGCCTGAGAAGGGATACCTGCAAACAGACAGATGAGAATGGATACCTGCAAATTCCTAAGCTTGAAGTATGTTAAACTCATTCGGTGTTTGAGCAAGTACCTGAAATCAATTACATGCTTTGCTCTGTCTACTCTTCCCATCTGAAGAATCGTCTGCCTGGAATTCTCCTATTTATGCCAAGTAACACAAAAATGTTCAAGATTTTGGAG
This sequence comes from Orychophragmus violaceus, assembly GCA_030180135.1. NCBI lineage: Eukaryota > Viridiplantae > Streptophyta > Magnoliopsida > Brassicales > Brassicaceae > Orychophragmus > Orychophragmus violaceus. Next base: position 7,291,376 of record CM058230.1, read on the forward strand.
ATTGTGTTTTTGATTAAGCTCAAGGAAGTTGTGGAAATGTACAGCGAATGTGAGCTGAAAGTTCTTCACCGAGCTTTGTATTCTCACTCCTGTTCTTCCTCTGTCTCTGAAGTCCAACTCATGCTGTTTGGATATCTGATGAAAAGGAAAGACTGAATCACTACAAGCTTCAGAAAATCAACGATAGTACCGATGAGACTTACTTTGTTGTAATGTGGTATCCTTGAGCATAGCTTCTGAACTTTTTCTTTATTCTCAAGCCAATCAAGCGGTAGTTCATTATTGGTTTCATGTTTTCGGAATCCAAGCTTGATGGAAAGAAGTTTCAGGATTAGGCATTACCTGCTTGTTGTTATTCTTCTGCATTGGCTGCTGCTTTGGTAGTAAAGCTCTCATTCTTCTGTAGCTTCATGTCCAAGTTGCTGTAGTGGGTGTAAATCCGTAGAAGGCAACACATACGTAAGTCAAATTCATCAAGAGACACAAAGCATTCAAGATCCTCGAAGCTTACATTGCTTCACCGTTTTACCTACAGATCCAACCTGAGCTCCCTGCAATGGAATTAAAAGACCAGAAACATTCAGCTAGAGTTTCCGACCTCTATGCAGAACCAACACCTATACATTCAACTTGAATTTCTGACCTTATCCCATATGTAGTACTTGGAACCCATGAGAGTAGCCATCATAGAACCGATATAACTTAACATTCTGTGCCACCCTAAATACAGACTTCCCGTTACGCGGCCTATGGTAAGCCACTGCTAGCTTCCTGTCTTTTCTTCCACGATATATCATTCAACAATAGTTGCAGAAATTTTGACATCACTGCATCTCAGTTCTCAAACAGCATGCATCATAGTAGATCAGATATATACTTACATAGTTACATGTGTATAAAGTGAATATTCAGATCCGTCAGGTAAGCCCTCTGGTGATTGTTCTTTTACAATCAGACAAGTACATCTACCAACATCCAAAGGTAGCGTTTTGCACAACAAAGCTCTGTTTAACAAGTTTTATATATTGTTTCAGACATGTTTAGGACAAGAAAAAGCAACAGAATTTTGGTAAGTCGGGTGTTCTTACCTGTTGGGCAAAGCAGGTCAGTCTATTTAAGTTGTATCTGTAGACAGATTCTTGATTGGTACTGAGGACGTGGGACACATATGATAAGTTTGAACTTCCCAAACTATCGTTAACTCTCAATCACAAGAAAAGTAACTGTAACTCTCTTTATTGATATGAACAAAAAGAACAATTGTATTCCAGGTTCGATTATCAGATTCCTCACAAACAAGTTCCCCGATCAATCGCCACAGACCCAAGGTCTTACAAATCAGTTGCCAAAAGCTAAAAGAAAATAACCTCCCGCACTTCTTTAATATTTTATTTCCACTCTAACCGCAAAGACTCTACTTCAATCCGAAGTTTCACTTTAGTTGACTTCTTCAGCACTAGTCAACTCTGTTTCTCCAAGCTCCTGTGTTTCTTCACTCTTCTTCTCAACTGTTCCTCTCTTCCTTTTCCGATAATAAGCTTGATCCAACATATCAATATACCGTGATTGGTGTAGGTTGTGAGTGATCCGAGTCTAGGAAAGTCAGGGGTGTATTGGACCTGGAACAATAAACTCGTCTTCGTTTGAGAATCAGCTGTCTAAAGAAGCAAGTGATGCAGACAAGGCAAATTAACTGTGGGAGGTTAGCGAGAAGCTCGTTGGTTTGGCATGATGCAAGTGCATTTTAGATTACAGACTTTTGTAACACGTACCGTAAAGTATCAGACAATGGCCATGAATGTTTGCATGGTTTTTAGATTTTGGTTTTTGGTTTTTGGTTTTTAGATTTTAGCTTTTAGATTTTGGTTTTTAAAATTTTAGTTTTTGATTTTTCTGTAGATTTTAGTTTTTAAGAAACTTGAATGTTGAATTATTTAGTTTTTAGATTTTAGGATTTTTAGTAATTTTTTTTTATTTTATATTGATGCTAAATTTGAAAAACTAAAAATAAATAATAAATTATGTACAATAAATATTAGAAAATAATAAATAGTAGTTAGATTTATAAAAGAAATGAAAATAAATAAATTTAAAACTGTGTTAAAAATATATAAAAATGTATAAAGATTATGTAATAAAAAATAATATTATAAAAATAATTAAGCTATGATTATAAAATATAAAAATAGTGTAACATATATATATAACTTATAAGTAAAAAAAATCAATTAATTCAACTAAAAATATAGTTAAAATTGATTAAATAATATAGAATTAATTAACTAATCTTATCCCCAAACTTTAGTTAGATTTGCATCATAAAATTGTTTTGCTTGCATAGAAATATATTTATATAGAAATATGTGGTATTTATAATTAGTAAAAAAAATGTAAAAAGAAGTATTGTAATTAATTTTGTATCATTCTCTGTCGCAAATCAAAGGGAAAAACTCAAATAATATGGATGCTAGATTCTATGTAGGAATTGATATTTTCATGAAAATCTAGATTTCCTAAAAATTAGGAAATCCATTTGACTAAAATCTTGATCGGATAAAAAAGTAGATTTTGGAAAAACTAAAACCAAAAACCACTTCAGATCTTCATTCTGACGCTCTCCCAACTGAGCTATCCCCGCTTATGTTTAATTTCCAGATTTTATATATTATAAACACTACAGAAGATAACCACTATTTAAGATGCCATGTGCCAATCCATCTATTTTATTCTCGTCTCACCATTTCCATGTGAGACCATTTCCATATCATGTGAATTGCAAAGAAAATGGTCTTTCTAAATTTGATGTAGAGAGTAAAAATGAGTGTTACAAGTCAGCATCTCTATCTGCCGAGTATTAGATTTTCACCAGACAGTCTACTTGGAATCCAAGTTTTTTGTACAGATTTACAGCAGCAATCTTCGTGGGGTCGACATGAAGTGAGACCCATAGTACCTTTCTGCTTCTGCACTTGTCAATCGCTGCTCTTACAATTATATCCTTCTTCTCGCCCTTAACTAAGATCATGATGGTTGGGATGCTTCTAACACCGCCGGATTGTGCGAGCACAAAACCAAAGAGATGTCTCATGTAACAAGAAGTGGTTCTTTTAGATGTCTCTGTTTTTTTTCTTGTGGTTTTACTTTCTCGGGAAACTAAAATTTGATGATTGGATTGAGGGAGATTGATGCTTAGCGGGAACCGTGTTTGAAAATCTCAATCGAAATCAAATTACGATACAGTTTGGTTTGGTACAACTTCGGTTTTCTCGAAGATTGTTTCAAATTTAGATCGGTTCAACCGGATTGAGCATCTCCTCTCGACTACTTGCCGTTTTGGCTTTATCGACGTCATGCTGTTTTGGCTTCGTGAGTCATCCAAAGCCGATAGGCCCTCAAACATCGAGTGGCTAATAAACCATCACTGTTTACGAAATAGTCCAAACCATGAGAGGCCACAGCATCGTCGAAGCCCATTATCATCGTCAATGGCTAAAGCCAGCAGCACTCTGTTTGCTGTCTCCTGCTCCGTTTCGACTCGTTTCTCTCTTCTCCGTCGTTCTCAATCTCTTAAACCCTCAGCTCCAAGCGCGAGACTCGCGGTGCCAATGGCTATGGCTGCCTCTGCTTCCACCGCTAAAAAAGTGGCTCCTGCTGTGATTGTGGGTGGCGGAAGAGTCGGAAGGGCGTTGCAGGAAATGGGTAGCGGCGATGATTATATGGTGAAGAGAGGAGAAGCAGTTCCGGTTGATTTTGAAGGACCCATTTTGGTTTGTACGAGGAATGACGATCTCGATGCTGTTCTTGAAGCTACTCCTCAGTCCAGATGGAAAGGTAGAAACTTTCGTATGTTTTGGGGGTTTGCTCTGGGCATAGTCCAATTTCACATTTCATCCGGATTTGGAACTATTAATTTGATCATTGAATCCAACATGTAGAATATATGATTATGTTTCTTCAATTCGTGACTTGTTATTATGTGTTATTAATCAGATTTGGTGTTCTTCCAAAATGGAATGATGGAGCCTTGGTTCGAGAGCAAAGGTTTGGATGATACAGACCAAGTGTTGGCCTATTTTGCTGTGTCAAAGCTCGGCGAGCCTCCCATTGATGGAAAGACTGACACTAACCCAGAAGGTCTAACTGCTGCTTATGGAAAATGGGCTTCAGCTGTAGCTGCTAGATTGGAATCTGGTGGCCTCTCTTGCAAGGTTACATGAAGCAAAAACCTTTTTGTTCTATTATGAATAAACAAGAACTGCACAATGATCTAAATGTGTTCTCGTTTTGTTGGTTAGGTTCTTGACAAAGAATCCTTTCAGAAGCAAATGTTGGAAAAACTCATTTGGATTTGCGCATTTATGCTTGTTGGAGCTCGTCATCCAGGTGCAAGTGTGGGCATGGTGGAGAAAGAATACAGAGATGAAGTACAAAAACTTTCATTCCTCGTTTCGTTTTACCATTCAAAATCATCGTTTGGTTCTAATTACATATACATCCAGGTGTCCAGACTGATCAAAGAACTTGCAGCAGCTGCTGCTGCAGAAAAAGGACTAACCTTTGAAGATGATATGGTGGAGAGACTATGCGCTTATTCTCGAGCTGTTGCTCATTTCCCAACCGCTGTTAAAGAAGTATATACTTGATCTCTCTTTCGATATGTGTGCACAAGTATGTTGTGTATCAACTAGTTTTGTGATGACTGCAGTTTAAATGGAGGAATGGTTGGTTTTATTCGCTCTCAGAGAAAGCGATTGCTGAAGGGAAACCTGATCCTTCTCCGCTCCACACCGAATGGCTGAGAGAGCTTAACGTGATATAGAGCAAGTCTGAGCGACTGAACCTGTGCTAATTGTGAGTGTATGGATATGAGCAATATTGTAAGTAGATGATTTAAAGCTAGTGTGACTGTTGTACACGCATGAAGAAATCAAACAAAGATGGATTTGCTTGGTACTCCACCCTTTGTAAAAAAACTCCAGACTTTGATCTCTGCAAACTGCATGCATTTTCAATGAATCAATCCTTCGGCTTCTTGTCCCATCAAAGAAAATCAGATGGGTGTTTTCAAAGTTTGCTGTTCTTGAAGATTGTGGGGAAGACTTCTCTTCAGTAACCAACCAATTAAGACACAAGATTCATATTTCATCTAGTAACCTTTAAAATCTTGGTCTCGAGATGGCATGAAGTCATCATTCCCACTCCCTTGTCTATAAGAGTACTCTCCGTTGCATTTTGTAGAAGTAGCACTCATTAGGAGCCGCCTATCATATTCATATTACCATTTACAACAGAGTTAATAAAAAAACTGGGTGACATAAAAAAGTTTACGCCCACCGTGGGGCTCGAACCCACGACCACAAGGTTAAGAGCCTTGCGCTCTACCAACTGAGCTAGACGGGCTTGGTGCTTAGCATCTCTGTTACTTATTTATAAAGATAATTACTAGCTGATAACCAATATTTCCAGACAACTTGATGTTTTAGTAACGAACTGCGTGCTGTTTATTTGGGCACCTACAAGAGTAAATCTGAGCTTGTGAAGCTAAATCAAATACTTGGATAACACTCAACACGAGACGAGAAGAGTTCATAGAATATTCCCAGATTCAAGAATCAGGAGATGAAAAGGATCAGATAGGTTTGAGATAGTATGAATACAGAGCTCAAGAAGATCGTTCATCACCTGAAGGTTTATTTTATACATTACACTCAAAAACAATGATGAAACCATGGAAATCAACAGAGGATGATACTGGTCAACTTTTTCATACGGTCTGCAAAAACAGATATGATTTTTATATTATCCAACGTAGAGTTAACTATTAATAGTTTTTAAATCTTTGTAACTTGCTTCACGCCTCTTTCTAAAACTTCTCTGACCCTTTCATCAAGTCAGACAAGTACTTAAGTTTTTCCCTAAAAGAGCACATTGATCAGATCAAGAAGAAAAGAAAAAAGAGAGTTATGAAGACAAAGACTTACACCTTCCAATGTATTATAGCTTATGTCCTAACTCTGCTCATCATTGGCTCATCAGCAGCAACACCTCCAAATAGTAATTCTTCAACTTCTTGTAACAAAACCTGTGGAGGAATCTCGATCCCATTCCCTTTCGGAATAGGCAGGAAGGATTGCTACCTCAACACCTGGTACGAGATTGTGTGTAACAGCACCGCCGGATCCGATAGGATTGCTCCGTTCCTCGTTAGACTCAACATGGAAGTAGTGAACATCTCTATCCCAGATAGACCCAACCCACACGGACTGGTTCATATCAAAGGTCCTGTGACTTCTTTGGGCTGTTCTAGTAATAGTAGTCAAGAACTCAAAAAGTCTCTTCCGGATTTGAACGTCACAAGCAAGGGAAGTCCATATTTTATAACAGACGAAAACCGTCTCATGGCGATCGGTTGCGGTACCAAGGCATTGATGACAGATATAGAATCGGAGATGTTAGGTTGTGAATCAAATTGTGAAGAGAGGAATACTGAAGAGGCTATTTGCAGTGGTTACAAATGCTGCCAAGCCCGGATACCGGCTGACCGTCCGCAAGCTATAGGGGTTAACATAGAGAGAAAAAATGTTACAGAAGGGTGCAAAGTTGCTTTCTTGACGAGCAAGAAATATTCGCCGTCAAATGTTACTCAACCAGAACAGTTCCATGCTGATGGCTACACGGTGGTAGAACTAGGGTGGTACTTTGATACTTCAGATTCTCGGTTTAGGAACTCACTGGGTTGCACAAATTTGACCCATACTAATGAATCTTACTCTGAGGGTGAGTACAACAATTGCATTTGCGATTACGGTTACTTTTCAGGGATCAATCATATGAACTGCTATTGTAGCAACGGCTACAGAGGAAACCCATACGTTCGAGGTGGATGCAAAGGTAAGTTCCTGTTTTGTTCTCTTTTGAAATCTCACCATCAATCACACACTCCGTTCAAATGTGTAGACATTGATGAATGTGAAACACCCAACTACTGTGAAGAAGGCACTTGTGAGAACCTTGATCATGGAATGTTCAGGTGCGTGCCACTGCTAAAGAAGATAACCAAGTCAGAAAAACACCTTGTGGTTATAGGTTAGTCAAAAGAGCACCTTGTGTTGATTAGAAAACAAGCTAGGACAGAGAACTAGTGTACCTTATGTTTTCCTTTGTTGATGCAGGGGTTGTAATAGGTTTGCTGGGACTGTTATTTTTGGTTGTTGTGATATTCTGTATGTTCATACTTATAAGAAAGCGAAGGCGGATCATCCGTAACAAGAACTTCTTCAAACGTAATGGAGGTTTGTTGTTGAAACAACAGTTAACTACCAAGGACGGCAATGCATGTAGAGCTGTCAAAGATATTTACCTCCAAGGAGTTGAAAAAAGCTACCGATAACTTCAGTGTCGATAGAGTGCTTGGACAGGGCGGTCAAGGCACCGTCTACAAAGGAATGTTGGTGGATGGGAGGATCGTTGCAGTCAAAAGATCAAAAGTTGTCGATGAAAACAAGCTCGTAGAGTTTATCAATGAGGTTGTCCTTCTCTCACAGATTAACCACAGGAACATAGTGAAACTCATGGGATGTTGTCTCGAGTCGGAAGTTCCAGTCTTGGTTTATGAATATATTCCCAACGGAGATCTGTTCAAGCGTCTTCATGATGAATCAGATGATTATAATATGACTTGGGAAGTACGTCTTCGAATAGCTATAGAGATCGCAGGAGCTCTTTCATATATGCACTCAGCTGCATCGTTTCCGATATACCACAGAGATATCAAGACAACCAATATACTATTGGACGAGAAGTACCGAGCAAAGGTGTCTGATTTCGGAACTTCGAGATCGGTAACCATTGATCAAACTCACTTGATCCGGAGTACTTTTTGTCAAGCCAGTACACTGACAAGAGCGATGTTTATAGTTTCGGGGTTGTCTTGGTGGAGCTCATAACCGGAGAAAAACCATTGTCCCTTGTGCGGTCTGAAGAAGGAAAGGGCTTAGCAACTCATTTCCTCGAGGCCATGAAAGAAAATAGAGTGCTTGACATCATTGATATCCGGATCAAGAACCATGATAGGCTTGATCAAGTAATGTCGGTAGCAAAGCTCGCTCGAAGGTGTCTTAGCCGGAAAGGAAAGAAGCGGCCAGACATGAAAGAGGTATCCATTGAGCTGGAGAGGATCCGCTTATCACTTGAAGATTTGGAAGTCAGTATCGAAAACGACGACGAAGAGGATCAATCAACTCATGGAAATCAACAGATTTGAACCGCTTAAAAGATGATTCAGGGCGTTGCTAGAGTTATAGTACGTGCTAATAAGTGTTATAATGCGTGCCTCAACTTTTTGTGTGTTCTGTTCTGTCGCCAGCCACAATGGTCCATCACTCACTTTTTTTATCACAACGCTAAACTTAAGACAGTGATTATATTTATTACTCGGCTATAAAATCCACTTGGATAGTTTGACTTTCATCGTATGACTTTTTTTTGCTCAGCTTTCATTGGTCCACGTCATCTATCCAGTAGCCATATCATCTCCATTCCCATTACATTTTTGACTGGTCATGAATCCGTTGACTTTTAAGCGCAAACTATTTTGGTCAACTTTGATTTGCATTTCTTTCCACGCCTTCCATCTAATCTCATCTGAAATTTTCGTCCAACTATACTGAGTCTTGATTCTTTCTCTCCCTTCATTTCCCACAACACTAGAAGATTAAAAACTAGACCGAGTTGAGAAAACATGAACAAAATCAGTATGAAAACAGAGACACACAACCTCCTATGTGCTATACTTGTGATCTCTCTGTTTATCAATGTCGTCTCATCAGCAAGAAAGCCTCCAGATCCGTGTACCAGAGTCTGCGGAGAACTATCAATTCCATTCCCGTTCGGTATAGGTGGGAAAGATTGCTATCTAAACCCCTGGTACGAGGTTATCTGTAATAGCAACTCTGTTCCGTTTCTCTCAAGAATCAACAGAGAATTAGTGAACATCTATCTTCCAGACGCTAGAGAGTACTATTCTTATGGAGTTGTTCACATCAAAGCAGAGCCGGCCTCGAGCATAAGCCACATAAGCGACGGATTAGGGCATCCGACTAAAAAGGGCATTTTTCTATATATTTTCTTCATTAGTATATATTAAAAAATATTTAAAAAGGCATTTCTAAATATATTTTTCATAATATAGGCATTTTAAAATATATTTTTTTGTTAAGATATTTAAATAAAATTTTGAATAAAAATTATATTAAATAATATTTTAATTTTGGATAGGGCATCCGAAAATATTGGACCGGCACTGCATCAAAGGTCCTGTAACTTCATCCGGTTGTTCTACAGGAACATCTCAGCCGCTTACACCGTCGCCTTTAAACATTGCCGGCCAAGGCAGCCCTTATTTCCTCACGGACAAGAACCAACTCATGGCGGTTGGTTGCAACGCCAAGGCGGTTATGACGGATATCAAATCTCAGATTATCGGTTGCAAGTCGAGCTGTAACGAAACAAAAACTAACCAAGAAGCAAGAAACAAGTTTTGCAGTGGTGATAAATGTTGTCAGACGAGGATACCGGAAGGACAGCCACAAGTAATCGGAGTCAGTTTAGAGATCCCTGAGGGTGGCAACGCTACCGAAGGAGGATGCAAAGTTGCTTTTCTGACGAGCGAGAAGTATTCCGGTTTGAATGTTACAGAGCCAGAACAGTTTCATGGTGATGGGTACGCGGTGGTAGAGCTAGGATGGTACTTTGATACTTCGGATGCTCGTGTTTTAAACCCTGTAGGTTGTTTAAATGTGACATCACAAAATGGCGTATACTCAGTCGAGACGAGTTGCATTTGCTCATACGGATACTTCTCTGGATTCAGCTATAGGAATTGCTATTGCAACTCTATGGGTTACACAGGAAACCCATTCCTTCCAGGTGGATGTGTAGGTAAGAGATCTTCTTTCTTTTTGTAGCCATCATTCAATTCAGCTATCTATTAGAACATAAGTCTCACATCGGTAGTTGAAATGAATCACTAATAATATATAAGCGATATGGGTCATTCCACTTATCATTAATTGATTTTAAGTTAGAAGCCCATAGATCTTAATACTATCATTAATTATGAATAAAATGTGTAGACATTGATGAATGCAAACTAGAAGAAGGCCGTGAAAAGTGTAAAAACCGAAGTTGCAAGAATCTGCCTGGTGAGTTTAGGTGCGAGCCCAAGAAACCAGAGCAGCTCAAGCCGGTGATTCAAGGTAAACATCAACTTGAGTTTACTATCTTGAGCGTCTTGTGAAAGATATCATCGTTTTGTTCTTTACATTTTAGTCTTTTGTTGGTGCAGGTGCTCTTATAGGTTCGGCACTATTGCTTTTCGCCTTAGGAATTTTCGGGTTGTATAAGTTCGTTAAGAAGCGGAGGAGGTTTCTCCGAATGAGAAAGTTCTTCAGACGTAATGGAGGTATGCTGTTGAACCAACAGTTAGCTAGAAAAGAAGGCAGTGTAGAGATGTCAAGGATATTTAGCTCGAACGAGTTGGAGAAAGCTACTGATAACTTCAACAAGAATAGGATTCTTGGGCAAGGAGGTCAAGGTACTGTGTACAAAGGAATGCTAGTTGACGGTAGAATCGTTGCAGTGAAGAGGTCGAAAGCCATGGATGAAGACAAGGTAGAGGAGTTCATCAATGAAGTCGTTGTTCTTGCACAAATCAACCACAGAAACATTGTGAAACTCTTGGGATGTTGTCTTGAGACAGAAGTTCCGGTTTTGGTTTATGAATATGTTCCAAATGGAGACTTATGCAAGCGTCTTCATGATGAATCTGATGATTTCAAGATGACTTGGGAAGTACGTCTTCATATCGCTATAGATATTGCAGGAGCTTTATCATATTTGCATTCTGCTGCATCTTTCCCTATATATCATAGAGATATCAAGACTACCAATATACTATTAGATGAGAAATACCGAGTTAAGGTGTCGGATTTCGGAACTTCAAGATCGGTAACCATAGATCAAACTCACTTGACAACTCAGGTTGCAGGTACGTTTGGATATGTGGATCCAGAGTACTTTCAATCAAGCAAGTTTACAGAAAAGAGTGATGTTTATAGTTTTGGAATTGTCCTTGTGGAGCTTCTGACCGGAGCAAAGCCGTCCTCTCGTGTCTGGTCTGATGACAACAGAGGGTTTGCAGCTCATTTTGTTAAAGCCGTGAAAGAGAACAAAGTTCTTAACATAGTTGATGTTAGGATCAAAGATGAAAGCAATCTGGACCAAGTGATGGCAGTGGCAAAACTAGCTAGAAGGTGTTTAAACAGAAAAGGAATAAAGAGGCCAAACATGAGAGAAGCTTCGATTGAGCTGGAGAGGATTCGTTCAGCAGCATATGATTCAGAGGTTCATATTGAGGAAGACGATGACGACGAGGATGAAGTCATGAATTTCAACATTGATGAGACTTGGGATATTGAGGTGACTGCTCCCGCCTCCATGTTTAATAATGCAACTCCCACGTCTGATGTTGAGCCTCTGGTTCCTCTACGAACATGGTGATGATCGATTCGAAATACTGCAAATGTTTTCTACTCTCATGGAGGAAAAAAAAATAACTGTTTGATTTATATTACAAATCCCTGGTTTTCACAATGTAATAATCCACATATATTGTGATATTGCATTAAACATTATGGAGGAACCAAGAAAAGAAAAATAATGTTTTAGTCAAAGAACACACAAAAATAATCCCTCGGGCGTAGAATTGAAATTAATAGTATATTAATGTTTTGTAACTTGCTTCACGCTTCTTTCTAAACTTCTGTTGACCTTTCAACCAGATCATGGCAAGTGCTTAACATTTTTCCTTATTGAGAAGATTGATCAGATATTCAGATCATAAAAAGAAAACCAAACTATGAAGACAAAAACTTACAACTTCCTATGTATTGTAGCATCTGTCCTTACTCTGCTCATCAATGGCTCATCAGCAGCAACACTTCCAAATAATAGTTCTCCAACTTCTTGTAATAGAACCTGTGGAGGAGTCTCGATCCCGTTCCCCTTCGGGATCGGCAGGAAGGATTGCTATCTCAGCAGCTGGTACGAGGTTGTTTGCAACACCACCACTTCCAAGTCTAGCAACTCTGTTCCGTTCCTTTCTATGGTCAACCGGGAAGTGGTGAATATCTCTCTTCCAGACGTCGACGACCCATACGGAGTGGTTCAAATCAAAGTCCCTGTGACTTCTTTGGGTTGTTCTAGTAATAGTAGTCAAGGACCCCAAAAACGGCTGCCGGGTTTGAATGTCACAGGGAAAGGCAGCCCATATTTCGTCACTGACAACAACCGCCTCTTGTTGGTTGGTTGCGGTAGATGACGGATAACGAATCGGAGATCTTGGGTTGTGAAACAAGCTGCAAGGACAACAAAGGTGGTGAAGAAGTAATAAGCTCGATTTGTAATGGTTACAGATGTTGCCAGGCGAGGATACCAGTGGAGCGTCCTCAAGTTATAGGTATAAATATAGAGAGATCTAATGGTACAGATGAAGAAGGGTGCAGAGTAGCGTTCTTGACGGACCAGAGGTATTCGCCCTCGAATGTTACCGAGGCAGAACAGTTTCATATCAATGGATACGCGGTGGTAGAGTTAGGATGGTACTTTTTCACCTCCGACTTTCGCTTTAGGAACCCCTGGGGTTGCGTGAATAGGACCCGCTATGGTTCTTACTCCACGCTTGATAGTTGTAGTTGCGAGTATGGTTACTTCTCCGGAATGAGTTATAGGAATTGCTTTTGCAACTTTGGTTACACAGGGAACCCATACCTTCGAGGTGGCTGCAAAGGTAGGTGCTTTTGTATTTCCTCAAACATCGGTTAGATCATCAATAATTATGATTCGAAATTGTGTAGACACTAATGCATGCAAAGGACGTCACAGCTGCGGGGAAGAGTCTAACTGCATCAACTTGCCTGGAGGGGGATACGGGTGCGAGGATAAGCCCAAAATACCCAAGCCTGCTAAACCCCCTGTTCTGCAAGGTGAGTGGCACCTTTTGTAACTACTAGACTACTAGCCAAAGTAGAGGATAGTGTATCTTAGCCAAAGTTGGGGTTGGTCTTAAGGTTTTTTGGATCCAGATGTATAAGATCCATTCAAATATTTTTTGAATTTCGATTCGGATATGGTTCGGTTTCATTTGGGATCAGTTCAATTCCAATCCGAAAAATCATAAAACAAAAATAAAAATTAATTAATTTAAATATTGTTAAATTTAGAAAATATAACAAAAACCGTATATTTCATTTATTTTGGATATTTTACTTATTTTGGTCTAAAACTAACAAATATAGTTGGATTTGTAATTACAAATTTTGGATAATTTTGTTATATTAAGTTTAAATGTAATTAAATTTTTGGGTATATAATTGTAGTTCAGATATTCGGTTTTCGGTTCGGGTGAGGTTCGATTTCGGTTCTTCGGATATAGAGATTTAGGATCAATTGGATATTTTGTCGGTTCGAATTCGGTTCGGTTCTTCGTTTTGGTTCGGATTTAGTTTGGATTTGGTTCGGTATTTTGATTCCGGATTTTTTTTTTTACAGACCTTGACCTATGTATCTTATGTTTACTTTTGGTTGGTGTAGGCATTCTTATAGGAATATCGGGATTATTATTTTTTGTGGGGATATTTTGGCTGTTCAAACTTGTTAAGCGGCAAAGGAGGATCATCCGCGGCAAAAAGTTTTTCAAACGGAATGGAGGCTTGCTGTTGAAACAACAATTAACTACAAAGGACGGAAACGTTGAGATGTCGAGGATATTCAGTTCAAAGGAGTTGAAAAAAGCCACTGATAACTTCAGTGTGAACAGGGTACTTGGGCAGGGCGGTCAAGGTACGGTGTACAAAGGAATGCTTGTGGATGGAAGGATTGTTGCCGTTAAAAGATCCAAAGTTGTGGATGAAGACAAGATGGAAGAGTTTATCAATGAGGTTGTCCTTCTCTCACATATTAACCACAGGAACATTGTGAAGCTCTTGGGATGTTGCTTGGAGACGGAAGTTCCAATCTTGGTTTATGAATACATTCCTAATGGAGATCTGTTGAAACGCCTTCATGATGAGTCAGATGATTACAAGATGACTTGGGAAGTACGTCTTCGCATAGCCATAGAGATCTCAGGAGCTATTTCATACATGCACTCGGCTGCATCGTTTCCAATATACCACAGAGACATCAAGACGACCAATATACTATTGGATGAGACATACCAAGCCAAGGTGTCTGATTTCGGAACGTCAAGGTCCGTAACCATTGATCAAACTCACCTCACAACATTAGTTGCAGGAACTTTTGGGTACATGGATCCGGAATACTTCCTGTCAAGCCAATACACTGACAAGAGCGATGTTTATAGTTTTGGGGTTGTCTTGGTGGAGCTCATAACCGGAGAAAAACCATTGTCTAGTGTCCGGTCTGAAGAAGGCAGAGGATTGGCATTGCATTTCATCGAGACCATGAAAAAGAACAGAGTTGTTGACATAATTGATACTCGGATCAAAGACGAAAGCAAGCTTGACCAAGTAATGGCGGTAGCAAAAATCGCCCGGAAAGGGAAGAAAAGGCCAAACATGAGAGAGGTTTCAATCGAGCTAGAGATGATCCGTTCATCACCCGAAGATGTAGAGGTCCATACCGAAAACGAAGATGATCAACTCTTGGAAATCAATAGAAAATATGATTCTTGAACAGCGTAGATCACACTTTGCGGAAACATTTGTATATCAATAAAATAAATCAGTGTTCAATGAGTTGCCAGTAGATACGTCACATTACTCTTCTAGTCTTCTCAATCATTTGACTAGGTTTTGTTGTTTATTGTTTAGGTCAACTTTCTCATCAGTTGACCTTTTAGCTTATACTTTTTGGTAAACTTTGTTTTGCATCTGTTTTCACGCATGCTCCATCGTACCTCATCTCAAATATGTACACATACAGTTATAATATTAAAAGAGACTTGTTCTTCCACCAATAATAGTTTGATGGTTGTGGCGGTTATAACATCTTCAAACATCCAACACCGAAGGACCTCCAATCTCAAACTCCATTTAGTGGTAGACTTGTTGATTTCTGTAAATAACTGGTATTGCCTTTGGGCCATAGTTTTTTAGAATAAAAATTGAGGACAGATAAATTGGAGGACTGAAATAAAGTTAAATTAGAAAACGTTTCATGCATGCCTAGGGTTTTAAAATAAATATTCACCACGATTCCAGGAAGTCACGATTGTGTATATATTTTATCTTAAGTAAAATAATGAAAATTTAAAATTATGTTTTTTAAATTAAACATTATATATTAACAATTTATTTCGCTAACTTTTCACCATGCTATTTTCGATAAAATATAGGGATCTTTCATGTTAGGGTTGAACTTATATGCCGCAATCTTCTGCTGGAAGATTACTATATGTTAATAGTTTTATTAGCTTAAGAGATAAAAACTATATTTCGGAAAATATATATATATATATATATATATATATATATATATCAAACTATAAAGATTTTCAATAAGATATTGCGATATGTTTGAGGAAACTTCGAATAATATTAACAATTTTAAACTAATAGAATTGTTATACTCTTAACCATTTATATATTGTTAAGATATTGAGTTGATTTGATCCAGAAAAATAAATGGAAATTTCCAGTTGTTTAGATTCATTTGAAATGTTTCAGATTCGCTAAACCGTTTTATTATTATACAACTATGTCTGTAACTAAATGTTAAATGTCTATTTAGACTAACAAATTATACATTAATGTTTCACATATTCTCTCATATCGATTTCTCATAGACATGTATTTTTGTAAAAATATATTTTAAACTTTGTAAAATAAGTTTGTCCAAATAGCTAAATATATTAATATATTTAAGTGATTATGTTACTGATAAAGAAACTCATACACATTACTCATATATCGTTTATTATGAAAACATTAAAAATCAACTAATACCAAGTAATAAAAATGCTCAATGTCTACAAATTTCGATTCATAATTTAGAAGATGAAATGCTCAATACGATCTTCTTCATGGTATTGCTCAGAAACCGGATTTGGAAATTTACAAATATAGAAATAAATGTATTACTCCTCCATATATAAATTCAAGATCCATACATGAATTCAATGTTCTATAAACACAACCTGTTGAGGAACTGAACAAAGTCAGGATTGTTAGTTTGATCATAGATAATCGTCGAAAGCTCTTCTTCTCCTTTAAGCCAGGTAAAACCTAAATAAATACAACAAAGAACAAAACTTATTAAAAATTTATAGAAAGCAAAAAAATCTATATGAATCAATCATACGTCATAAAACTAAAATAATTTCCATCTAATCACACACAAAATTACAATTCTTACCCGCTTCATGTCTAATGAAGAAACATCTAAGAATCACGAATACATGTTTTTCAGCATCATCTGAAAACCTTTTTATAACTTCTCACCATCTCTACCAATGAATAAACACTGAACGCTCCTGAGGCTAATTAAAAAAATTGTTAACTATTACTAGAGACAAAAGCCAAAAACACACATCAAAATATAAGATTAAGATCGCCTCACTTTATATCTCGAACGGTAAACTGCAACTTTGGCCATGCCCAATAGTTTTGAAGCTTTTCAACATGGGTTACAACACCAACAACATCTATAAAGTGGAATTTTTTTTAGAAAACATGTAAATAACATGTTTATCATCATTCAAAGCACAAAATTGATGTTTTAACATACCTTTAGGATACAGATCATAAGCCCTCCGATCTAAGATATCCGAAATCGATGTGTAAACAATAACACGAACATCCGGAATATCATGATAAGTCACACAAAAATATGTATCTGATGTCAAAACCAGCTTGAAGTTGTGAGGAGTCAAAGACATATATACTGGTGAAATAACTACTTTAGGATTTTTAAGGTTAAACCAACGACTCTCGAACCAAGTTGAATCAATAAATTTGTCAACGTCAGAAGCATGAACGATGGCCTCAATCTTAATACCCTAAATTCCAGAATTACTCATTCAATAAAACATGCAAGAACAAAAGTTAAGAAACGAAAATAGAAAAAGATATTACCTCTTGATCGACTAAAAGCATTGACAATTTTTTTCCTCCAATGGTAGAGGCACACATCCATATACGCAGCAGAAAAACTTTAATATCCAAAACAAATGGGACATCGTTGTTGATCTCAGAAAGTTTTCAGATAGACACATGGTTGATACTCGCAGCTTATTTTGAATAAATCAAGAAAGAAAAATTGTAAACAGTAAAATATGAATCGTGTAGGGTAAGAACCTTTATAGATTCTAAAAGTTATGAGCAAAAAATGTAAAGATAGAAAGACAGCTCTTGCTTTAGTATAAATGCTTGGGACTTATTCATTTTTTACTATTAGTAGCCGCCGTATTTTTATTATTATTAACAATTAATAATCACAGATAAGTACCTATTCGTTTCAAGTTGATATGTAACATATCTGCAAAACTTTATTCTGAATATATGGAATAATGAGAACATGAAAACGTATCGGCAAAAGGCTATGTTATCGGGACAATCAGGCTTTTTGATATCTACTATAAATTCACACTTTTTATAGTAATTTTGTTAGTTCACCTATCACTAAACCTTAGCCTCTCCTTTTATGGAACAGAATGACAAAACAGAACTAAAAAAAATATTAATCAATATGTAATACTCAAGAAGAAGAAAGTAATAGAAATTTTTAAACCAAAAACATAGAAATCCTTACTTTCTATATAAATTCTCAAACGTTTGAGAGTTCACCTCACATCATTAAACTTTAGTTTCTTCTTGTATGGGACCAAACGAACAAAAGAATAAAAAACCAAAAATATAGAAATCATTTCAAAGCCGATAAGAAGAAGAAAGCAACAGAAATGAAAACGGATCATTTGACGTTTTCATTTTGATGATCCGGAAGAAAATTTCCATGGCCAATCAGAAAACACTTATTCGGACTATAGACTCATTAGGACAACCAGGACATGTGATGTGAACTAACACCGTCTTGGCAACAACCATCAATCGGACTTTTAGATCTCAAAAATAAATTCACACTCCTTTCTATAGAAATTCTCAGACGTTTGTTAGTTCACTTAACATCATTAAACTTTAGCTTCTTCTTTCATGGGACCAAACGAACAAAACAGAACCACAAAACCAAAAACATAGAAATCATTTGAAAACCGGCAAGAAGAAGAAAGCAATAGAAATGATAACGGATCATTTGATGATTCGGAAAAAAACTTCCACGGCCAATGAGAAAAACAAATGAGACAGAAAGTTTTTGAAATTTTAGAAGATGCAGACGATTTGTGTTTCTAAGCCACCCCAAGCTCACATTATATAGGATTTTAAAACTTCTCTCGAAAGCTTGGTATATGCCATAGAATATTTTTTCGAACTCGAAATAATAGGATATATTCAGTAAGATATTATGATTTTTTTAAAGAAATGAATTAATTACTTAACTTTAAATCGAGTTAATGTCATTTCTGTAAATAAATCGAACTCCAAACCCATTTATTTATTTTTGGGCTTGCCATGTCACACTTTCACGTCATCATTATCCACCTCTAAAACCCCCACGTGACGACACATCAGCAATTACCCAAAACTACTTCTCTTTTAAAAATATAGATAGTTGCATACTTAATCCATATTTTGGATGTACCCCATTTAAGCATTTCATTTTGGTTTAGAAATTTATTATGTTACAGTCGGTTTGGAAAGGTTTGTTGAGTTAATTTTGTCATGGTTTTAAATTCGTTTACTGTTTGTAATTCTAACTAATGTCATGTCTGTTTAACAAAAACATTAAAGTCAATAGAAAGTCAACCTTATGAGGTTACACACCGTGTTTGAAAAACCTTGTAGTTACAGGGAAATTCATACTTTGGTGGGGTACACCCCGAACGCCCGATCCTATATGACTAGTATTCAATTCGTTTCTCCTTCAAGGTAAACCCTAATTTGCCTCCAATTTCCCCTTTTCTCCGACGTAGCAACCTTCTACCCTGCGAAATCGCATCGATAAGCTCTGAATTTGAGGTAAAATTTTCGAATCTCGTTTTTTTGTTTCTTTGCTTCTGGAAATTTCTCTTGTGATCGATAAAACATACTATATCGCCCATAGATGGTGGTTCCCGGGAGTAGATGATGAACTTTGTTGGTGTGTGATTGTTCATTTGCTTGGACTATATGAAGAGTCTGTGGCTTTGTGCTAAAAATAAAAAGCTGGTTTTTTTTTTGCTGATCAGTGAACATAACTGGTTTTGATCTCTATAATGTTGGTGATTCTGTACTTAATTTCTGATGGAGCAAACTTCTGCTTTCCTGAATGGTTATGTTATCATGGCTGGTATGATTTTTGGCATAAATGTAAATGGAAAATGGACATATATTAACAAATTCTGTGTGTCGATCTAATCTATCTTGTGTGGTCGTTTGTTTCCTGTAATTTTTTTGGTATATTCTCTATTTTGATTGAGTTATATAAGTCTACTTATGACACTTGATGGCTTGTTAAGGTAGGACACTTGATGGATAGTAACAATTGGAGACCTTCCCTTCCAAATGGGGAACCTGCCATGGACACTGGTGACTGGAGAAATCAATTGCCACCTGATTCACGCCAGAAGATTGTTAACAAGATGTAAGTTTTTCATCAGAAATCCAAGGTTGATTTAGTGTTATACTTCTTTGACCAATAATTATGTTGTTCACTTGCCACTTGCATGCAGATTGGAAACACTTAAGAAACACCTTCCGTATTCTGGACCAGAAGGAATTAACGAGCTCAGGAGAATTGCTGCCAGATTCGAGGAGAAAATTTTCAGCGGTGCTGTTAACCAGGTAATCAATCGTCTGCTGAACATCTTTTTTATTGTGTTTCGTAAGTGTTTGGTAGATGTAAACATTTGTGAGGCAATGGACTCCACAACATGGAAAAGATACCCAACTTTTAGTACTAGTAAAGCTGAACCCCAATATGTGGGGCATGAAACCATGTGTACATGATCTTGATTTTCTTTTATTTCGAATTTCAGACCGATTACCTTCGGAAAATATCCATGAAGATGCTGACCATGGAGACTAAGTCGCAGAATGCAGCTGGCGCTTCCTTATCTATCCCTGCCACTAATAATGGCACATCCATGGATTCAGGTAACCACAATTCTCAAGCATGTATTGCTTAACTCTATTTATCTGGTTTTAGTGACTGTTTTTCTAATTTGGTGCTGTTTAACATTTCCTTGAGTAGTTTCAATCGAGCTAGAGATGATCCGTTCATCACTCGAAGATGTAGAGGTCCATAGCGAAAACGAAGAATGATCAACTCTTGGAAATCAACAGAAAAATATGATTCTTGAACATTTTGTATATCAATAAAATAAACTTGTTGTGTTCAATGGGTTGCCAGTAGAGACGTCACATTACTCTTCTAGTCTTCTCAATCATATGACTAGGTTTGTTGTTTATTGTTTAGGTCAACTTTCTCATCAGTTGACTTTATAGCTTATACTTTTTTGGTAAACTTTGTTTTGCATCTGTTTTCACGCATGCTCCAACTATGCTAGTTTTGAATTTCGCTGTTCTCCCTTTTATTACAAAACATTAGAAATCTAAAAAGGCCAGATCGAGCTGAGAGAACAAGAACGAGAGTATGCAGACGGAGACTCACAACTTCCTATGTGTTATACTGGTGATCTCTCTGTTCATCCATGGCGTCTCATCAGCAAGTAAGCCTCCAGAACCGTCTAACAGAGTCTGTGGAGGACTTTCAATTCCATTCCCGTTCGGTTTCGGTTGGAAAGATTGCTATCTAAACCCGTGGTACGAGGTTCTGTAATAGCACCTCAGTTCCGTTTCTTTCAAGGATCAACAGAGAGTTGGTGAACATCTCTCTCCCAGACGATGACGGGCAAGATTCTTATGGAGTTATTCACATCAAAGGTCCTCCCTCATAGTTTTGGTGTTGTCCTCGTGGAGCTCTTAACCGGAGAAAAACCTGTAAGAAAAACCCTCCTCCCGTGTCCGGTCTGAAGAGAGCAGAGGCTTCGTAGCAGCTCATTTTGTTGAGGCCTTGAAAGAGAACAGAGTTTTGACATAGTTGATGTTCGGATCAAAGATGGAAGCAACTTGGACCAATTGATGTCAGTGGCAAAACTAGCTAGAAGGTGTTTAAACCGAAATGGGAAGAAGAGGCCAAGTATGAGGGAGGTTACGATTGAGCTGGAGAGGATTCATTCATCACCTTATGATACACAGATTCATATTGAGGAAGACGATGACGAAGAGGATGAAGCTATGGAACTCAACATAACGAAACCTGGGACGTTGCTATGACTGCTCCAGAATCCATGTTTAATTATGCATCCCCAACGTCTGATGTTGAGCCTCGGGTTCCTCTACAAACATGGTGATAATCGACTTGAAACACTGCAAATATAAACTCTCATCTCATGAACAAAATGTTCTCTGTTCCATTATAATAAATCTCTGGTTTTGCACCATGTAATAATAATGCACACAAATGGCATTGTACAAATCAATTTAACAAAAAAGAAATAATGTAGTAGTACAATAACAACAATGGGGTTTTCAGCTTTGGACAATGACACACTAGAAAAATTTCAGTTTCCCTTTGGAGATAGCTTGGACATGTTGTAATTGACACATAGCCTTGTCTTTCCCGGTCAAGCCATAGCACGAGGAGTGCCTAGAGCCTAAAGTGACTGCAAAGTATAGATAAATAGTGCAGAGGAACGCTAAAAGAACCAATGCTGTTAAGAGATATCGATGCCTGTTAATAACCGTGGAGCAGCTACCCAAATCTTCCCATTGCTTCTTTAGAGACTGGTGTCTCCTTAATGGTGAAGATACAATCCCATCAAGAACCATGATGAAGATAACCAAACCTGTAAATTGACACACAATGTCGTTCATACAATTGCACAACCAAAATATGCTATGGAGAGAAGACGATCTAATCAGATTGAATGTAAATAGTGGAATTTTATCAATCGTAAGCTATTTATACAGCTACCAATAATTTCGAGTTTTGAGATCAGCAATCAAGGAAGCCAGCCAGAGACATAGAACAACATTTCGCCACGACCACGAGATTAAGCAATTTGGAAACGACATTAGTCTATATAATTGGCATCATAGGTACAAACCAAGCTTGAATCCTTGGTAAAATAACGTCATTTTCAGTCAAGCATCAACCATCGATCACAACAATGACCGGTCGATAACGAACATTGGATTAAGAGAGATTCGAGGATACATAATCAGAATATCATGCCGATAGCTGAGGAAATAGATCAAAAGTAGGTGAAGGTTTGTAGAAAACGAACCTGTGAAACAGGAAGAGGTGAGAATCGGTTAGAGATCTGGAGAAGAAAAAGCTGCTGCTTCCAGCTTCGTCGTCAAAATTAGTCCGCAGCTAGACGATGATTCTCCGGGAGCGTTTCCGATATAGATAGAGGAAGAGATCAATCTCCTCCGTAGCTTAATAGCTCGAGCGGGGGTCGATATGCCGGATGACGCCGTACGCGGTTTATTAAGTCCGTTACATATGACGGGAATTTAGGGATTTTATATGCAAAAAATGATAAAAAGATAGACAGAGAGGAATGATTATGCGTGTTTGGCTCAACTCCTTTGTCTTTTAAAGAGGATGGACACTTTCTCTGGATGGCCTTTACCTAATCCGACTCTTGCAGCATCCAGCGGGTGTTTACATACCAAATACATTAGTATATGTTGGAAACTAGAACGCATTCACAAATTCAGATTACAAAAAAAACTGCTGATACTCTAAAAAGAACCAGAATTTACAGGAGAACACAATTAGTTTTTCCATTGTAACAGATGTTTGAAACAAAATTAATGATCCAAAACATGTTAATTGCATCACTGATTTGTTAAACTCTCATACGCCTGTTCGCGGGTACGGGTCGGTGTGGGTCGGGTAAAGGTCTTTTGAATATCAAAAATTATTATCCGTTCGAATAATAAACAAGTAAAAGTTGGATATATTAGAGAGGAAGATGAAATGAAGGTGGAGAGGCTGAAGTCATGAGGACAAAGCCGAGACTCACTCCAAAGATAGAAGCTATGGTGTTGATCACAAGAGCCCAAGATGCATCAATCACTTAGCCAAAGCTAAGATGAAGGCATGAAGAAGGCTGAAGTGAAGTCTGGAATATATGTGTCAGCGACGGTGTCGACGACATGGAGGTTAAAGAGAATTTTGAAGTACATGTGTCACCGACGGTGTCGAGGACATGAAGGCTAAAGAGAATTCTGAACTACATGTGTCACCGACGGTGTCGGCGACATGTGTCACGCGGACAGGCTGTCTTCATTTGGGATTCAAATTCAAATTGTTTCCTTTTCCCCTCAAATGCTTATTTCGAATTATAAACCCATTTAGGGCTTCCTTATGTTCTCCTCCTCTATATAAGGAGATGTAACACAACTCATTCATAAACATTGAGATATACAAGATTTAGAACTCATTTGTTACAAGAAATTCTTATCTCTTTCTCTCTTCTTCTTGTAACCGGTTTCACTCTTTGTCTCCATTGTTTATACAAGTTCATAATCAATGTAGACCTTAAAGAGCCACGGTTATGGCAGATTAAGGCAGCCTCTCATCATGCTTGGATAACTCTTCCATAGTTAGTCCAAGTATGATGAGAGAATCATTCATAGTTGTTCTTTAGCTTCTCTTAGTTGTTCCTTAAGCTAATTACTGATTCTCTTCCATGTCATGAGTAAACTCTTCTAGATAAGATGTTAAGCTCTTGGAAGTGTTTTCATATAGCTAAGGACTTCATTTATATAACTAGATTACTGTCTTTATAAGTACAAACTAGTTAGACTTCTTTAGAACAGAACCGGTTATCTTCTTCTTCTTTAAGTGTTTCTGTTCTTGATGTTGTTTCTGGTTCAGAGCTTCTTATGGATGTCTCATGAACCGAAGTTGATAATCAGAGCTTCCTCATGGATGCCTATGAAATTCTAACATGGTATCAGAGCAACAAGTTCTTGGCTGCAAATCGTTTTAAGATAGAGAGCAAAACTCTGTCTTGTTTAATCTTTTAATTCCGCAATGTTTCTATGAACCAAGCTTCTGTTTTTACTTGGTTCCATGTTCTTAATACTTGTAGCTCTCTGTTTTGAAGAGATGACAAGTTGGTTAAGAAATCGGAGAGGAACAAGAGCATATAGTTATGTCTTTTCTTGTTGCTTCTCTGGTTTGGTTGTTGCTTGTTTCAAACTGAGCAAACTCAGTCCTTGAACTTTTGAAATGTTTATGAGTTAAACTGAGCAAGAAACTCAGTCCCTGAACCTTAAACATGTGTGTTGTTTCTAAGTTAAACTAAGCTATCTTAGTCCCTGAACTATAAACATATTCTCTAACCTTTTATTTTCTGCGTTTCAGGTTCATTCTCCCATTCTCACATTCTACTATTCTCTGAGTTTGGTTTACATGCTCTTAATCTGAGTTTATGCATTCCAAACTCACATACTCTCTATACTCTCATTCTCTGGTGCACACTCTCTTAATTTGAGTTGTGTGACATCCCATACTCTTTATACTCCGGTTACTTCTATTTTACTCTAAAGTTTACTCCTAAAGAACTATCTTATTCTTGCACAGAAACTTAATTCAAGCTCATTAGTCCTGATCAAACTTGTGTTGCTTGAGTGTTGTTTTGTGTTTAGGTGTGTTGGGAATGTCCTGAAATCTATTTGTACTTACTCTGAGAGAAAGTCGTGTTGTCGAGATGAGACAATCATATGACACTAGGTAGTCATAACGCTTTGCTAGAAGCCACTTATGATCAATGAGTTGAGAACTCATTGCTAGTGTTATATGATCCTACAGGGTCACACACCTAAGCAAACTGGACATTGCATGAGAGGATGATCATTAATGTAATGATCGGGTGAATGCATATTTGATATGCATTCAATATCGACATTTCTGGGCGATGTCGATCGACACACTAAGAGTGTCGGTCGACATAGATTGGCCGTGTCGATCGACACATAGAGTGTGTCGGTCGACACAACTCGCGGATTAGCAGATTAATTCGGTTTAATCATTAGTTAATCCCGTGGCGGTTTAAGTCGACATATATAAGATATATGGTCGACCTAAACTCGTGGCTAACCTAATTCACAGCCACCAGAAACAGAAAAGAAACCTCTCTGAGATTAGATCTCAAAAGGCACTAGCATCCCTTCCTGTTCAGCTTGTGTGCGTGTGGATACCAGTAGAGGCGCAGCATTTGAGGCGCTATAGATCTCGATTATCTGCAAATAACTTCCGCTGCTAATCACCAGGTAATCTCCAGATCTGATAGATTCAATTACATGAACCTGTAGATCCTAGGCTCGGAATTCAGACTAGGGTTGCTAATCCTGATTAGAACTGCTAGAAATTCCTTCAGTGGTATCAGAGCTTTAGGGTTCCATTGAATCTGTGGCATGTTGATTAGATTAGTTGAATCTGGATCTCTGTATAGTTGATACAAGCATGCTGAAATTTGTTTTTGATTAAAATCTAGTTTTAGGGTTTTAACTTGAAAAACGATTAGGGATTATCACCCTGTGTCGATCGACACCAAGCGGGTATCGGTCGACACAGAAGGATAACCCGAATAAAACTTTTCGCCTAGTGTCGATCGACACAAGAGTTGTATCGGTCGACACAAACCTCGCGAGATTGATGAACCGGTTCAATTGGATTGGACCGGTTATCGAGCTTGGTTAAATGGTTTGAATTGCGATTGGTTTGATTAGGTTGGTATCGACCGATGCTAGTGTAGCATCGATCGACACCGACTGGTATTCGAAACCGGATCAATTGGATTGATCGGTTATCGCGGATTGCTTTTGGTTATTCTGTATCGATCGACACTATAGTAGTGTCGGTCGACATCAGATTCGATGATTGGATTTTGGAGCCTGCAATCACAGAACCAAAGCATGATAAATCAATTAATTATAAGAATTAAAACATAATAAAACTGAACGTTTTAATGATTCCGTTCCTCAATCAAATATCAAGTGATACTTGATGTCTTTCCAATCTTGTCGACTGTCAAGACTCATTTCATTGAGTGATAGGCTTGCAGTGCAAGGTGTCCACAATTACATGAGTAAGGCAGGAAGTAATCGTGTTGATGGGCTTGCAGTGCAAGGCGTCAACAATTACATGACTGAAAAGATTGGTTTACTTGACTGGGCCATCAAAATCGTTTTGGGCTCAGAGACATCAGGTGGATTTGACATAAGATGTCAGTCCACAACCAAGAGTTATATTGGATATAACTAGCAAGGTTGTTGCTTACCTAAATAGCTAAAGTTGAGTGATAGCCAGTGGCTCACTTGAATTTAGTAAAATATGGGTCTTGGATCATTATATTCATCTGAGGAAGCATTGATTGAATATAATGCGAGTTTTCTTAAAAGTTAAGATTTCTCATTTCTTGAACATCATAACTAAACCTTTTTATTTTCTATGTTCTCAGCTATGACTACTACTCATAATAATTCTTTCTCCCTGCGATCCGTCCTTGAGAAGGACAAGTTAAATGGATCGAATTTTCTCGAATGGTATCGGAACTTGAGAATTGTTCTCAAGCAGGAGAAGCGGGACTATGTCCTTGAAAATGTTCTCCCTGAAAAACCGAGATCCAATGCTGCACATGCAGAAAGGAGTGCTTGGGACAAGCATTCCAATGATGTGGTCGATGTGAATTGTCTCATGTTGGCTACCATGAACTCGGACTTGCAGAAGCAATACGAGAACGTGGAGTCGCCAGTGGAGATGATTACTAGCCTGAAAAGCATGTTTCAGGAGCAAGCACGAACTGAGAGATACCAGACGGTTAAATCTCTCATTGAATGCAAGCTACCAAAGGACAATCCGGTCAGTCCTCATGTCATTAAGGTGATGGGTTATATTGATAACCTGGGGAGACTGGATTGTCCCATTAGCCAAGAGTTGGCTACTGACATCATTCTGCAGTCACTGCCGTCAAGTTATGATCAGTTTGTTATGAACTATAACATGAATAACTTGACAAAGACGTTGACTGAGCTGCATGGCATGCTCAAGACAACTGAGCCAAATATCAAGAAGGGCACTCCTAATGTACTTATGGTACAAGGGGGTAAGAAGTTTAAGAAACTTGGCAAAGGCAAGGGAAATGGCAAGGCAGTCCCGGTTGAGAACCAGGACACGCCTGCGCCAGCCCCGAAGCCCAAGCCGGGCCCATCTGAGACTGATAAGTGCCATTACTGTAAAGAGCATGGGCATTGGAAGAGAAATTGCAACAAATTCTTGGAAGAGAAGAAGAAGAAGAAGAAGACTTTCGAGACTTCATCTTCAGGTATTTATGTTATAGAAGTAAATGTTACCACTTCTGGTTCTACTTCTTGGGTATTGGATACCGGCTGTGGTGCTCATATTTGTACAAATATGCAGGGCCTAAGCAACAGTAGAACGTTGGAAAAAGGACAAGTGGACCTGCGTGTGGGGAATGGAGCAAGAGTTGCTGCATTAGCCGTAGGAACATTTAACTTGTCTTTACCTTCTGGTTTGGTTTTAGAACTTCATAATTGCTACTATGTACCTGCTATAAGCAGAAATATTATTTCTATTCCTGTTTTGGATTTGGAAGGATATCAGTTTTCAATTAAGAATAAATGTTGTTCTTTTGATTACAATGATATGTATTATGGTAGCAGCCCATTAGAGAATGGGCTTTATGTTCTAAACCAAAGCACATAAATCTATAACATTAACACCAAGAGATTCAAATCAAATGACACGAATCAGACTTTTCTATGGCATTGTCGTTTGGGCCACATAAACGAGAAACGGATTCAAAAGCTCCATAGTGATGGGCTTTTGGGCTCATTTGATTATGAATCATGTGAGAAATGTGAATCTTGTTTACTAGGCAAAATGGCAAAGGCGCCTTTCAACAAACAAAATGAAAGGGCCAGTGACCTATTGGGCCTTATACATACAGATGTATGCGGCCCAATGAGCACAAGTGCCAGAGGAAATTTTCGATACTTCATTACCTTCACTGATGATTTCAGCAGGTATGGCTATGTCTATTTAATGAGACACAAGTCGGAATCCTTTGAAAAGTTCAAAGAGTTCCAAAATGAAGTACAGAATCAACTTGGCAAAAGTATTAAGGCTCTTCGATCAGATCGTGGAGGAGAATACTTAAGCCAAGAATTCAGTGATCATTTGAGAGATTGTGGAATTGTTTCACAACTCACTCCTCCTGGAACACCACAATGGAATGGCGTGTCTGAGAGGAGGAATCGGACTTTATTAGATATGGTTCGATCAATGATGAGTCTCTCAACTCTTCCATTATCCTTTTAGGGATACGCTCTAGAAACGTCTGCGTTTACACTTAATAGGGTTCCGTCAAAATCAGTTGCAAAGACACCACATGAGATGTGGACTCGAAATGTTCCAAATGTGTCTTTCCTGAAGATTTGGGGTTGTGAAGCTTATGTTAAGCGATTAATTACAGATAAGCTCGAACCCAAATCTGATAAGTGCTACTTCGTTGGTTATCCTAAGGAAGCCAAGGCATACTACTTTTACAACCAATCCGAGAACAAAGTGTTTGTTGCTTGGAACTGCGTTTTTCTTGAGAGAGAGTTTCTTTCCAAGAGAAACAGTGGGAGTAAAGTACAACTCGAAGAAGTTCGAGAACCGCAGGAAAATGCTCAACCCGTAGAGGAAGAGCAACAGTTGGATCTACAAAGAGTTGTAGACCCAACGCCTGTGGAGCCAGAAATTCGTAGATCTGAAAGGATCCGTCACGAACCCGAGAGATATGGATTTCTCGTAACCAATTGTCATGATTTATTGATCATTGACAGTGACGAGCCCGCGAATTACGAAGAAGCGATGATGAGCCCTGACTCCGAAAAGTGGCTGAAAGCCGCTGAATCCGAAATGGGATCCATGTCACAGAACCAAGTATGGACTTTGGTTGATTTACCCGATGGTGCAAGACCCATTGAGTGTAAATGGATTTTCAAGAAGAAAATTGATGTGGATGGAAATATTCAGATATATAAAGCAAGGCTGGTGGCAAAAGGTTTCAAACAAATTCATGGTATAGACTATGAAGAAACCTATTCACCTGTAGCCATGCTTAAATCCATTCGGATTCTCCTAGCAACAGCTGCTCATTATGATTATGAGATCTGGCAAATGGACGTGAAAACAGCTTTCCTTAATGGAATTCTGGAAGAGGATGTGTACATGACACAGCCCGAAGATTTCATCGATCCTAATGCTGCTAGGAAAGTATGCAAGCTTCATCGATCCATTTATGGATTGAAGCAAGCATCTCGGAGTTGGAATCTTCGTTTTGATGAAGCAGTCAAAGAGTTTGATTTCATCAGAAGCGAAGAAGAACCATGTGTTTACAAGAAGACTAGTGGGAGCGCTGTTGCATTTCTCGTGTTGTATGTAGATGACATACTTCTTCTCGGAAATGACGTTCCGTTGTTACAGTCTGTTAAGACTTGGCTCGGAAGTTGTTTTTCAATGAAAGACATGGGAGAAGCCACGTATATTCTTGGAATAAGAATCTATAGAGATAGATTAAACAAGTTAATTGGACTGTGTCAAGACACTTATATCGATAAAGTCTTACACAGATTCAGAATGCAAGATTCCAAGAAGGGCTTCATACCAATATCTTATGGCATAAGTCTCAGCAATAAGCAGTGTCCTGAGACACCTGCTGAGCGAGAGCGCATGAGTCGGATTCCCTATGCCTCGGCGTTGGGATCCATCATGTATGCCATGCTCTGTACTCATCCAGATGTTGCTTGTGCTTTAAGCATGACGAGTAGATACCAATCGGATCCAGGTGAAAGTCACTGGACAGCAGTCAAGAATATTCTGAAGCATTTGAGAAATACTAAGGATAAATTCTTGGTGTATGGAGGAAGTGATGAGCTGGTAGTAAGTGGTTACACAGACGCAAGTTTCCAGACAGACAAAGATGATTTCCGATCACAATCTGGTTACATCTTCTGCCTGAATGGCGGTGCAGTAAGCTGGAAGAGTTCCAAGCAGGACACTGTAGCAGATTCCACAACTGAAGCTGAGTACCTCGCTGCTTCTGAAGCGGCAAAGGAGGCTGTTTGGATCAAGAACTTCATCACTGAACTTGGTGTGATTCCTAGCATTTCTGAGCCAATGGCTTTGTATTGTGACAACAATGGAGCCATTGCGCAAGCAAAGGAACCTAGATCACACCAGAAATCCAAACACATAGAAAGGCGATATCACCTTATCCGTGATATTGTGAATAGAGGAGATGTGAAGATCAGCAGAGTCCCGACGGATGAGAATGTTGCTGATCCACTAACCAAGCCCCTCCCAAGGCCCAAGCATGAGTTTCACACTGCTGCTGTAGGCATTAGATTTCTTAAGATATGATCTTGTTTTCAGTGGGAGTTATATTTGGTGTTTTAGTTAGGACATAATTTGATTATGTTATTTTAATGAAATTGTTTCAGTATTATTTAATTGTGTTATTAAATAAGAGTCCCAAAAGTAATTTATGACATTTTATAGGTCATCAAGTATGTGACTTGATCATGAAACCCTATAATCAATAAATGACATAAATTATAAATGGTCCCTGGTCGAGGTTTTTAAGATGGGAAACTAACAACCACGTGAGACTAGTATGTGAGGTGACTGATGACTATGTTTCATGGAGTCATTAATAAGCGTATTAAAGTCAATCACATAGATATGTGTTAGAGAACACATGATCGGACTTGACCCGTTAATGAGAACTCTACAAGATGTTATATGAGTGTCATAAGAGTTTCTCATTACGACTATAGAGTATAGTCCTTAGACCTGAGTTCATCATGTCCTCTCTTATATGGATTGGTTCGTCTTGACTTTGTCAAACGTCAGCCGTAACTGGTGATCATAAAGACACTGATTAGGCGTGTCATGAAGTATAAAAGAGACATGGATGGAACAAGATGGGATTTGTACCTCCTATATAACAGGAGTTAAATATCTCTGGGCCTATCGAAGATTTGATACTGGAAATGCGTGGCCGCGCTCAAACGAACTGATTGTCAGTTGTTTGTTTTTCATCAGTATAAATCGGGATTCGATAAACGTGATCTAGCTTAATAAGGATGACACAGTTCTTGCCTTATGCTAGATTGAGATATGGATACAAAGGGATTTAAAAGGAATAGACGATTCCAGTACAAGTGGGAGATTGTTGGGAATGTCCTGAAATCTATTTGTACTTACTCTGAGAGAAAGTCGTGTTGTCGAGATGAGACAATCATATGACACTAGGTAGTCATAACGCTTTGCTAGAAGCCACTTATGATCAATGAGTTGAGAACTCATTGCTAGTGTTATATGATCCTACAGGGTCACACACCTAAGCAAACTGGACATTGCATGAGAGGATGATCATTAATGTAATGATCGGGTGAATGCATATTTGATATGCATTCAATATCGACATTTCTGGGCGATGTCGATCGACACACTAAGAGTGTTGGTCGACATAGATTGGCCGTGTCGATCGACACATAGAGTGTGTCGGTCGACACAACTCGCGGATTAGCAGATTAATTCGGTTTAATCATTAGTTAATCCCGTGGCGGTTTAAGTCGACATATATAAGATATATGGTCGACCTAAACTCGTGGCTAACCTAATTCACAGCCACCAGAAACAGAAAAGAAACCTCTCTGAGATTAGATCTCAAAAGGCACTAGCATCCCTTCCTGTTCAGCTTGTGTGCGTGTGGATACCAGTAGAGGCGCAGCATTTGAGGCGCTATAGATCTCGATTATCTGCAAATAACTTCCGCTGCTAATCACCAGGTAATCTCCAGATCTGATAGATTCAATTACATGAACCTGTAGATCCTAGGCTCGGAATTCAGACTAGGGTTGCTAATCCTGATTAGAACTGCTAGAAATTCCTTCAAGGTGTTCTTAGGAGGAATGGCGAGTTGTTGGCAGTAAGGATCAGTCTTAATGGCGGTTCATGCTGAAGTTAAAGGGCTGTGTGGTTGAGGAGCTGAAGAAGTCTCCAACAAATCAGTGAGCTCAAGATTGGTTGTGGATGAGCCAAAATCCTCATGGATAGTTGTGGGTTAGCTGAAATCCTCATGGAGCATTCATCAAGATGGTGGATGTGCTTATTGTTGAAGGATCTTTCCAAGGGATAATGGCAGTTTATACTCTGTCCATTCAAGAAGGGAGAGGCCTTGTTTGTGTTGAAGTTGGTGTTAGAACCGTGGTTCAACCAAGTGGAGTTAGACCACAAGACAAGCCCAACCAAGTTCAATCCGGACTGTCTTGAAGATGGATGACCAAAAAGGCATACATGAAGATAGCAGACCCAAAGAGATGACTATGGTGGAAGATCTAGTGGATATGCAAGCTGGTGACACGATGAATCAGCCCAACTCATTTCGTGCTCTTGCGTTTCAAGATTGGTTGTGCAAAATCAGATTGCACAAGTTGTGATGTCATGGTGTAGAGCCATGGATGATTCAAGAGTGCGGGGGAGTTAAAATTCAAATCCAAACCGCAACTCACATTACTATGATCAGGTTACTTCTAAAATTCTCTCTTATTAAACATTACCTTAGATTTCCTAAAGTCTTGATTATGATTATGCTTTATCTCAAAGTCAAAAACGTTTCTTATTCTCAAAACGTTTTCAGACTTGATTTTCCTTTGTATCTTGTTGTGATCATGTATCTCAAAGTTAAAACGTTTTACAATCTATTCTCTAAAACGTTTCATAGCTAATGTTCCTAAATGCCATTGCATATACTTTAACAAGTTTCCTCTAAACCTTTGTGTTGAAGGTTTATAAGGAAAGGAGAAAGGCATGGACATTCTTAAAGAGCATTAGGAAGTGAAGGAACCATAAGGAGCATCCATAAGCCTTGAAGTCTATCCAAAAGGAAGATGAGACCGACTTGAAGTTCTTCCAAGATGAGAAGGATGATGGAAGTTGGGGTTAAAGTTCGGAGCCCTATGGATTCCAAATTTCAAAAAGACACAACAAGAGAAAGAAGTTCATATCAAGAGAAGTCAAGTCAAGGAATGCTAAGGAAGAGAGGAGTTATGGAAAGGAGTAGCCATGGATCAAGATGTTCATACCAAGGTCAAGTCACATCTTGAGTATGTGGACTATACTCTTTTTGTCCTCCTTAAGGTTTTATCCCAAAGAGGTTTTCCTTAAGGAGGTTTTTAATGAGGTAGTTCCACAGCTCCAAGCTTGGCCTTTGGTCCTCTTCTCCCTTTGCGTCCCGACGCCCAAGCTTGCGGGGGAGTATTAGAGAGGAAGATGAAATGAAGGTGGAGAGGCTGAAGTCATGAGGACAAAGCCGAGACTCACTCCAAAGATAGAAGCTATGGTGTTGATCACAAGAGCCCAAGATGCATCAATCACTTAGCCAAAGCTAAGATGAAGGCATGAAGAAGGCTGAAGTGAAGTCTGGAATATATGTGTCAGCGACGGTGTCGACGACATGGAGGTTAAAGAGAATTCTGAAGTACATGTGTCACCGACGGTGTCGAGGACATGAAGGCTAAAGAGAATTCTGAACTACATGTGTCACCGACGGTGTCGGCGACATGTGTCACGCGGACAGGCTGTCTTCATTTGGGATTCAAATTCAAATTGTTTCCTTTTCCCCCCAAATGTTTATTTCGAATTATAAACCCATTTAGGGCTTCCTTATGTTCTCCTCCTCTATATAAGGAGATGTAACACAACTCATTCATAAACATTGAGATATACAAGATTTAGAACTCATTTGTTACAAGAAATTCTTATCTCTTTCTCTCTTCTTCTTGTAACCGGTTTCACTCTTTGTCTCCATTGTTTATACAAGTTCATAATCAATGTAGACCTTAAAGAGCCACGGTTATGGCAGATTAAGGCAGCCTCTCATCATGCTTGGATAACTCTTCCATAGTTAGTCCAAGTATGATGAAAGAATCATTCATAGTTGTTCTTTAGCTTCTCTTAGTTGTTCCTTAAGCTAATTACTGATTCTCTTCCATGTCATGAGTAAACTCTTCTGGATAAGATGTTAAGCTCTTGGAAGTGTTTTCATATAGCTAAGGACTTCATTTATATAACTAGATTACTGTCTTTATAAGTACAAACTAGTTAGACTTCTTTAGAACAGAACCGGTTATCTTCTTCTTCTTTAAGTGTTTCTGTTCTTGATGTTGTTTCTGGTTCAGAGCTTCTTATGGATGTCTCATGAACCGAAGTTGATAATCAGAGCTTTCTCATGGATGCCTCTGAAATTCTAACAGGATAAGGATCAGGTAAGGATCGGATAAGAATCAGGCCGGGTAACTAAAATCATTACCATTGATAAAAAAAAGTTAAAATCATTATCCATTTATTATCCACTCCAAAAGTACGTATAATGTTCAAGTAGTTCGGTATCCGAATTCTTATAATTTTTTTATACATAAATTTATAATCAAATAAACTAATAAAATAATAATAATAATAATAATAATAATAATAATAATAATAACTAAAAAAATAAACATATATATCTAACAATATAATTATTACATATTTTCATTAAATAATTTTTTATTTATTAAATAATTTCATATTTATACAATTTTATAAAAGATTAAAATTTTAACTATTCGAACGAGTATTTTGGATATTTTGGTAATATCCGACCCATATTTTTACTCATTAAATTTTTTTTACTACTTAAGCATATAATTTTAGTATCGAATAAGAGTAAAGATCAGATAATTGGGATCGGATAAGAGTCGGTCAGGTATTTGCTCTGGCCGAAACTCTCATCTTCGATCATGAAATGAAATGAAATATATTGGAGGTAAGGAAAAAACACACAAAAAAATATTGGGTTTTTGGGCCATTAGTGGGCTTATTATGAAAGGTCATTCCACACCATATCGGCACCGGTGATTAATTCCACCAGTTCCTAATTAGTAGGTCAAAAGTCCGAAATCGGCAGCGAGAATAAGGAAACTTCGAGTTTGTTCTACTTTTCAAAGGAGAGGAAAAGCTCATCGCTAGCTAAAGGTATCTTGATATTCTCTTACCTGAATTCGATATTGGTTTTCTTTCTCTTCTTCCCTAGCTCAAATTCGATCACTAAAACTAGTTTCTTTGGGTTAAGGTTAGATTCCGTCTCGAAATTGGGAAAAAGTCACCTAATTTGTTCCAATTTCAGTTTCAATTTATCAATATCAATTTCATAGGGTCGAAACCTAAAGAATCAATTTTCGTCTCGTTGTTATAAAGCCGTATTTGTTACCATAACCATCCGAAATCAGGGAGTTTTATTGTGATAATCTTGGTAATGATTAGATGAGAAGAAAGTTCTTTGATGTTATGTATTTTCATACTAGCAGCTGAATATTGAAATCAACCTTTGATCTTCGAGTCGAGGAAAAAATATGTGGGCAGCTTCTTGTCTCGCATCTTGCTGTGCTGCTTGTGCATGCGATGCTTGCCGTACAGTCGTTTCTAGTATCAGCAGACGTTCCGCAAGAATTGCTTACTGTGGTCTCTTTGCTCTTTCCTTAATCGTTTCATGGATTCTCCGTGAGCTTGCTGCTCCTCTCATGGAGAAGCTCCCTTGTAAGTTTTCTTTCTTTCTTGTATTGTTCTTTAACTGTTATTTCCTCTTCCAGTGAGGATATTTTTGCTTACGGAGCTAATAACTAGCATTGTGCAGGGATTAACCATTTTCACAAGACACCTGATCGGGAATGGTTTGAGACTGATGCTGTCTTGCGTGTCAGCTTAGGGAATTTCATGTTTTTCTCTATTCTGTCATTCATGATGATTGGTGTCAAAAATCAGAAAGACCCTCGTGATGGTATACACCACGGTGGTTGGATGATGAAAGTTATCTGTTGGTTCATACTGGTCATCTTAATGTTCTTCGTTCCAAATGAAGTCATCAGCTTTTATGGTAAGTGTCATCTGTCACTATGCTCCTGATGAAGTGATTAACTTGGAACTAATGAGAATTTTATTTAACATCTTGCAGAGTCAATGTCAAAGTTTGGTGCTGGATTTTTCCTTCTTGTTCAAGTTGTGCTTCTTTTGGATTTCGTTCATGGATGGAATGACACATGGGTTGGCTACGACGAGCAGTTCTGGTTAGTAGAAATATTTGCAATCATATATGTGACTTCATTATGCCACTGCTAATCTAGGTTTTTATATTTAGGTATGCTGCGTTGCTTGTTGTTTCTCTTGTATGTTACTTGGCAACATTCGTCTTCTCTGGACTTCTCTTCCATTGGTTTACTCCATCTGGACATGATTGTGGACTCAACACTTTCTTCATTGTCATGACTTTGATATTTGTATTCGTCTTTGCTGTTGTAGTTCTGCATCCCGCTGTGAGTTTTGACTTCAAAACTTTTAATTTCTCCTATATGGGATTTTAGTTGCTCATCATCATCAGACTCAATGAAGTCTAATTAACCTTTATTTTGCAGGTCGGTGGAAGCATTTTACCAGCATCAGTTATTTCTTTCTACTGCATGTACCTCTGTTACAGTGGACTTGCAAGTGAACCCCGTGATTACGAATGCAATGGTCTCCACAAACATTCCAAAGCTGTTTCAACAGGAACCATGACCATTGGGTTACTCACAACTGTTCTCTCTGTCGTTTATTCCGCGGTTCGTGCTGGTTCTTCCACTACACTTCTCTCCCCTCCGGATTCTCCCTGTGCAGGTATGTTTCCACAAAAGAACTCCCAAATCCCGTTTCTTGTTTTGGTTTAAGTTTAGTTTGCACATTGTCTGCTTTATGTTTAGAATTAGATAGAGGTCTTAAAACAGAATTGAGCGTTAATACATTTAGGGTGGTACTGCGTTTTCTATATCCCATCGATGCTGGGTCCAAACCAAACCGGAGAAAGACCAAACTGTAACCGTATTCATGCTAAATTTGGTTTCATTTGGTACCTTTCTTCAATTGAAACCGAACTGAAACTTGGATAATTGAATTGAACATCCCAAAGACTAAACCGTAACCGTGTCAAAGCTGCCCATGCTAGATTTGGTTTCATTTGGGAACTTGTTCTTGAATTGAAACCGAACTGAAACTCAGATTGAACATCCCAACTATGAAACCTTGTTTAAGTGCTTAAGTTGCTTCGCAAGTATGTTAACGGGTTTTACCTTGTTGAAAATGTTCAGAGAAGCCCCTGCTTCCGCTAGACGGGAAAGCAGAAGACAAGGAAGAGAAAGAGCAGAAGAAGCCAGTGACATACTCATACGCGTTCTTCCACATTATCTTCTCTCTCGCGAGCATGTACTCTGCAATGCTCTTAACTGGATGGTCAACTTCAGTGGGTGAAAGTGGTAAACTGGTCGATGTTGGGTGGCCGTCTGTTTGGGTCCGTGTTGTGACCAGCTGGGCCACTGCTGGTCTCTTCATCTGGTCACTTGTTGCTCCGATTCTCTTCCCTGACCGTGAGTTCTGAGCTTAATAATCCACCAGAGATTCCGAAGAACTTTTATAGCTTGAATTTGTAAAAAAAATGACTTTCGTTTGGCTATAATAGAGTCTCGTGTGCTGCTGCTATCTCACGCATGGCCTTTGTTGGTCCATTTGTAAAATAAATATAAATATAAATATTTCAAGTTCTCCTAAATTCCACCTGTCTCGTGTGAAAATATTTGTGTAATAATCAGTTTGGAACTTTGGAGAAAACTGAAATAGTAAGTTTATGACAAAAGACCCTTGAAATAAATTTTTTTTTTTTTTAAATCGTAAAATAATCTTAACTTAGATTTCACATATTTATATTCGGGTTTGATTATATTTCGACCAACCCGAGCAAGAAATGCCCAATGCAGTCAACGTTACCCCGGCAGAGCAAGAAGCGATTCAACGGGTACATATACACACATACATTCCTCATCACCATTATAACAATAAAAAAATATCAATTTTCTCATCTCTTTTAACTATTGCCTTGAACCTCTTTTTTGATCAGCTTGAGGCAATGGGATTTGATAGAGCATTAGTCATAGAAGCCTTCCTTGCCTGTGACCGTAACGAGGAATTGGCTGCAAACTATCTGCTAGAAAACTCAGCAGATTTTGAAGACTGAGTTCCCACAACAGAACCAGTCTTTTTTAACCAGATCATAGCACAATAAAAAAATTTTGCATCTCTCCTCTTTTCATCTGAACCGTTCCATTTTTACTCTGCTTAGAATCTCAGATGATCATATCTTATTCTTACATCCTCATATTTATCATAAAGAATAATTTTCTTTTCCACTGCGTTTTACTTGCTACCAGTTCTTTGATATTTATGATGACAAGATTGTGAAACACATAATATATACTTATTAAAGGTTCTCACAATAAAAGAGGAATGAACATATACTGAGACCATTCACACAGGCAGTAAATGAACTAGAGAGACTTATTAAGTTCTCTACTGTTGGGATTACAAATACTTAATCAGCAGCCATATTACAAGAGCCAGACCAACGATCCCGAGCACTGACAAGAGCATCGACATGCAAGAACAACCACTTTTCATATTCTTGTTCATGACAGCAAGGTTCTTTTGCACTCTCTAATAAGAAACAACAGAATAGATCAATGCCTATAATTTTTGTCAAGCAGAACCAAAACACATCATTAGATCAGGACCAACATGAATGGACCAACTTTACCGCCAATATGATTTTTTTTTAAATATCTAAGAGTTGAAAGATATATTACCCGTAAGCGCGAGTCAGTAACATCCACATGGTAGTCTAAGTCATCCTGCATAAACACAGATTTGTTACAATAATGATATCCAAATCAAGGCAGACAAAAACAATGAAAATCGGATGACATACGATAAGCCTTGTCTGCAAGCTAAGCTCCTCATTGACAGCTAGAGCAATGTGTTTTGTACTCATCACTGTTTCCTCCAACTTCTCAAGTCCTTCATCTTGTTCTAACTCGCGAGAAAAAGAACAAACTCAGTAGAGAAACTAATACAGAAGTTAACATCCGTGTGATGTTTCCTACAGCTTTACCTCTCATAACTTGTCGTTGAAATCCAACAATTCCTTGGTTATCCATGCTGGAAACTTTGCTCATGGTGTCATCTGAATTCATCTCTGACCCAAGCAGGCTGCTTTTATTGGCGAAGTTTGACATGTTCAAACTAGTCGCCATCTGATTTGCCTGTGATCTCAAATTCCCAATCATATCCTTGCGCCGGTTCATCTCTTTCTCTGAACTGTGTCGTTAAGCAAATGTTCAGATGGAAAGAAAAAAGATGTATTCACAGGTCAAGATCAACACTGAGCTTAAAAGTTTTTAGTTTACATATTAAGATCAGGTTAAATTTAATGGCTTACATAGGTTTTCCATGGATCTTCGCAAGAAGAGACTGCAGACTGTCCAATCGTGTTCCGAAAATGGTGATCTTTCTTCGTATAGCTGAAGCACGACGTTGAGCATCAGGCCCTGTTACGGCCGATTTATTCCTTTCTGATATCATTCCATTTATATCCTCTGCAAGTTTTAAAGCCTCGTTGTATTCTTTCATCCATGAATCCGACGAAGACGCCATTGACCTGATTCCTGTATAAAGCCAACACCAACAACATATCACTTTCAAGAAATTATTCCAACTAGCTTACAAGCACCAACAACAACAAAAATGTCTAAGCATTGCTATTATCTGGAGCAAACTGAATTGACTGGAGCGACAAACTGAATTAACTGCACAAAAACGCAGCCTTTGGCTGGAGTTTTAAAGCAGAAATTATCAATGACGGCAGGCCGACGAAATTGAGATGGTCAAATCGCCAACTAGCCAGAGCATAATCAGACATATAGCTCCAAATATGCAAAATCCAGGACCAGTAAGCTCATGGAAGATCAGAGCGAATCAGAAACAGATACATCCCCAATGAATGCAGTCGTGACTAATCTTAATCGTTTAAGAGAATCGTATTACTTTCCAATAAATTTTTAGTAACTTCGATAAAACCTAAAATTTGAAGGAGATCGTGGTAACATGTAAAAATATTGGATTGCCAAATGATTACCTTGGTAGTCGCCGAACCACCGTGAGTCGGAGGAAAAGGAAATCGCACGGAGACGGAGTTCCGTCGAAAGGAAAGATCTTTATTAATTATTACGACGCCGATATTATTAAACGACACCGTTTATTTATGGTCGTAGAATGTCAGGGGTTGATAATTTATTTCTGAAAGTAAGTGTCTAAAAACAAAAAACATATATAAATGAAGGATGAGATATAAATATTGAGAATTGTCGAGGACTTTCTCTCTCTCTCGTTTCCGTATTCATTTACAGAAGCTTGGTATCCAGTCCGAGTGTGCTTGGCTCCACCTTGAGTATATCGGTCTGATTGCAGTTTCTGTTTCGATTCGCATTCGATCTTGTTAATGGTGTTTTATTTCCATGAAAGTTGTGGATTTTAAAGGGTAACGTTGGTGTTCTATAGCAAGTTCGAGAAGGGGATCGCAAAGTACATTTAACCTCTCAAAGTTCAAATCATGTAAGCTAGCTCTCTAATTAATCTTACAAAACGTTAAATTTAGATCCTTTACCCTTTATCTCCTTGATCCAAAATCATATTTTTATTCTGAAATCGATTCTCAAGGGAATAATTTTTGTTTTCAGAGAAGCCATGGAACAGTCTATCATCCCAGGTTTGCCTGATGATTTAGCTTTGAGATGCTTAGCAAAGCTCTCTCATGGGTATCATGGAGTGCTCGAGTGTGTCTCTAGAGGGTGGAGAGATTTAGTTCGTAGTGCTGATTACTCGTGTTATAAAGCTAGAAATGGATGGTCAGGGAGCTGGTTGTTTGTTCTGACAGAAAGTTCTAAAATGCAATGGGTTGCTTATGACCCTGAAGCTAATCTGTGGCATCCATTGCCTAGAACTGAATCTGTTCAAGATGGCTGGCATCATTCTGGGTTTGCTTGTGTTTGTGTTTCGAATTATCTTCTTGTGATAGGGGGTTGCTATTCGCCTTCGGTGTCATCCTTGGAGAAGCCTGTTGTCACTAGAGACGTCATGCGGTTTGATCCGTTTAAGAAAGAATGGAAAATGGTTGCTAGTATGCGAACACCAAGGACTCACTTTGCTTCTACTGCTGTCTCTGGCAAGGTTTATGTTGCTGGTGGTCGCAATTTAACGCATTTCAGTGGAATTCCATCTGCTGAGGTTTATGATCCTGTGGCCGATAGGTACTTTTCTACACTAATTTGGTTCATTTTCTCATAGAATATATGGGGTGAAGTTATATGACTAACATAAGGAACCCCCATGAATGATACAGTCTTTGAATTTTTGTATGATGGGCAAGATATACATCTTTAACGTTTTTTTATATTTAAGTAGAGAAACTATCAAACTGGGGTCTGACATAACACTATTGTAGGTGGGAGGAATTACCAGCAATGCCTAGGCCACAGATGGACTGCTCTGGGTTATCATACAGCGGCTGCTTTCATCTCCTGAGTGATCAGGGGGGCTATGCAGAGCAAAATTCATCTGAAGTCTTCAATCCGTCAGACATGAGTTGGTCCACTGTGGAGGATATCTGGCCTTTCTCTAGAGCCGTGCACTTTCCTGTTCAAGTGATGAAAAATAATCGAGTGTACACGATTGTAGACTGGGGAGAAAGCTTGATCAAGACTAGGGATACGGATGGAGGAGAATGGTACAATGTCGGTTCAGTTCCTTCTGTTGTTCTTCCTAATCATCCGAGAGAGTTAGAGGCATTTGGATATGGGTTTGCAGCTCTAAGGGAAGAGCTCTATGTAATAGGAGGCAAGGTCCTTAAATGGGAAGAATCAGGGGCAGGGAGATTTGACATTGTGAGATTGCCTGTCGTGAGGGTATGTAACCCTTTGGATAGGCCTCTGAATTGGAGAGAGACCAAACCAATGTGCATTCCAGCCAGTGGGTCCATCATTGGTTGTGCATCCTTGGAAGAATCTTCTCCACCTTAGCCAAGGTGAGACGAAAAAAGTAGTAAAAAGGAGCCATGTAAAGCACTGGGTTTTCATTAATATCGGCTTTAGTTTTGTTATGTGTCTTTGTCTTCTACACAGGTGTATCATGTGTATAGACCAAACACGTGAAAGAATTTAAGAGTTATACAAATGGTTTCTTTGCTTGAATCCTCGTTTATTTCCTTGATTTTACTTCTTGAAGTCTTATAAATTACAGACAGGAACTATTGGATGAAGTTATGGAGTACATTCACACAGGTAATAAGAGTTGGTTGTGTATCAATTTTTGTTATTTCTTGGAAGGTGAAGTGTATTGCTTTTCCAGTCACTGTGTAGTCATGAGTGGTTTTGAGTCCAGTGAGAATGACCTGTCGATCTGGATGTGTGCGTGCTGTTCGCCGTTTTGTGCTTGGATTTGAGCGCCTTTTTTCTTGGATTGCATCCTATCCAGTTCGATAAAGACTTCTCTCATGGTAGGGCGATGTTCTGAGTTCAAGCTCAAACACCTTCTTGCAAGTTTGGCTACTGCAAGGACTTCCTCTTGATCACATCCCTCGATGTGAGCATCGAGAATCTCATGAAGTGTGTCATTTCTCATGGCTTCAAGGAAGTAAGCTCCCAACATCCTGACTTCTTGTGGCCTGAAAACGGAGACAGGTTTTGCTCCAGTTAAGAGCTCAATTAGCACAACCCCAAAGCTGTAGACGTCACTCTTCCCTGTGAAGTGGCTTGACTGGAGGTACTCTGGGTCTACATATCCAACAGTACCTATCACTATCGTCGTCAAGTGAGTATCATCTATAGAAACAGATCTTGAAATCCCAAAATCTGACACTTTTGCACGGTGCTTTTCATCCAATAAGATATTTGTTGACTTGACATCTCTATGATAAATTGGGAGAGAGGCGGCTGAATGCAGGTAGGAGAGGGCATCAGCAACTTCGCAGGCGATGCAGAGACGGACTTCCCAAGTCATTGGGAAATCTTCTGATGGGTTTTGAAGATGATCGAAAAGGCTTCTGTTGGGAATGAACTCATACACCAACATAGGTACCTCTGTCTCAAGACAACATCCTAAGATTTTGACAACATTTCGGTGGTTAATCTGAGACAGCAGGATGATCTCATTGATGAATTCTTCAAGATTATCTTCTTCCAAAGCTTTGGACTTTTTGACAGCGACGATCATCCCATCTTCCAACATCCCCTTGTAAACTGTACCCTGGCCGCCTTGCCCGAGTATTCTGCTCGCGTTGAATCTGTCGGTTGCCTTCTCCAGGTCATTGGAGCTAAACAGTTTGGTTTTGTTGACACTGCCTTGATGTGAAAATGTTTGTTGCTCTAATAACAAACCTCCATTTCGTTTGAAGAACTTCCTCTTCTGCCTGGCTGCTTTCTCCTTTTTATTAACCTTGCATAGCCACCATGTTCCAACGACTAAAAGCAACAATCCAGAGCTTAGAGTTCCACCTGGAGAACTCTTAGAGCATTGTAAGTTGATCTATTCAGTTTCAATCTAGAAAAACTATGTAGAAAACATTAATTATATCAACTTGCCTAAAATGGCTGGCCATGTTTTCTCACATCTGAATGATCCAGGCACATTCACACATTTGTTCTTTCCACACACCCCATGTACAGTTCTGCATTCATCAATGTCTATGGGGGAAGAAAAACAATACAAAGTTAAGTTAAATTATCATAAGCATTGGATGAAAGCTCTAGCTACACAGGCTCTTTACCTTGACATCCACTAGGTAAATAGGGATTTCCTTCATAACCATGTTTGCAGCTGCACTG
Source organism: Orychophragmus violaceus (assembly GCA_030180135.1). NCBI lineage: Eukaryota > Viridiplantae > Streptophyta > Magnoliopsida > Brassicales > Brassicaceae > Orychophragmus > Orychophragmus violaceus. The sequence goes on from CM058230.1 coordinate 7,335,415, forward strand.
ATACTTATACTGATCATCTGTGCGCATTACGCTTGTACTTATCTCGCATTGTGAACGCTCTGGAGAGATGTTGGGGGGAACTTCAAGACGCCATTCCAATACCATGTTCAGGATAACTCCACCTGTTAGATCTGGTAAACTGAGCTCGTACCTAGAGAAGTCCTCTCGTGTCAAGTAGGCCATCTGACATGAGTTTCTACCGGGTTCCAGTTTCTCTACAGTTGAATCAAACACTTGAAGACCAGGCGGTACTTTGGTCTGGCAGCATATATATCCGACACAGCTCTTGTCAGCATCTTTGTAAAACCGATTCTGATTCCCACATCTGGCCTCACATCCAACAATTTGTGGCCCTGTGCCTACCATCATCGCTTTGATGTTACATCCAACAGCTGTGAACTTATTATTGTCTGATATGAAGAATGGACTGCCTGTTAGATTCAAAGGTGGTTTATCTTTTCCTCCATAGGAACAGCCTGAAGTTCTCCGTGGACTCGTAATTTGAAACATGTTGCTCTTGTAAGAAGAAGTAGAACCAAACTCGAAGGGATCTGTAAGGGCAAAGGAAATAACTTCCAGTCCGACGCTTGGCAGGAAAGGAAAAGAGGGCCATGATGAGTGGTTGCAGACAATCTCGTACCATTTGTTCTTGTAACAACCTTTGCCTATCCCAAAAGGGTAAGGAACACGTTCACCAGCACGATAGCACTGTTCTCTGCAGTTCGGTAATGCAACAGGGAAAGTAGAATCAACAGGGTAAAAAGAAGCAGCTATGTATCCACGGATTTGAAACAGAAAGAATGCAAGAAAGATAAGTTTCAGATCACAATCCATTCTCCCTCCCTCTCTCTCAGGAATCAGAAGCTCTTGTTAGGTTCATGGACACCTTTCTCTTGTGCTTTTCTTTCAACTGCTTAAGTAATCAATAATGAAAGTGTTTTTCTTTTCCAATAATAGTTACATCAACGAAGAACTTGACCCGTGTGAATCGCAGTTGGCTTCATAGAGGGAAAAGAAGTAGAAGCAGCTGCGTGCTCTCTCTGTCAACCATTTTTTGTTTTATTTTGTTGCACTATTACATCCACGAAAACCTTGACCCTATAATATGAACATATATTAGTTGTCAAATATATAATATTCAAACGCAGAGTCTTAAATCCATCACCATCAAACAGACGAAGACGATAGCTCAGTTTCTTTTTTTTGTAGCAGTAAGTTGTTGACTTCCACGTTTCTACCGACAAGTGACGCCGCATTGCATTCAGGGCCCATACGATCCCAGAATAGGCCCGTTAATTGGTCTCACAACGATGCCACGGTTTGGCTGGGGTTTGTAACCGTGGATTGGCGGACCAGTTCGTGAATGAAAAAGTACAGGCCCAATGGGCTCAAAACGAGGGTTAACCAGAACTTATTTGCTAGGCTACAAGCTTTACAAGTTTCAAGTCATGATCATATAATATTTAGTTTTAATAATTGAAATTTCCAAACTGGATTTAGAGTTAGAGATAAAATTCTATGTGTTTATTGAACTAAGCATTTGGAGGGATTTGAATTTTAATAAGATTTTAGGTGAATTTAAAGAGATTGTTATGATTTGATATTAAAATTTCATTAAACATCACTTTTTTTTTTTTGTCACGACATTAAACATCACTTAAAACGATGAAATAACGATGAAATTTGGATCTTTTAAAATTCTCTAAATTATCTACACTTATAAAATTTCAAAACTTAAAACATTTTTAAGTGGATTTGAATTTTTAATTAGTATTTTAATAACAATAGATTTTAAAGACATTTACAAATTTTAATATCTAATAACATTAGATTTTGAATGATTTTTCAAATTTCATATTTGAATAACAGAGGATTTGTTAAATCACTTTAAATCATTCTAAATCACCAGTTCAATACACGGCTTGTATTCTAATTTGGTTAGATAATATTTAGAGTTATTATTATTATTTACTGAAATTTCCAAAACTGGACTTTCATGTGGTTTTAATAGTGATGTTGTTGTATCATCGTCAGAACTTCTGAATACAAAACCCAACATAATACCATATTATTAGAATAGATAAACTTCATTTTCACATGAAATCCATATTTATCAGAATTAAAAAACGGTGCACTGACGGTTCTAAAGGATAGAAGAAAAAGAAAACATTTGTTGAGGGAAATCAAAAGAGAGTTTGTACAATGAAAATGATATAAAAAGTATCCCACGTTGCATATTAATTTAGGATCTGATGATATTGAGAGTCCCATTTAATGCAATGCAAACCGTATAACATAAGCTACGGGTCTGACTTGATTCCATACTCCACCGATCATATTCTCTCATCTTAGCCGTCTATTTTCCTGAAGAAGTCTCATCTTTCGAAACATGGACGGTTCAGTTTTCTTCTCGTTTTTTAGAACCGAGTCACACGGAGCTAAGTTCTTAACAAAAGTGGCCATTCGGTAATTCTCTACATATTTGTTTGTCTAATCCTTTAAAGGAATTTCCTTTTGCTTTGAGTAAGAAACGAGGAAATCTAGAGAGCAACAAAGTTAGGGTTTTTGATGTTTTATCCTGAGATTTGAGCAGCAAAGAGAAGATGCTTTGGCTTGTAGCTAGTTAGTTCCCACAATCTTTCTTGAATTTGCTCACCGCACAGGTCAAGCTCTGCATCTCTTGTTTTCTGGGTGGTATTCTTCTGAAAGCAGCTGCCTTTTGTTTTCTTTCTGAAGCTAATGTGATATGTCGAAAGCTATCATTTTGGTTTTTGTTAATAACTGTGTCTGGTGGGTTTTCTGTTGAGGTTTTGGATTAGTTGATAAAAGGATGCTGTAGAAAGTTACCATTTTTGGAATTAAAAAACATGGTTTTGGTGTTTCCTTATCAAATTATTCATCTACAATCTCAGATATATGATGAACCTCTGGGTTACAGGGCTTGCCATTTTCTTGATAATTTCTGGAAGATTCAAAGCTTCTAAATTTGTGTTATGTTTCTTCATTGCAGCTCATCATTTGTGCAGTTCTGCAATCTCTGAAGCGATTTGGCATCTCAGTAGCTGTAGAGATTCAGTATGTCAGTTTCATCTTGCAGTTATTGCCAAGTAGAATAATTTGAAGGACTGTTTTTGTTGTTGTTGCGATGGATAGAAACAGACAGCATCATCCTTTCCAGCAACACTCTATGGAACCTGGTTATGTGAATGACTCTGTCCCTCAAACATTTACGCCTGATCAAACGGGCAGCACGAATGTAAATGCACGGCCTCCCAATTCGAATGCTTCAGATGTTAAGCCGGGGCTTCATTACTCCATACAAACAGGAGAGGAATTCTCTCTTGAGTTTCTGCGAGATCGGGTGATTTCTCAAAGGTCTGCAAACCCCAATGGAGCTGGTGACATGATGGGAAATGGGATGAGGGATTACGAGAGAACAACAAACTTTCCGCTTCATGAGTTTGGAAATAAACTTGGGCATATCCAGTCTGCACCAGAAGCTTCGTTATGTCAAGATAGAAGTTTAGGAAACTTTCATGGATATGCATCTTCTTCAGCCTCAGGTAGTTTAACAGCAAAGGTTAAAATTCTTTGTAGCTTTGGTGGGAAAATACTCCCACGTCCAGGTGATTCAAGGCTTAGATATGTTGGAGGTGAAACGCACATTATTACCATAAGAAAGGACATATCTTGGCAAGAGCTCAGGCAAAAAGTTCTTGAAATCTACTACCGGACTCATGTTGTGAAGTATCAGCTTCCTGGTGAAGATCTTGACGCCTTGGTGTCTGTATCATGCGATGAAGATCTCCAGAACATGATGGAGGAGTATAATGAAATGGAAAACCGTGGGGGTTCGCAAAAGCTTAGAATGTTTCTTTTCTCTGTCACTGATTTGGATGGTTCTCTCTTGGGGGTTAAGCAAAATGATGTAGACTCTGAGTTTCAGTTTGTTGTAGCTGTAAATGATATGGACATTGGATCAAGAAGCAACTCAACCCTTAATGGAGTGGACAGCTTTTCTGCAAACAATTTAGCTGAGCTGGATGTCAGGAACACCAACGGAATCAATGGTGTTGGCCCTTCGCAGTTAACGGGGGTTGATTTCCAACAGTCCTCTATGCAGTATTCTGAGTCTGCGCCACAAAGCTCCTTGCTACAGTATCCTCAGTCTATCCCACACAATACTGCATTTCAGTTTCAGCAAGCTGTTCCGCCTAATTCTACTCTTCAGTATGCCCAGTCCATTCCGCCAAGTCCCTCTCTTCAGTATCCTCAATCTATTCTACCAGGTTCCACTCTTCAGTATCCACCATCCAGTTCCTATGGAATGTACCCACAATATTATGATGAAAGACAGCAGTTTCCAATGCATCATGAGCACAATTCTTCCAATCACTCTATTTCCATACCTTTCCAAGGGCAGCCATACCCTCACCATGGCATCACACAGCAAAACGCAGCAGTGCAGGCAGGAGAGCTAAACATAAAACCTGAGATGAAAGTTCGTGATAATATAGAGCCTGAAAATCGCCAGAGTCCTCCTCAAGCGGATAATATCGATGTTAAGAATCACTGCGAAGTTCGGGAGGCCTCAGTTGCTGCAACTGTACCTACCCAAGATGCTACACATATGTTACCCCCAAGAAGAGACCCACGACAGAACAATCCTGTGAAGCCTTTTACCTACCGTGATGCTGTTGGTCCTGAGCAGGTTCCTGTATCTGGTGAGGATGATCAGCTTTCAACATCAAGTGGTACCTGTGGTCTTGCTCATACTGACTCTGAGTCAAATTTAATCGATCTTGATTACCTGGAACCTTCACCACCCACACGGAGGGTATACCGTTCGGAGAGGATACCTCGTGAACAATTAGAAATGCTAAACCGCCTGTCAAAGTCTGATGACTCGATAGGCTCTCAGTTCTTAATGTCTCATTCACAAGCTAACACTGGGCAGAAAGATCCTGCAAAACAAGGAGAGGGCAAATCACATGAAGATTCCCATATTGTTAATGAAACAATCACTGAAAAAGTTGGAGCATCGAATGAGCAAAAGATTTTAAGCCCTGAAGCTGTCAACAAGAACAGAATGGTCAATGGTGGAGGTATTGAGGCTGAAGGTCCTAATTTTAGCCATATAGACACAGTGACCAGCCATGCTATCCCTGAAGATCAAGCTTCCTCAGGTGTTCTTATTGACATCAATGATCGGTTTCCTCAGGACTTCCTTTCTGAAATATTTGCAAAGGCACTCACTGAGGACATGCCACCAGGCGACAGTGCATATCAGCATGATGGTGCTGGTGTTAGTCTGAATGTAGAGAATCATGACCCTAAAAATTGGTCTTATTTTCGGAAACTGGCCGAGGAACAGTTCAGTGAAAGAGATGTTGCCCCAGGCTTTCCATCTGACATGGAAGATAGCGGAGGAATTACCAAGTTGCATCACGTCGCTCCATTGACCAGAGATGGCATTTCAACAGAGAACCGTGTGAATCCTCAGCTGAATTTAGGTCAAGATTATGATTATGTTACTGGCACTAACGAGGATGCACAGATGAAGGTCACAGAGAGTGAGGAATTTGGTGCTATGGTTGAGAATCTAAGGACGCCGGATTGTGAACATGAGGTATAAGTTTCCGGCAGATTTTTTTATGATTCCAAAACGAGAATGTACTAATGAGGATGAATGCTTGTAGGATGAAATGACAGAAACAAGGAATGCTGGGCTTCCTCCACTTGGTTCCTCTTTGGTAGATTACGATACAAGTGGCTTGCAGGTATGATGGACTTTAAAATCTTACACCTGGTAGAACTTTTGCTTATTTTGCATTTGAAAAAAGAACCTGTGCCAGTGTTTGATGAAGTTTTCAGACACGTTAGAACTAGAAGAATCAAACATCAAATTTATCTGGTTCCAACCTTGGTCTGATTCTTTTGTTCTTGATTGTTTCTAGATCATTATGAATGATGATCTCGAGGAGCTAAAGGAACTTGGTTCTGGCACGTTCGGTACAGTGTATCATGGGAAATGGAGAGGATCAGATGTTGCCATCAAGAGGATAAAGAAGAGTTGCTTTGCTGGTCGATCATCTGAACAAGAGAGATTAGTGAGTGTTTCTGCAATTTTCTATTGCATATTTTTCCTTGGGCATATGCAAAGTGATAAGACTTGTAACATTGGTTGTCGTGAGATGCTTATGAGATCCCTCTTTTTTATTGTTTCCTAGACTGGTGAATTCTGGGGAGAGGCTGAAATTCTTTCAAAGCTTCATCATCCAAATGTGGTTGCATTTTATGGTGTTGTAAAAGATGGACCTGGTGGAACATTAGCTACTGTAACAGAGTACATGGTTGATGGCTCTCTGAGACATGTTCTAGTCAGGAAAGATAGGTACAAATCTCTCTTATAACGTTTCTTTGTTTTCCTATCTGATGATCGGTTAAAGACTCTTTGCTTTTTTCATTCTTATATTTTCAGACACCTGGATCGTCGTAAGAGACTAATCATTGCCATGGATGCTGCATTTGGAATGGAATATTTGCACGCCAAAAACATTGTTCACTTCGATTTGAAATGTGACAACTTACTTGTGAACCTCAAAGATCCTTCTCGTCCAATCTGCAAGGTAAAAAATTCATTCATATGATGTCTTTGAACATAATCAGATTGTGTGCCTTACACTTTTCACTCTTTTGTTCTTCCTCAAGGTTGGTGATTTCGGTTTGTCGAAAATTAAAAGAAATACATTAGTATCTGGTGGTGTACGCGGAACACTGCCATGGATGGCACCAGAGCTTCTTAACGGTAGCAGCAGCAAAGTTTCAGAGAAGGTAAAACATTAAAATGTTCCATAGTGAATATAGAGAATTGAAACGAAACCATTCTGAGTTATTACTCTTCAATCCGCAGGTCGATGTCTTCTCTTTTGGTATAGTCTTGTGGGAGATTCTAACCGGAGAGGAACCATATGCTAATATGCATTATGGTGCTATAATAGGTACGTTTTTACCGACCTATGAGCCTCGGTTTGATAAGCTAACAGTTTTGGTTCGGTTTGAGTTCTACTTTTGACTTATTTTCAAAGACATTGAGGTTCTTATCAGGTTATGTTCTTCTTGACTCGGTTTCGGTTATGGTTTTTCAATATGGAAGAAATGAAACTTGAACTGACTATTTTGTCTGATCGTTTTTTTGTCTTGGACACGACTATGTACTAGCTGCTTATAAAATTTACGGTTCATTGCAGGTGGAATAGTGAACAACACACTGAGGCCAACCATACCAAGTTACTGTGACTCTGACTGGAGAATACTAATGGAGGAATGTTGGGCGCCTAATCCGACGGCACGGCCATCCTTCACGGAGATAGCTGGTCGGTTACGTGTGATGTCAACTGCTGCAACTTCGAACCAATCCAAACCACCAGCTCACAATAAGGCTTCAAAGTAAAAACAGAATCTTTCTTCTTTAATAGGTTTTCTTGACTCTTTCCAAGTGTTTGGGGGTCAGGAGGGGAGATATTTGTTGACCCTTTCCTCTTGCCCTTTTCTTTTAACAAAACCATAAAACAAGTTAAGTAATAAAATTGGTTTTGAGACTGATACATAAGAATGTTTCTTACCAGAAGATTTGGGAATGTAGACAATCAAGATTAAAAGACAAAGTAAGAACAATAAATAAACATGGATTCTCAGAGATTTGCAGATCAAAAATGCAGTTAAGAGAACAAAACTTGAAGATGGATTTAGACATCAGTTTTCTTCTGTGGCTTTTCTCGTTCTGCTCCGTTTCTTAAGCATCCCTTTATCCGCAAGTGTTTTACGTTTCTGTTTCCTCCGGTCTTTGACCTTGTCTTCGAATCCATCGTCTAGCATCTTCATCATTGCCACTCTTTTAGCTTTTGAAACCTGCAGATTCGGATTTATAAACTTGCGTAAGCCTCAGCCTTCGCTTGAAGTTAAGATGCCTGGATATATATATATCTCGTGGCTAATAACTGATCTTACTTTCCTTATATACCAAGATGAACTAAAACCTAATACTAGAGCATCATGGTGAAGCAGCTGGTATGACTGGTATTGTATAAGATTAAGTCAAATAGATAAGACGAGAACTTTAATGTATCACAGAGGGCTTACCTTTGTGACTTCTAAACTGTCAGTGATTTCTCTGTAGTTGTACAGTTCCATCTGTTTTCCAACTTCCGCTTCTATTTCATGGATAAGGTTCACATCGGTCTGCAAAAGGAGTTTAAGGATTGGGGTAATGAACTACAAAACTTAAGAGACCATGTTTCTGTAATTCCATGACTTCCAGCTGTTACCTCAGTGATAATGCTTACAGCCAGTCCTCCTCTACCAGCTCTAGCTGTACGTCCAACACGATGAACATAATCCCTAGGATATCTGATGCAAGTCAAGGGTCGAGTTAGAATACCAGTAAGCTTCAAAGCACAGTGAATAGACAAAGAAAAAAATCTTCACAAAAGGTACCTCGGAATGTCATAATTGATTACAAGGTCAACAGTAGGAATGTCCAATCCACGGCTGGCAACATCAGTCGCAAGCAATATAGGTACTTTCCCGGACTTAAATTTACTGAGTGCAGAGAGTCGCATAGACTGGGAATTCAGTGAATGCAAAGCTGCATTATCCACTTCGAGCTCTTCAAGCATAAGACTTAACCTTTGACATGTTCTAAAACAAGAACAACCGTCTAATCAGAAACTGCAAATGGAATCACTAGCTAAAAGATGAACTCGTAAAGCTATGAATATAAGACCTGCAAGTCGAGACAAAGATCATAGCTGAACGAATCTCCTTATCTTCCATTTGCGACAAGATGTGCACAAGATATAGTTCTTTCGCATCTTTGTCTAAGAAAATGTACTGCTGCTTAAGTGTATCAACCGTCTTTAACCCTTCATAGGCTTCATAGAAATAAGCTTTGTTTGAAGAATGTTCAAGCAAAGTCTGTAAATTACTTGTCATCGTAGCGGAGAACAACAATGTTTGTCTACTTTTGGGCAGGCATTGAAAGATGGTGCGCAATTCGTCTTGGAAACCAACATCAAGAACTCTATCCGCCTCATCCAGCACTAAGAACTAATCAAACAAAAACACTAAGTAAGACTAAGAATCTAGATAGTAATACAGAAATGAAAAGGCTGCAACTTTCACAGCTCAAAATTTGTACCTTGGTTCTAGAGAAAACTGGAGGAATATCTGGATTGTTTTCAAGCAAAACCTTAATTCTCCCAGGAGTAGTGATGACGATATGAGGTCGTGAAATCAAGCTCCTTGTTTGCGTCAGCATATCCATTCCTCCCACAATCACAGAGCAACGCAAATTCAAACACGAACCCAAAGCCTTAAACTGCTCAGCTAGCTGGAACGCAAGCTCTCTAGTAGGCGTCACCACAAGCGCGAAGACTCCATAAGGATCTTCAGCGAGACGGTTAAGTATCGGCAGAGCAAACGCCGCCGTTTTACCACTACCGGTCTGAGCAAGCCCCAAAACGTCTCGTCCGGCTAATATTTTGGGCACGCAGTGAGTCTGAACTGGAGTGGGCTTACGCATACCAAGCTCCTTGCACGTTTCAACTGCCCATTCGGCTAATCCGAGTCCTTCGAAGTTCGCGGCGGATGTGGTGTCGGAACTAGGGTTTGGACTTGTGAATTTCTCAAATTGAGGAGCATTCTGGTCGGAATCAGGTTTCTGGGGTTGAATTCGTGGTAGGGTATTAGGGTTTTTGCGGGATTTAGCTATAATGGTGATCCCTCCTTCCTCCTCCAACGTGGGTTCCTCCATTCTCCTTGGATCACAAGAAAGTGAAGAAATTGACGCGACGGAAATAAACAACAGTCGAAGAAATGCGTTAGCCGCCATTAGATTGTCCTTGGAAATATATATGTACATGCGTCAACTAGGGGAGTTCAAACCCGGTTTAGACAAACCTGAATATTAAACCAATTATTTTATTTTCGGTCTAATTCGGTTGCTTAGATTGAAATTTGGCAGGAAACCAAAATAAATCGTTATTGATTGATTCAATTCGGCTCGGTTCGTATCAGTTTATTGAATATTTTATTTCTAAATTAAATTATATCGAATTTAATTAATATTTATTGAAAATTTTGAGCTGAAGCGAATTTACCTGATTTTAATTGAATTCAAATCGAAAAATCATAATTTCCGTTAATTTTGATTTTAATATCAATACATGAATTAATCGATAATCAAACCAAAACTAAAATTTATTTCGGTTAGTTTCGGTAAAAATTTATTAACCAAATTACCCAAGTAACCGATTCGAACTAACAAAACTCCCACCCTTAGTCCAAACTCCAAAGCATGTGTTTATTTTTATTAAATATGATGTTTGTTGAAAGATTTCTTTATTAAAAGTTTGAGAAAATACCAATGTTTTTAAAACCGGACCGGCCACTGAACCGGCAAAACTCTTGGGTCATGGGTTAATATGGTCCGATCGGGTTCGACCGGGTTTGATGATAATTTAAAATAAGATATATTAATATTTCAAACTATTGAATAAGACTTTACAATAATTATAATTTTTGAAAACATGTGTAACAATTATTAAAAAATATATTTCAAAAATTTAAATATTAAATCAACAACGAGATAAGATATAATAGCACATTTAATCTTACTTTTAAATAGATATTTAAAACCAATATAGCTATATGTGATTGTTTAGGAAAGAAAAATTAATTAACAAAATATAAAATAACATTTTTTATAAAATCCGGGTTGATATGGTTTAATGGGTCGCCTGTTTCCGGTTTTTGGCGGTCTAATCCGGTTTTTTAACCGGTCTAACTACCATTGAATTTTATGATCAACCCAACCCAGATATGCTTTCGGTTCGCGGTTCAACCCGATCCGACCGCCGGGTCGGTCCGGTTTTAAAAACACTGGAAAATACCAAACCGATTTCAAGATTGTTTCTTTATTAGTCATTCATTTGATTTCTATGGCGTTGTTAATCAATCACTCACTTATAAAACAACAAGGACAAGGAATTTAAAAACAAAAACAAAGAAATAGCAGAAAATAATTCTTGAGTTACAAATACACGAAGTCAAGCTAAATCCTTTAATTTTCTTCATATGCGGATGTATGTGTAGACGCTGGTATCACAGGATGAAACAAAACACCATAAAAATCAGCTTTTTTTGTTCTATAGAAAAAATTCAAATTTGTGCGGTTATGATGAACACTGATACCTCTTGGACTTTTCATAGTAACTCAAAGCTGCTCGAACTTGAGCCAGAATGGACATGATGCCTCAAGATTGACGTGATCAGGACCTTTGATATAAGCTTGGACAATATATATGGACTTTATAACAAATATATTTAACAAATATATCCGAATCCGAAAATACTTTTTGAACTCTAACCGAACCAAATTAATGTAATAACCGGAATGTAATAGAACTTTATATACTAAATCAACCAATCTCAATTGAACCAAACCAAAATATTTCAAAACTGAACTCATCAAATTTTTATATATAATATTATTAAAATTATATAATTGTAGTTAAATTAGTAAATTATTTTATTATACTTTCTTAAAAATTCAAACCAAAATATATTTTAATCCGAAATGAGACTTATTTTAGAACCCGATGATAACAAAGATTTTACAATCCTTTTGAGGTATCAATTCCTCAAGCTTATCGTGTAGCTTTGACGTATCGAACCTTTTTGGGACGAATAGAGCCAATAAGAATGCAACAAACCTCTAGAGTCAAATCACTTAATCAAATTTGGTTCTAACAATCCTAATGAAAACAATTCAAATAGAAGCAAGTAAAAGGCAAGTGAACAAAGTGAATTCTTAACAATCAATGATAAAGATAAGGTATAAAGGTTAAAGGTCAACGGATTAGTGACTCGGGATGATCAAGGATCCTAATTCAAACTTCAAAGAAGCTAACCTCCTAGCAAAGAACACAACAAGTTGATTAGTCTAATCTCTTAGTACTAATCTCTTTCCCCAATCCAAATCCAAGAACAAATTCTCATTTGTGAATTAAGATCAAGCAAGCATTCAAACAAGTTCCAAATAGCCAACAATCACTCTAAACATCCATTTTCATGAGCTAGAATGTGAAAGTCCTATCAAAGCTAAAACTGGCATTTCATCGAACACATGGTGAGCAAGAAATCCTAAACATTCTAATCAACATGATCAAGGCTAATTAGGCATTAAGCACACTTAGATAGAAGAGATTTAAGATAAACAAACATTAGACATCCATTAATCGTCCCTAATCAACCTAATCCTTCCTAACCCATAAACCCTATGAGAAACTACTCACTAATCATCATGTGATTAACAAAACCCATAGAGATAGTGTTGATCATTGAAGATTAGAGATGGATTGAAAGATTCAAGAGAGAAATCATAAAAGAAGTACTTAGATTCAACCCAGATTCAAACTTGTTCTTACAAAGTGTTTAGAACAAAAATAAAGCTTAACAAACAATAAAAATAGGTTTTTGGCCTTAAGTAGTAAG